>CM067368.1:14786720-15296720 GCA_034401795.1 Chaetoderma sp. LZ-2023a | reverse complement strand
TATGCTGAGTTAGTAGTTGCCGCTTTATTTCTGCAGGCCTTCTGCTTTGCTTAATTCCTTTTAGTTGTTTTCAAAACAAGAATTAGTTTAGGCCGCAACTGGCCAATATCCACCTAGCTATTAGACACGGCTGTCGCGGAGAACAGATTCCCGAGGACATCAATACTGTAGACAGCGCTCATACATGTTACTTAGTGGGATCTACGAACTGGGTGAGAATCCGGACATTCCGCTTCGCAACCACATGAAACATTACAAGACATGGTTTACATTTCACGAAAGCATTATTAGGCCATATCTTCTATCGTTATGGTGGGGGTACGAGAGACGAATGCACACCGTAAATGTCCTTCCTGTAAGGGCGTGGCAGATCTAAATATCATGCCCAGACATTTTAACAGAATTCGGTGAGAATACGCATCTCGCCCATCACCGGGTCCTATGGAACTAACCGTTTAACCTGTCGGAAGCTGGAAAGTTCCCGCAGGCTGGTTCCCACAAGCTGTTTTCCGCAAACAAGAGATCCGCAAGAACACTCATGGTGAGGGTCCATCGCTTAGTGCTGTAGGCCTAATAGAATGTCTAACGAGCAGTCAGTAAAAGATACGATAGTACTATGTGGTGAAGAAAGTTCCTGTACACTGATAGCACGGATGGAAGGTGTAAACAACCCGTCATAAGCGGGGGTTGTCAGAGGCAAATGAAGATACAAAACAGCTTCACGGTGCTGGGTACGTCAACCAGCTCTGAAGACGCACCGGGCGGAGTTTACTTGCTGCCGTCAAAAGTTGAAAGAACCTACACGATTGGTGTGGCGTCATTTGAAATACCACTTTTAGGCATGGCCGGCAGATCCGGTGAGTCATCCATCAAAGAACATCCTGCCTCTACATCTGTAGACTCACATATTCAGGCCACAAAGGCCTCACCACAAATTTATGTTCCGAATGTAGCTGTTGGTATTCGTGAACGATTATCAAAAAGTTCCAAATTACTCCCGCAGATGGGGAGTTACAAAATTGCATTTAACGCGGTGGGTTGGCTACTGGTAGCTACGGGAACGCTACGGAAACTGAAGTCATATGCGCAATATCTGTCGATCGTAGCTAGTACAGCTCCAACCTGTTCGGCCCCTGGCCAAGGATGCTTTCGATCGCTGGATATCTTCTCCTTTTATACTCTCCGTGACATCACAGGCGCAGGCTTCATCCAATCATCGTTCGAGCAACAGCCAATCAGCGCATCGCTAATAATGGCGTCGTCGAACGTTCTAGAACATTCTAGAAGCTTTACGTCCACGTGGTTAAGACGTTACGCCAATATTTTGAAGATAATCAAGGAGAGTTTTTCCTCGATAACTCAGCCATTTCTCAATCGATTTTGAAATGGTTTACAGATTTGGAAAGCCCGTCGAAAGCCCGTCGAATTCTGGTCTTGATTAATGCCAGATTTAACGGGAACAAATAATCAATAAGGAATACAGAGTACCAGCTCGGTACACTAAAAGTGCCATCCTATCTAGGTCACAACTACGCACTCCGTAGAAACAGCGTCCCGGCGCGCGCATGCGCATAATGCGTTTTAACGAACTTAGTCGTTTTTCGACACGCTCTCTCTCCCATAGGCCTATATACGCTTATAGTTCTACCCAGAGGGGCGTGTTCAGGAAACGAATCCTAGACTGGCGGCGCGTACCCAGCTTAGCTGGTATGGCCGGTACCTGACCGGTCGATCCGAACTACAGTAAGTAGACAACTATAGCTGTGGTAAGAGGCCAAGCATAGCAGTTGTAATTAGCCAACCATAGCTTTGTAAGTAGCCAGTCATAGCTGTGGCAAGTAGCCAGCTATACACGTAGTCAGTAGCCACCACCACCCGTGGAAGTTAACCAAAGATAGCAGTGCTAAGCAGCCATCTATGGCTATGGTAAGTAGCCAAAAAATATGTGACAAGTTACTATAGCCATGGCAATACGCCATTCATAGCTCTAGTAATTACCCAGCTATAGCTGAGGTAATTTACCAATCATAACCATGGTAAGTAGTTAGCGATAGCTGAGGTAAGTAGACATTTACGGCTGTGAAAAGTAAGCAGCCATCGCTGAGGTAATTAGCCGGCCATAGCAGTTGTAAAGAGCCAGGCATATATGTGGTAATTATCCAGCCATATCTATGGCTGGTTAATTTCCACAGATATAGCTAGCTAACTACTATATGTATAAGTTTCTACTTACCACAGCTATAGCTGGATACACACCCGGCTATGTATGGGTACTTACGAAAGCTATGGCTGACTAATTGCCACACCTATGGCTAGATGATTATTGCATCCATGGCTAAATCTAAGTTAGTGATGCCAGGCTTTGCTAGACTTTAGATAGGCCTTAGCCCGACTTGATTAGGCTAGGTATTATCTTAGCCTTAACTGAGCCTTAAATAGGCCATACAATGACCTTAGGTAGGTTCTCCTAGGCATCAGATAGGATTACCTAGGCCTTATCCAGCCCTTGCATAGGCCTTACCTAGGTCTTATTTAGTCTTTAGCCAGGATTTGCTAGATGCCTTACCTAAGCCTTAGCTAGGCTTGGCTAGGCCTTATAGAGACCATAGCCATGCCTGACTATGCCTTAACGAGCCCTTAGCCATACTTGATTGGGCCTTACCTAGGCTTCACATGGGCCTTAGCCAGGCGTTGCTAGGCCGTCGCTAGGCCTTAGCCAGCCTTGAATATGTCTTCCCTATGCATCAGTTAGTCCTTAGCCAGGATTTCCTAGGCCTTACCGATGCCTTACCTAAACCTAGTCAAGCCTAGCTAAGGCGTAGCTAAGGTCAAACAAAGTTTGACCAAGGCCTAAGTAAGGCCTAGGTAAGGCCTAGTTAAGCCTGACTAAGGCGTAGCTAAGCACAAAAAAGCATGGCTAAGGCCTATGTACGGCATAGCAAAGCGTGGATAAGATCTAGCGAAGGTCTAGGTAAGGCCTAATCAAGCCTGTTCAAGGCCTAGTTAAGCCTGGCTAAGGCCAATGTAAGGCCTAGATAAGGCGTAGTTAAGCCTGGCTAAGTCTTAGGTATGACTTAGCCAGCCTGGTATATCTTAGGTATGGCCTCGCTAAGACCTAGTCAAACCTGACTAAGGCCTGGCTAAGGTCAAGCAAAGCCCAACTAAGGCTTAGGTAAGGCCCTGGTAAGGCCTAATCAAGACTGGCTAAGAACAAATCAAGCCTGACTAAGGCCTATGTAAGGCTAAGACAAGCCTGGTTAAGGCTTAGGTTAGGCATCGGTAAGGCCTAGCAAGTCGTGGTTAAGAAAGGCGTAGGTAATGCCTATACAGGGCCTAGGTAAGGCCTAGTCAAGTCTTCCCCCGGCTTAGGTAAGGCTAGTCAAACCTGACTAAGGCCTGGCTAAGGTCAAGCGAAGCCTAGCTAATGCATGGATAAGGCCTAGAAAAGCCTGGATAACGTCTAGGTAAGGCCTAATCAATTCTGGCTACGGCCTGGTTAAGCCTGGCTACGGCCTAATTAAGAGCAGGAAGCGCCTGCTTATGGCCCATGTACGGTCTAGCTAAGGCCTATGTAAGGCATACACAAGCGCAGCTATGGCGTAGTTATGGCCTAACTAAAGCATATCCAAGCCTGACTAAGGCCAAGCAAAGCCTGGCTAAGGCCTGCTAAGGCATAGGTAATGCCTAGGTACTGCTTATCTAATGTCTATCAAAGCCGGGCTCTGGCCTGGGTAAGGACGTATACAAGGCCTATGTTATCCTAGCTAAGGCCTAGGAAACCCCAGCTAAGGCTTATATAATGCCTATCCAAGCTCAGCTAAGACTTAGATAATACCTAGGTAAGGCCTAGCTAAGGGAAAGCGAAGCCTGGTTAATGCCTTGGTAATATCTATGTAAGGCCTCGGTAAGGCCTATCTAAGGGCTAGCTAAGGCCTATCCAAGTTCAGCTATGGCTTAGTTCCTGCCTAAGTAAAGCCTAGCAAAGCCTGACTAAGGCCTAGATAAGGTATAGGTAACACCTAGCTAATGTCTATCAAAGCCTGGCTAGGGCCTATATAACACCTAGTCAAGTCTGGCTAAGGCTTAGGTAAGGCATCGGTAATGCCTATGAAAGCCTGGATAAGGATTAATTAAGGCCTAGGTAAGGCATATTCAAGCCTGGTTAACGCCTAGCAAAGCCAGGCTAAGGCCTAGGTAAGGCCTAGTCAAGTCTGACTAAGGCTTAGGTAAGGCATCGGTAAGTCCTAGTAAATCCTGGCTAAGGACTAAATAAGTCCTAGGTAATACATATTCAAGGCTGGCTAAGGCCGAGTCAACCCGTACTAAGGCCTATGTAAGGACTAGGCAATCCTGCCTAAGGCTTAGGTAAGTCATCGGTAAGGCCTAGCAAATCATGACTGAAGAGTAAGTAAGGCCTACGTAATGCCTATACAGGACCTATATACGGCCTAGGTAATTCTATCTACGGTCTAGTAAACCCTAGATAAGGTCTATGTAAGTTCTAGCCAAGCTCAGCTAAGGCTTAGGTAATGCCTAGGTAATGCCTAGCCAAGCCTGACTAAGGCCTAATTGAGAGCAGTCAAGGCCGAGGTAAGGTTTATCTAAGGCCTATGTAAGACCTATCCAAGCTTAGCTATGGCTTAATTATGGCCTAAGTAAAGCCAAGCCTGACTAAGCCCTAGCCAAGGCGATGCAAAGCCTGACTAAGGCCTATCTAAGGCATAGGTAACACCTAGGTACTGCTTATCCAATGCCTATCAAAGCCTGGCTGCGGCCTAGGTAAAACATTATACAAGGCCTAGCTAAGGCCTAAGTAATCCTAGCTAAGACCTTGGAAAACCAAGTTAAGACTTATATAACGCCTATCCAAGCTCAGCTAAGGCTTAGATAATACCTTGGTAAAGCCTAGCCAAGTCTGACTAAGGCCTATCTAAGGGAAAGCAAAGCCTGGTTAAGACCGACGTAAGGTCTATGTTAGGCCACGGTAAGGTCTATTCAAGGCCTATGTAAGGTCTATCCAAGTTCAGCTATGGCTTACTTCATACCTAAGTAAAGCCTGGCCAAGTCTGACTAAGGTCTAGCTAAGGCCTATGTAAAGCCTATGTAAGGCCTATACAAGGCCTAGCTAATGCCTAGATAATCCTATAAAAGGGCTAGGAAAACTAGACTAAGGCTTATGTAATGCCTAGCCAAGTTAAGTTAAGTTAAGTCTTAGACAATACCTAGGTAAAGCCTAACCAAGCTTGACTAAGTCTAGCTAATTTCAATCAAAGTCTGGTTAAGGCCTAGGTATGGTTTATGTAAGGCCTCGGTAAGGCCTATCTAAGGCCTATGCTAGGCCTATCCAAGCTCAAACATGGCTTAGTTATGGCTTACGTAAAGCCTAGCAAAGCCTAGATAAGGCCTAGGTAATGTCTAGTCAAGTCTGCCTAAGTCTTAAGAAAGGCATCGGTAAGGCCTAGCAAATCTTGGCTAAGATCTAGTTAAAGTCTCGTCAAGCCTGGCTCAGGCCTAGATATGGCCTAGTCAAGCTTGGCTATGGCTTAGGTAAGGCTTATTCAAGCATGGTTAAAGCCTAGCTTAATTCTAGAGATATTACCTAGGTATCGCCTATACAGGGCCCAGCTATGGTCTAGGTAAGCCGAGCTAAGACATATGTAAGTCTAACTAAGGTCTAGGTAAGGCCTCGACAAGCCTGGATAATGCCTACGTAAGGCTACCTCAAGCTTGGCTAAGGCCTAGTGAAGGTCTCACTAACTGGCATACGTCGATGACACGCAATGTTTTAATTACCGTCGCATGTTAAACGTCGCCATAAATACCTGAGTACATTGATATAAATTTTAATTGTGCATGTGCGCTTGGGTCCGTGCACATGTATCTGTTCACTTGTGTCTGTGGGCTTGGCTCTCTGCACTTGTGTCTGGGCATTTGCATCTTGGCGCTTGTGTCTGGGCACTTGTATCTGAGCACTTGTGTCTGGCCACTTGTGTCTGTGTGCTTGTGTATGTGTGCTTGTGTTTGCAAACGTGTGTCTGACACTTGTGGCTGCGCGCTTGTGTCTGTCAGTTTGCGCATGCACGCTTGTTTCTGGGTGCTTGTTTCTGTGCACTTGTGGCTGTGTGTTTGTGTCTGTGTACTTGTTTCTGCACGCTTGTGCCTGTGTGTTTCTGTCTGTGTACCAGTGTCTGTGCGCTTGTTTCTCTGTGCTTGTGTCTGCGCACTTGTAACTGGGAACTTGTGTCTATGCGCTTGTGGCTGTTTGCTTGGGTCTGGGTGCTTGCGTCTGTGCACTTATGTCTGTGTATTTGTATCTGTGCACTTGTCTGTGTGTGCTTGTGTCTGTGCATTGTGTCTGTGTGCCTGTGTTCTTTTGTCTGCACACGTGTGCCTGTTTGCTTGTATTTGTGTGCTTGTCTAGTCGCTTGTCTCTAGGTGCTTAGGTCGGGGCACTTTTGTCTGTGTGCTTATGTGTGTTCGCTTGTCTGGCTGTTTGTGTCTGGGTGCTAGTTTCTGCATGCTTGGATCTGTGCACGTATGTCTGTGCGCTTGTGTCTGTGCACTTATGTCTTGGAGTCTGTGACTGGGAGTGTCTGCAGGCTCGTGTCTGGGCACTTGAGCATGGGCGTTTATTTCTGTGTGCTTGTATCTGCGTAATTGTTTCCGAGTGCTTGGGTTCAGGCTCTTGTGTCTGTGCACTTGCGTCTGGTTCCACAGGCATAAGCTCACAGATGCAAGCTCACAGCCACAAATGTCTGTCAAGTACCCGTCTATACCTGTAGTAAGAAGTCACCCATAGCTGTAGAAGTCACCCGTAGCTGTAGAAGTTAATCAGCAATAACACATTTAATCACCTAGCCATAGCTGTAGTAAGTACCCAGCCATAGCAGTTGTAAGGAGTCATAGCTGTGATAAGTAGCCAGTTATAGCCGTGTCAAGGTGGCGGCCATAGATCTAGAAATTAGCGAGCCATACCTGTAGTAATTCCTCAGTTATAGCTCAGCCATGACTGAGGTGAGTAGCTATTTTTAGCTGTGAAAAGTAGGCAGCGATAGCTGTGGCAATGAGCCGGCCATAGTTATGAGGCGGCCATATTTGTGGTGGTTAACCCGCCATAGCATTTTAGGTAGCCAGGTTTCGCAGTGGTATGTAGCCAGCTATAGCCGTCGTAAGGAGCAAAACGCGATAGCTGTTGCATACAGCCAGTGTTAAAAAGACACCAATAGGTGTGGTTATTGACCAGCCATATCTTTGTAATAGCCAGGCATAGCAGTGGTTATTAGCCAGCTATAGCCGTTGTAAGGAGGCAACAGGGATAGCTGCTCCATACAGCTAGTGTTAAAGAAGTAATCATAGATTACTGCAGCTTTGTAAGTAGCCAGGTATAGCAGTTGTATGTAGTCAGGTATAGCTTTGGTACATACTACCTCTAGCTGTTGCAAGTAGCCCGTTGTAGCAGTGGTAGCTACTATGACAGGCTACATACAAAGCTCTGGCTGGTTAATTACCACATCAATGCATGCCTCTTTAATACTGGCTATCGGCGTTGGCGCCTTGCAACGGTTACAGTTGGCTACTTATCACTGCTATGGCTGGCTAATTATAAAGCTATGGCAGGTCAATCACCACATAGATGGCTGACTAATTACCTCAGCTAAGGCTGCCTACTTTTCACAGCTGAAAATATGTTAGCTACTTACCACAGCCATGCTACATCTATACCTGTCTAGTAACCACAGCTATGAATGGCTACTGATCAGAGCCATCAATGACAACTTACAACAGCTATAACTGGCTACTTATGACTGCAATGCCTGGTTGCTTAACAGTGGTGTGGTTGATTACCGTCCGCAGCTATGGCTGGCTCCTTACCCCAGTTAGGGACTCCCACTCCACGCAGTGGCTGGATCACGACCACAACAATAGCTCGCTACGTAACACAACCATGGATGATAGATAGATAGTTTATTGCAAAAATCCAACATAAGGATACGGCAATACAAGTACAATCGTATAAATAAACAAGATATATGAAACAACTATAGGCCCTATATAAATAAATAAACACTACTTAATTAAATATGTACTGTACATATTATACAAAGCAATAGGCAAATCGCGTCCACAACCAGATTAACTACTGCAAAAGATTGATACACATCAAGTTATGCGCCGGACATTTGCAGCCTCGCCCACGTTCTGAGCGTGTTTGGATCGATTTGTGTGCTTTGAACCCTGAGGTCACAGGATCCCTTTTTTCAAGGTGACTATACAGATAGGTTGCTGAATATTTTGAAACTAACCAGACCGGGCGCCAAGTGTGCAGTCTACGAGTGCACCAACACCCAGCCGAACTCGCCTCAAAATGCCAACAGAATGTTCATCAGATAGTAGTTAACCATTCAAAGGATCTGCAAACTTGACGGACTTTTAAATGATTATGGTTGAGTTAAATCCGTCATTCATTAGGTAGTTTGATTGCGACGTCAGCCTACATATGGCGTAATTGATTGTGACGTCATATACTTGAGTGACTGATCGGATCTCACCATTAGGGATATTTATGAGCAACTGTTATATTAGTATTGCATGACATTAAAAAGATAAATTTATCTTGCTCATTTAAAGAATCAAAGTTAGAACAACTCAGAAAATAAAGTCCCTGGCTTCCTGGGGCCAGTTTCACAAAGGCGCGTAAGTTACGTCCCCGTCTAACTTAGACGCTATACTTAAGTCCCGCGCCTACGTCAGTTTCACGAAAGGGTCGTAAATAAACGCCTAAATAATAAAACGCGTAACTTAGACGCGGAGCTCTCTAGTACGTTAAGGCGAGAATCGTCGCCGCTTATGACATGATCCAGTTGACTGCAATGCGACAGCTGTCAGTTGTTAATTTATAGTACGGTGTCAATCAGTACAAATAACTTCGAGCGCGAACCATATAGAAAGTACAATTGCGTAACGGCAGCGAGACGACAATTCAACATTCACCGCTACATTAAACTTGGTAAGCATGACCTAATTTCGTGTTTAATTTTGATAAACGGTGTAAACATAATCATGTTTGAATAAATCCTATAAATAGTGATTTTATGTCCGACGCATAACAATGATTTATCTAATGCGTTTGCCAACTAAGAAAGAAAACAGCAAATGAGGTCAAGGCATAGGCATTTTTAGCGCACCTACGAGTCAACGCGCTCTAAAGCCGGGTTTCCATTACACGCGGTTTTGCCGAGCGGTAGAGCCGCCAGGCGGTAGACGCGACGCTAGTAGTGTTTCCATATTTGTCATCCGAGATATTTGCTGCCATTCTGTGTGTAGCCAGCCTACACAACAGGGGGGGGGGGGGGGGGGGGGGCACGTGTATAAAAATGAATTTGCACACTGATCAGGTCGTGGTGACAAAGAGGCGGCGCGTTGAAACGCTTCAGAAAATCCGTCTGTGACCGATTTTTCTGTCGCGGTGCTGAGAGCCGCGCGTCGGCCGCCTTAGTATGGAAACGTTTAGTATAAATAACATTGTTTCGAAAAAAAACTCGTCCGCGTGCGGCACGCGGCGTGCGGAACCGCGTGTAATGGATACCCGGCTTAAAACGGCAGAGGGCTATTTCGCTGAAATGCCGACAAACCTGTCTATAGCTGACATACACGTCTACGACGCGCACTCTCTTTTGTACGGTGTTCTAAAATTGCCATTTTTCCGTGGCGCGTCGTGGCGACGAAAAATACACGACGATAATTCAAACGTCGCGCGTCGTGCGTCGCCACGACGCGCGACGCACGACATTAATATTAACGTCGCGCGTCGCGCGTATATTTTATATTTCTTAAAAGTTAAAATTATTATAAAGGGCGACGTCGTGCACGACGTCGCGTTGCGCGTCGCGCGTCGTGCACGACGCGCGACGTTAATTCATACGTAGTGCACGACGCGCGACGCGCGACACGCGACATTAATATTAACGTCGCGCGTCGCGCGTCGTGCGTCGTGCATATATTTTATATTTCTTAAAAGTTAAAATTATTATAAAGGGCGACGTCGCCTCTTGCGTCGCCCTATTAATGTCGCCTTTTAGGGCAGTGTAGCACCACGTGGTTTTAAAAGCTGGAGTTGTTTATACCACGTGGTTTTAAACGCCGGATGTGGATGCTATTAATAGCTTTTTTGGATGACGTAAATAGGCTTGAAGACGCGCGTTATTCATTACTGTATACGTATGCTATTAGAAGCTACTGGTATGTATTACAATAATGTGCGTGATTTTACGTTTCTTATATTATTATTAGTCTCGCCCACACTCTTCTATCTGTATGTCTGTCTGTCCGCACGATATTTGCTGAATGCACGGGGTCGCCCCACTTTTCCAACAACCCAAATTTCCAACAACCCATTATTCCGACAGCCCGATATTCGGACACGTAATAACGCAGCAGGTAACGAGATGCAATTGCTTCTAGTTAATATATTCTCTAAATGGGAGACAAATGCGTGTTGCGGCGTCCGTGTGTGCGTGGTGTGGGTGGGTGGGGATGGTGGTGTTGCGCCGCGCCCATATGCATGTGGGCACACATATATTGTGCTCTGCTGATTTTATACGTTTGACATGGAACTCATATAGATGATGACATATTACATGTTTCGGGAGCACATCAAACAGAGGAAACAGAGACAGTAAATAGTTTCGCTCTTTCCTCATACATGGAACATTTTGATGACATAATGAAATGATTGTCATCTTCGACCATGTCAGGAGAAAATGCCAGATGACTTTATTGCGGCGCACACGAGAGCAATTGCGTCACGTGAATGCTGACCTCACAATTACAATTGACAGAAATACTCCGTCATGAACTTGGAATAAACGGCGTGTTCTACGAATTGTATGTTTTTACTATTTAATAAACATCCTGCTGAATATTTAAAAGTAATCTGACTGGGCGCTGTTGCTGCCAGCAACAGTCAAATTAGTTTCAAAGTAGCCAACATGTCATCTGTTAGCTGGTTACCATCAAATTGTGATTAGGGGAATTCAAGATTCAAAGTAAAAAGAATAGCTCCTACCACGTGCACGACATGGACGGAACTTAGCTATAGAAGGGCGGGGCATAGATAAAAGTCCATATGAAGAAGCCTATCTTTTTCCTCTATCAGCCACCCATTAATTCATCTTGTGGAAACATTCATCTTGACGGATTTGTGTAATTACATGGAAATGTCATTCGAACAGAAGTTCTACTGAGAGCATATAATTGAAATATCCAGGATATGGTAATTATGAATGTTACACTTGGGAGACCTTCAGAAGATTTTGGACTGACCAATCAGTGACGAGATTATAGTCGTAAGTCAACTTCATTTGCATATGACCAATCAGAAGCTCACATTTGGTCTTTTTAAAGCGGGCTGTGCGTTCAACTACCTTGCACTATTCACTGACAAGCTGACTTAGGACAAATTCAGACACTTATCTCCCCTTAAAGGCGCATATTCACAAAATGCTTGAAAATAAAATTATCCTTCTCAATGTAATGAAACGAAATAAATCTTAGCATATGATGGTTTCATTCCGTATAAATTAATATAATTCTTTTAGTTGTGATGTTGAATTAGGAACTTGTGTCTCTAATTCAATTTCACAACTTAAAACAATTATATTAATTAATACGTAATGCAATCATCATGTGCTAAGATTTCTTTCCTTTCCTTGCATCTCAGCACATAATTTAAGTTTCTAAAGGTGTATAATTTTAACAATATAATTTTGAGGCATTTTGTTGTGAATATGCACATTTGAATTAACTTGTACTCAATAATCTTAACACAGTTTTAACAATATAACGACATAGCGCATCTGTAATTAGATAACTAACTATTTATAGATGCTGCTAAAACGGAACAATATAGATGTAGTTCTTGCTATAAATATTTTCTTAAGTATTTATCAGTAAAAGCACCGTTCTGTGCTAGCATATAGTGTAGGCCTATGTGGTTTATAAAGTGGTCTAATAAGACAGGTATTACTTTTTATGGTGACTCAGTGTATGTGATATATGAGGTGGCCTAACAACACAGGATTTACAGTCTATAGTGTCTGCTCTAAGGTAGTCCAATAATACGGGGTTTGCTGCCTATATTGACAAAGTGTATGTGATCCATAAGGTGGTCTGATAAGGCAGGTTTTACTGCTTAGGTTGACTAAGTGTATGTGATCTATAAGATGGTCCAATAAGCCAGTTTTTAGTGTCTATGGTGACTTAAGTGTATGTGCACGATCTATAAGGTGGTCTAATAAGACAGGTCTTACTTACTGTCTACGGTGACTATACGTGGATGTGCATGATCAATAAGGTGGTATAATAAGACAGCTTTTACAGTCTATAGTGTCTGGTCTAAGGCGGTTCAATTAGCAAGGTTTTACTGTCTATGGTGACTAAGCTCATGTGGTCTATAAGGTGGTTCAATAAGATAGGTGTTATAGTATATGGTGTCTGGTCTAATGTGGTTAAATAAGAATAGGTTTTACACTCTTGGGGCACTAAGTGTAGATGGTGTAGGGTAGGGTATGGTAGATAAACTAGGCTAAGCTAAGTTATACTCCACTAAGCTAAGCGAAACTATCCTTGGATAAGCTAAGCTAAGATAAACTCGGATAAAATATGCTATAATAAGGTAAGCTAATCTGTGCTAGTCTACGTTAAGCCAAGTTATGCTAGTATAAGCTAAGGTATGCTATGCTACGCTATACTAGGCTAAGCTAAGCTATGCTACTATACACTAAGCTATGCTAGTCTAAGCTGAGCTATGCTAATCTAAGCTAGCACATAGCTAACATATGCCAAGCTATGATAAGTTAATCTATGTTGGTCTAAGCCAATGCTATGCTAGTATAAGCTAAGCTATGGTAATCTATGTTAGTCTAAGCTAGGTTATGCTAGTCCGAGTTAAGCTAGTCTAAGCAAAGCTATGCTAAACTAAAATATGCTAGGCTAAGCTATGTTAGTGTAAACTATACTAGTCCAGTCTAAACTGTACTATCTAGACCTAGGCAAAAATATGTTGTCTATGCTCAGGATAGTCTATGCTAGGCTAAGCATAAGGCTAGTTTAGGCTAAGCTAGCCTAGATGCTACGTCTAGGGTAGCATACAGTGGCCTGGCCAAGCTACATATCTTTGCCTAGGCTAGGCTAGGCTAGGCTAAGCCTAACGCTAGGCTAGGCTAGGCTTTGGTATGATAGGCTATGTTAGGCTGTTCTAGGGTAGTCTAAGCTGGGCTGTTTAAGCGTAGACTATGTAAACTATAGGTTAGGCTAGGATAAGCTAGGCTATAGGCTAGGTCCAGGTAGTCTAAGCTGAATTAGCTTCACAAGCTATGCCTAGGCTAGTCTATGTAGCTCTCTATTTTTAGATTGTCGAAAGAGATCACGCGGAACAAACAGTTGATTGGGAGTCATTTTATGAGAGTCAGGATTTGAGTTATCGGTTCCTTCTTGAAATATTCTGTAGGATTTCAAGAAGCGGTCCTTTTCGCAAATCCTGAAGTGTACGGTATGGTATGATAAGGTGGGGTGGGTCTATCTTGGCCTTAGCTCTGCCTGTCAGGCTTCGCCAGGCCTCGCCCAGACTTGACTTGGCCTTATCCAGGCTTGGCTAGGCCTTACCTAGGCATTAACCAGTCTTTGCTAGATCTGACCATTGCCTTAGCTAGGCGTGTATAGGTCGTATGTATCGAGTCATTGACTATCCTTACCTATGTTTTAGCTAGGCCTTAGCTACGGTTACCTAGGCATTATGTTGACTTTAGCTAGGCTTAGCTAGGTCTTAGTTAGGCATTTGCTAGGCCTTATCTAGGGTTGTATAGACATTATCTATGCCTTAGCTAGGCTTAGCAAAGTCTTATCCAGGGCTTAGCTAGGGTTATCTAGGCCTTATGTCGACTTTAGCTAGGCCTTAGCTAGGCTTGGCTAGCCCTTACTTAGGTCTAAGCTAAACCTTATCTAGACTTGGATTAGTCTTACATAGAGCTTAGCAGTAGGTATTAGCTAGTCCTTACTTAAGCCGTAGATTGTCCATGGTTAGACTTGGCTAGACCTTAGGCAGACCTGGCTACGCCGTTCCTAGGCATTGGCTCGGCCATACCAGGCTTCATTAGGCCATCGCTAGTATTGACATTGAATTACGTAGGCATAAGTTAGGTCTTATCTAAGCTTGTCTAGGCCTTACCTAGACCTTAGCCAGGCTTCGCTAGGTCATACTTAGACCTTTGCTAGGATTACCTAGGCCTTAGCTTGGATTTAGCTAGGCCTTAGTTAGGCCTTATCTAGGCTTAACTACATGTACGCCTTAGCGTGGTCTTATCTAGGATTGGCTAGGCCGTGACTAGGCCTTAGCCAGGCTTTACTCCGGCCGTAGCCATGCAGGCATAGCAAAGCTGGCTGGCTTAGGCCAAGTAAGTCATAGCTAAGCCTAGCTAAGGCTGAGCTAAGGCCAAGCTCGACACCACCCCCACCTTACCCTACCTGTACGTTGAGAGGTAGAGCAGAATATTTTGACATACATGACATACTCTGAAATATAGAGATATTTCAGGAAGGAATCGATAACTCAAACCGAGACTCATAAATAGGTTAGCTTAGACTAGCTTAGCATAACTTAGCCTAGCCTAGAACTGCATAACTTAGCATAGCTTAGCTTAGACTATCTTAGCTTAACTTAGCTTAAACGAACAAAGCATTGCTTAGTTTAGCTCAGTTTAGACGAGCATGGTTTAGCACAGCTTAGCTTAGCATAATGTAGATTAGATTACATTACATAGATCAGATTAGATTAGCTTATCTTAGACTAATATAACTTTTAATAGCTTTGAACAGCTTAGCTTATACTGACTAGCTTAACTTAGCATATCCTAGCCTAGCTTATACTAGCATAGCTTAGACTATCATAGGTTAGCATAGAGTATCACAGCGTAGCTTAGAAGAGCATAGTTTAGCATAGCATACCTTAGCTTAGACTAGCATATCTTAGTTTAATGTAGACTTGCACAGCCTAGCTTATCTTAGTATAGAATAGCTTAGCTTAGCCGAGTATATCTTAGCTTATCAGATTATATATTAGGCTAGATGAGAGTATCTTAGATCAGCTTAGCCGAGTATATCCCTAGCTTAGAATTTTTCACGTCAGATGGGGGAACAGAGGGGTAGGGGACGGTCTATTGCCTAAGGGCTTTTTAGTATAGAATAGCTTAGCTTAGCTGAGTATATCTTAGCTTATCGGATTATATATTAGGTTAGCCGAGTATATCTCTAACTTAGAATTTATAACGTCGGATGGGGGAACAGAGGGTTAGGGGACAGTCTACTGCCTAAGGGCTCTTTAGCCATATGATTGGTGCCTAGAGACTCCATGGTGTGGAGATTATATATCATGTATGCTTCCTTTTCATCTGATTGGAGTATTTATGTTTGCACATGGGTCCCCTCTTAGAACCTGGATAACGCAGTAAGAAGCAGGCTCCGTACTACGGTTAGTTAGTGCTGTCTTGCTCTTGAATCCTCAGTTTGAAGAATCCTTTTGTTTCCCCTGCATAAGTCTTGGGAAAGTAAAGTGCTGAGCTGTGGGTGAGTCTTTTTGGACATCCCTATAGTGCTCCTGACTACTCAGTTTTACCAGTTTATATCTCTAGCTTAGCCGAGCTCAGGCCAGTGTAGCGTAGCTTAGCCCATTTTAGCTTAGTTTATCCCAGTATAGCGTAGCTTAACCCAGTACAGCTTATCTTAGACTAGTATAGCTTAGCATAGACTAGTATAACATAGCTTAGTCTAGACTAGTAGAGCATAGCTTAGCCTAGCCTTGTAAAGCATAGCAGAGACTAGACTAGTATAGCTTAGACTAAACTAGTATAGCTTAGACTAGCCTAAGATAGCTTAAACTAGTCTAGTATAACTTATCGTAGTATGACTTAGACTAGTAATGCTTAAAGACTAGTATAGCTTAGACTAGCATGGTTAACAACCTTATGATTAGCCTAGCATAGACTAGCCTATGCATAGATTGCGTAGCCTAATCTAGGTCCAGCCAGCGCACTTAGACCGCCCTAGACATAAACAGCGGTGTCTGCCTTAGCCAGGCTTGACTAGGCCTTATCCAGGCCTATCGATACTTTACCTAGTCATTGGCTAGACGTCACTAGGCATTATCTAGGCCTTAACCAGGTTTGACTTTATCCAGGCTAGGCGAGGCCTTACCTAGGCATTAGCCAGGCCTAACCTAGGTCTTAGCTGGGCCTTATCAATGCATGATTAGGCCTTATCTAGCCTTAGCTACGTCTTCTCTAGGCCTTAGCTACGGTTACATAGGCCTTATGTAGACTTTAGCTCGGCTTGAATAGGCCTTGCCTAGGCGTTAACTAGGCCTTATCTATGCTTGGCTTGTCCTTACCTACGCCTAAGATATGCCATATCTAGGCTTGGCGTAGTCTTACCTAGGCCTTAGCCAGGCTTAGGTAGGAATTGCTAGTCCTTACGTATGCCTTATCTAGTCCGTATTTAGGCCTTAGATAGCCTTGACTAGACCAAACCTAGACGTTGACTAAGCCTTAGCTAGACTTGGCTACGCCTTACCTAGGCGTTACCTAGGCATTGGTGAGGCTAACGTATGCCTTACCTAGGCCTTAACAAGTGTAGTCTAAGTCTTACATAGGCCTAGGGACTCCGAGCTAGGGTCCAGGTTCAGCCTAGGTAAAGGCTAACCAAGCCTGTCTAGGGCCTCGATAGGGCCTAGTCAAGCATTCTAAGGTCTATCTAAGGCTTAGGTAAGGCCTAGGTAAACCAGACTAAGGCCTAGCTAAGCCTTAGCCAGGATTACCTATGCATTGGCTAAGACCTTAGCTCGGGCTTGGCTAGATCGTATCTAGCTTACTAGCCCTTAGGTAGGTTTGGCTAGGACTTACCTTAAGTCTTAAGTAGGTCTGACTATGCATTGTCTATGCCTTATCCAGGCTTGCTTAGGATTTATACAAGCGTGGATAGACCTTATCTAGGCCGTAGTTAAGTTTTAGGTAGGCCTTAGGTAAAATTACCTAGGCCTTACATACAATTTATCTAGGCCTTAGCTAAGCTTGGCTCGGCCTAATCAAGGTTTAAACTATGCCTTAGCTAGGTTTGGCGTAGTCTTACCTTAGGTTTCAGCTAGTCCTTACAGCTTTAGGCTAGTCCTTAGTTAGCCTTGGTTAGGCGATAGTTAGGCCATACATAGGCCTTGGTTCGGCGATAGCCATGCTTAGCTGTGCCTTACCTAGGCCTACTTTAGGCTTTATCTAAGTTTGGCTATGTGTTACCTAGACTTATGTAGGCATTAGCTAGTCCTTGGATAGATCATAGTTAGGCTTGGCCGGGCGTTAACTATGTTTAACTAGGCCGTATCTATGTTGTAGTCATGCTTTGTTAGGGTTTATCTATGATTTAGTCAGCCATCGCTAGGTCGTACCTAGGCCTTAGCCAGGCTTATCTAAGCCTTAGCTAGGCTTGGATCGGCCTTATCTACGTCTAACTAGGCCCTAACGAGACTTGATTAGGCCTTAACAGGGCAAGTCCATGCCTTACATAGGCCTTGATTAGGCTTACGTATCCATTACGTGTGCAGTAGCCATGATTTAATAGGCCAGACATATGCCTTAACTCGGCTTGACTAGGCCGTACCTAGGTCTTGGGTCGGCCTTATCCAGGCTTGGATAGGCCGTAGCTAGGCTTGGCTACACCTTACCTAGGCCTTCGCCAGGCTTGACTAGCCCTTAGGCAGGCTTGACTAGACCTTAACTAGGCCATAGCAATGCTTGTCTAGGCCTTAGCTAGGCTTAGCCATGCGTGGTTAGGCCTTAACAAGCCTAGTCGACATCCTACATAGGTCTTTGTTATGCCTTAATTATGCGTTAGCCAGGCTTAGATATTCCTTACGTAGACCTTCGCTAGGCTTGACTAGGTCTTCCATAGTCCACGCTAAGGCAAGTTAAGGCCTAAATAAGGCCTATCCAAGCCTAGATAAGGGATAGGCAAGGCATAGCTACGGCCTAGGTAAGGTCTAGCCAGGCTTAGGTACGGTCTAAGTAAGGCCTAGTAATGCCTGACTAAGGCGTAGCTAAGGCCTATCCAAGCCTAGATAAGGCTTGTAAGGCGTAGCTACAGTCTAGGTGGGTCCAAGCCAAGCTTAGCGAAGCTCTAAGTGAGGCCTAGTCAAGTCTTGCGAAGCCTATTTAACTCCTAGATTAGGCCTATCTAAGCCTGGATAAAGCCTACCAAGGCATAGCTAAGGCCTAGCTAAGGCCTAGCCAAGCTTAGCTAAGCGATGAGTAAGACCTAGTCAAGCCTGGCTAGGGCGTAGCTAAGGCATATCCAAGCCTAGATAAAGCCTGGTAAGGCCTAGCTAAAGCCTAACTAACTCCTAGTAAAACTTAGCTACGGTCTCAGTAAGGCCTAGTAAAGCCTGGATAAGGCCTAGCAAAGGCACATCCAAACCTAGATATGGTTTTGTAAGGCCTAGCTAAAGCCTAGGTGAGTCATAGGCAAGCTTAGCTAAGGTGGTAAGGCCTCGTCAAGCCTGAATAAGGCCTATCCACGCCTAGATAAGGCCTAGCCAAGGCATAGCTAGGGCCTAGATAAGTCCTAGCCAAGCTTAGCTAAGGTATGAGTAAGGACTAGTGAAGTCTAGTCAAACCTAAGGCCTAGCCGAATGAATGAGTGTGTGGTTGACTGAGTGAGTGAGTGTGTGATTGCCTGAGTGAGTGAGTGAGTGAGTGAGTGAGTGAGTGAGTGAGTGAGTGAGTGAGCGAGCGAGTGAGTGGGCGGGTAATTGACTGAGTGAGTGCGTGATTGACTCAACCAGTGGGTGATTGACTGACAGAGGGGGTGATTGACTGAGTGACTGGGTGAGTGACTGCTTGAGTCGGTGATTGAGCGAGTGAGTAAGTGGATGATTGACTGAAAGGCCGGGTGATTGACTGAGAGAGTTGGTGATTGACTGAGTGAGTGGGTGATTGACTGACTGAGTGAGTGGTTGATTGACTGAGTTGGTAATTGATTGGGGCTGTCGGTTCTTCAGTCATTGGCTAACATAATGGGTGACTGACTGTGCGAGTGTTTGAAAAAGTGAGTAAGTGGTTGAATGAGTGAGTGGGTGAGTGGATGGTTGGATGGCTGGATGTGTGGGTGTGTGAGTGGTTGGCACAACAGTAGACTTGGGTATACTGCAGTATAATAGAGTTAACCAATTATTATTAGGCTATTTTACATTGTCGAGTCAAATATAGGTCCTTACCTGGGTCGCTGTTGTCGGTGTCGTTGTTGTTGTTGTCGTCGTCGTCGTCGTCCTCGTCAATTACAATTGTAATGCAGCAACCTATTTTTTTATTCAACTATTATGTTAGTACTCTATTTGAGCTACAACAAAATTTCCAATTCTGCGTATATAATTTTGCGTATATGCCTACTTTCTGGTTCGACTATTTGAAAATGTAAATCTGACACAAACGGTGAACATGTTTTATAAAAATGTTCGATGGAAATGTTCTATAACTTTCGATACATACAACCGAACGTTTTCTGGAGAACATTTTGAATGAGTAGTCGCAAATGTTTGATGAACACATTTATAGAACCAATATGCCCACATATGCACGCTGCAAATGTTCGCTGGAAAGGTTCGATGTTGCAAAGCAGTTATATAGCAGTGCCACATTGCCCATGGACTTCACGCTCTTTGTAGCGTATGCGACCATGTTTATAAATTTGGTTCCCCTAGCATAAATCAATCTTGCAATATAAGACAATATATGGCGTTAAACACAAAATGTTATCTGAACAACTACAGTTTTCTACCAAGGTCACGATGACATTGGCCATGAACAATATGACCACAATGACCTATGCCATACTCCGTCTCATTATAGGTAAGCCTGCATCCTGGTCTGGTTCTACGACGGCTAACCAATCTTGAAATGTAAAGCAATAGGTATATGTGGAGCTAAATGCAAAATGTTGACAATGACAAAAATCATACTTTTCTACCAAGGTCACAATGACCTTTGTGTTCATAACCTCAATGTCACGACCTCGTTTCTTCTCATTATACGAAGACGTGTATCCAAGTTTGGGTTAAATATGATTAACCAAACCAGTTGGCAACGACCACGGTGCCCCCTCCTCCCTTAGTGATAACTTGGGGTTGGGTTACAGGGCTATTGCTACGCCACTGAACGAAACCTGAGATAGAGACCACTAAGTTTGGCTACGCTTAAAGATTCCCATGGGAAAATGTCCCAGTGACAACTGACAAATAGCCCCGGTAGAAGGAAACACACAATGCTATATTACTTCTGTGCGGGATTGGTGTCAGTATATTGGGCTGTCGGAATAATGGGTTTTTAAAAAGAGATGTTGTCGCGATATAGGGCTGTCAGAACATTGGGTCTAAATGTCGGGATATATGGGCTGTCGGAATAATGAGCTGTCGAAATAATGGGCTGTCGGAATAATGGGCTGTCGGAATATTAGATTGTCGGAATAATGGCGCTGCCCCGAATGCAAGACGTTAGAACAACCAAAAATGACACATTCATTAATATTGGGACTGATTAAGATTGCTTTGAACCTGAGGTCAATTGGTCTAATATCTAGGCTATTCATTCTTGTTCGTTCATTCATTCGTTGGTTCGTTCGTTGGATCGTTCGTTGGTTCGTTGGTTCATTCGTTTGTTGGTTCGGTCGGTCGGTCAATTGGTCGGTCGGTCGGTCAGTCAGTCTGTTGGTCAGTCACTGAGTCAGTCAGTTAGTCATTATCTCACCTGGCCAGAATGGCGAAGTGAGCTTATGCCATGGCGACCATCCATCGTCCATCATCTGTCTGTCTCTCTGTCATCCATCAACTTTTTCTTTAAACGACTTCTTCTCAAGAACCACTGAGCTAATTTCAGTTATATTTGGCAGAAAGCATCCTTAGGGCATAGAGACCCAAGTTTGTTGAACGGAATTAAGCTGATTGACCAATTTGGCAAGCGACCATCTTGGATTTTAGCCGATTAAATTTTTTTTTTTAATCTCCGAAACCGCTTGCTGGATCGATTCAAAACTCATGGAACACCATCTAGGGGCATGGCTGAACCAAGTTCCTTCAAGGGAACTTGATTGGCCAGATGGTTCAGCGGCCATCTTGGATGACCTAGCTTTCGCAAAACGAGTTCTTCTCCAGAACTGCTGAACAGATCGGGCCGCACTTTGACAAAAATGATTAGTGACTGAGGGGCATTAAAGTTTGTTCAAGGGAAGTCGATACGTAAAAGAACACGGCCGCCGTCGACCAATCAAAATGTATCGTATTTGGCGGCCATATTGGAATTTTTTTTATTTGATAAAATTTGAAGGTGAAATTGGTTCTATAAAGGTTTTTGGGTATTCTGGCTTCACATTTGCCACTTTCGAAACTGTTGGGTGAGCGGTTCGGCGGCCATCTTGGATAGCGTTCACGTAAAGCAATGGGAAAATTAAAATGTCTTTCCCGTGAACATCTAGGCCTATCTCAATAGAATTTGGCAGAAGGCATCCTTGGGTCATAGTGATACAAGTTTGAGCAAACAAAGCCGATTTGCAAATTTGGTAGGCCCACATCTTGGAATTATCCAAATGGGAAATTTAAAATTGAACTGATGGACCACCTCTTGTTGCAATCCTGACCAAAACGTTAGCGTTTTACATAAGGCGTCAGGGCCAAGTTGAAATACCTATATTCCAGGTGAGCGATACAAGTCCCATTGTGCCTCTTGTTCATTCGGTTATTCATTCATTCATTCATTCAGTCAGTCATTGACCAATGCATCGTTCATTTAATTGGTCGTTCGTTTGTTTGCTCTGTCTGTAGGGCATTCGTCCATAGTTTGTTTGTTTGTTCATTCATTCTTACAGATTGTTCCTTCTATCATCGATTCATTCACCCTTTCAATTGATAGATCAATTGACCGATGCACTGTTCATTTAATTTGTCGTTCGTTTGTTTGCTCTATCTGTAGGGCAATCGTCACTTGGCCTGTCAATCACACAGTCAGTCCACCCATCCACCCATCCATCCATCCATCCACCAACCCATCCATCCATCCATCCATCCATTCCTTCCTTCCCACATTCCTATAGTCCTTCTTTGCTTGCTTGCTTGCTTGCTTGCTTGCCTGCGTGCCCGCTTGCTTGCTTCCTTCCTTTCTTCCTTCCTCCTTTCCTTTCTTCCTCCATCCTTTCCTTCCTTCATCTTTTCCATCCTTCTTCCGTCCTCCCTTCCTTCATTCTTTGCTTCCTCCTTTCTATCCTTCCTTCATCCTTTCCTTCCTTCACCCTTTCCTCATTCTTTTCTTCCTCCCTCCCTCCCTTCCTTCTTTCCTTCTTCCTTTCCCTCCCTCATTCCGTCATTATTTCCTTCATTCATCCTTCCTCCCCTTCTTTCCTTCCTCCTTTCCCTCCCTCATTCCTTCATCCTTTCCTTCCTTTTTCCTTCCTCCATTCCTTCATTCTGACCTTCCTCCTTTCCATCCTTCCTCCTTTCCATCCTTCCTTCATCCTTTCCTTCCTTCATCCTTTCCTTCCTTCATCCTTTCCTCATTCCTTTCTTCCGTCCTTCCTTCCATCCTCCCTCACTCCCTCCCTTTCTTTCTTTCTTTCTTTCTTTCTTTCTTCCTTCTTCCTTTCCCGCCCTCCTTCCTTCATCATTTACTTCATTCATCCTGTCCTTCCTTCCTTTCTTCCTTCCTTTATTCCTTCCCTTCTTCCTTCTTTCCTTCCTCCTTTCCCTCCCTCGTTCTTTCATCCTTTCCTTCCTTCTTCCTTCCTCCATTCTTTCTTTCCTCCTTTCCATCCTTCCTTCATCCTTTCCTTCATTCATCCTTTCCTCATTCCTTTCTTCCTTCCTTCCATCCTTCCTTCCTTCCTTCCTTCCTTCCTTCCTTCCTTCCTCCCTCCCTCCCTCCCCCTTCCTTGCTTCCTTTCTTCCTTCTGTCCTTCTTCCTTTCCCTCCCTCCTTTCTTCCTCCTTTCCTTCCTCTATCCTTTCTTCCTTCCTGCCTTCCTTCTTTCCTTCCTCCATTCCTCATTCCTTCCTTTCTTCCTCCCCTCCCTTCCCTATCCTACCCTACCCAAGGTCTACGTACTAGCTAAGGCCTACGTTTTGCCTAACTAAAGTCTATGTAAAACCTTGATAAGTGATGTTTGATATTTGTACGAGAGTGAGTTCGTGCATTTTCTAAACATAGACTATGTTAATAGTGGCTTAGGCATATGCTAGGTATACGCCGTTCTAGCAATAAACTGGGCTACGCAAAGGTTAGGTTAGCCATAGCATCGGATGGATGGATAGATGGATGCAGGGAGGGGGTGGGGATGAAGGAAGGGAGGAAGGGATGGAGGAAGGAAAGAAGGGCGGAAGAAGGACAGGGGGGCGAGGAAGGAAGGAATGCAGGCATGAGGGAAGGGATGGAGGGAGGGAAGGAAGGAAAGGAAGGAGGGAAGGAAGGAATTAAAGAATGATGGATGGATGGATGGATGATGGAGGGGGAGGGAGGGATGGGAGAGGGAGGAAGGGAGACAGTAAGGAAGGGGCAGGAAGGATGGCGGAAGGGAGGAAGTCAAAAGTAAGACAATATTGATTGTTCTCCATATGATAAACCATTGTTCAGTCATTTTAGTATGCCATAGCCAAGGAAGTAATGAAGGAGGAAGGGTAGATGGATGGATGTGTGTGTTGGTGGTGGACGTGAGGGTGGTTGGGTTGGGTTTGTGGATGGATGGATAGAGGGAGGGAGGGATGGATGGATGGAGTTACGAATGGCTGGCAGTATGGGTCACTCGATCTGTTGCTGGATATTTGTTTGTATTGAATAATGGATGGATGGATGGACTAATGGATGGATGGACGCATCGGCCAGTCGACATACCAACTGAAACTATGAATGAGTGTACGAAAGAATCAACGAACTGTAGGGCTGAATGAACAAACAGACGAACGGACAAATGACCAAAGGAGCAAATGAATGAAGGAATAAATGGACAAAATGACCAAATGAATGAGTTCAAGAGTGAACGAAAGGAATGAATGAATAAATTAATGAATGAATGAAGAATGAATGAATGAATGAATGAATGAATGAATGTTTACGCGGATGGGTGCACGAATGTTTCGATGCATGCATGAGTAGATGGATGGAGGGATCAATGGGTGGGTGGATGGGTGGATGCATGTATTGATTGATGAATGTTGGCCAGGCGGGCAGACTAATGGGCAGACGGTCCAGTGGATGGATGGAGAGATTAACAGAGTAACTGATGAACTGAGTACATAACCGACGGAAAGACCAAACGATTGTCGCCATAAAAGTATGATCGGTCGTCCGATCTATCGAAAATCAAAAGAACAAATGAATGAGCGACTAAAGAAACCATGGAAACATTAAATGAATAAGTGAACGCATGGACGAATTGACAGACGGGTAGACAGATGGCTGTTGGTTGGTTAGTTGGTGGATGGTGTATGAGCGAGGTAGTATCGAGTTATAGAAGATGGAATTATGGAGGGAGGGAAGTAGTTAGTAGGAAGCCGAGTGGGTGACAGAGCGTAAGTCAGAGTCTATAGTGAATTTAATTTCAGTGATGTGATTATACGTGGCACGGTAGACTTGGACTCTGCACCTGTTCCACACACCCACCCACCCCACCCACTAAAGTGTCAAACATATTAGTCGGTCGGTCAAAGATAAGGGAGCATGTCAGTGATTTAAATTTCACATTGACACCTAAACAATGGACGTTGAGGTCGGGCTTCGCGGTGAAGGAATGATGGCCCTAATCGGCCACCGTATATATTGATGTAACAAGCTGTTTGATTTGGTAATGAAAATCGAATTCCGGATAAGGGAAAAATCGTTAATACATTTTCGCTTAAGTGTTACTTGATTTACGGTTAAGCATAAATAATTTCGCTTAAGCGTTAATAATTTTGCTTAAGCGTAACTCGAATTTCGCTTATATATATATATATATATATATATATATATATATATATATATATATATATATATATATATATGTATATGTAGAAACTAAATAAATACTAACTAGTGACTATGTTTAAACCGTCCATTCAGGAAATCCTAACAAAATAACAACAGTACATTTTAAAATGATGTACTAGGTCCTATAATCACCCAGTTTTATATGGATGTTGCAGCAATGGATGACATATTAACAGAACTGGGTTTGGAGGGTCTGATTGCTCGGTTCCGTGAAAACCAGGTATGCAATACTTCCACATCATATTTAAAATAGGAATAAAATCCAAATTTATTAATAGCCATTGTACACCTTAATGCCCACGGTACACCTTAATTGGCGACTAGTTGTGCGGAGTTGTAGCGATCTGTTTGGGTTTGAAAGATTTCAGATCGTAAGGCATGCGAAGGTCCACGACTAGTCGCCAACTAGTCTGTAACTGGCGACTAGTTGATGAAGATTGAACCCTGTTTAATATTCTCAACTAGTTGACGACTAGTCTGGTGGCAAGTTGTACAACGAGTCTTAAGGTGTACAGCCGGAATAAGTTGCTTCTACAATTCACCACGCAACTTTATCATACGCACATTTGTCTATGCTATGGCAATTATATTTCGTCATTGACTAATATATATGTCTCTCAATTGGCAAATTTTGTTATTTTTGTCAATTTATCAGAGATCTTGATAGAATTGATGTTATTATGTTATTATAGTTTGTTGACAAGGAGATGGCAACTCTAATAAGTCTGTAATGTTAAACCTACTTACAGAAAGTCTGCCATTTACCGTGGTTATAAAACGCCCAATACCTGACTTTTGATAAAATGTTTGTTGTTCAACCTAATATACATTCATGATTGGCGCGCCAATATTTAGGGATTATTTATCCGGAAAATGTTCAAAGGGTACTACTATTGGCATTACCACTAAGAACGCACGCACTCACGCACTCTCACACACACCTACGCACACACACACGCACATGTGCACACGCACGCATATATATAAATATTTATATATATATATATATATATATATATATATATATATATATATATATATATATATATATATATATATATATATATTATTATTATTATTATTATTTTATTATTATTATTATTATTATTGTTATTATTATTATTGTTATTAGATCAACCCAACAGAAGTGGTTTGTTTAACGGACACAGAGTTCATTGAGCTGGGTGTTTCCAGAATTGGGGATCGCGCTCGTTTGAGAGCAAAATGTAAACAAGTAGTAGCAGGTAATTTTAAACGTTGTTTTTGCAGGAAGGTGTTCCAGGACTCAAGATCACTTTATTTATTTTTAGGCCTTTGACATAGTACATGAGTAATAATATACATCATCATCATCATCATCATCAGTAGAGGTGGGACGATCTGGGCCAGATTTGCACACCTTTTTTCTTTTGTTATGCTAATTATGTGTCAATGACGTCATGATTATTGATTTTGACACCTTTTTTTTCCTTTGATCTCCACCGCCTTTTGAGAAGCCATAACCATAAGACCCTCCCCGTCATTAAATCACATGACTCCTGTCATCCAATCAGGTGAGCTTAAGGGTAATTAGCGTAATGATTGACAAGGGTTAATGAGGTGTAATTAAGCGATGATCTGTTGGAGCCATGCCAAACGCTCAAGGGTTAAGTATTGTGTAATGATTATTGATTGGTTACATGTCTGAATTTGTATTGTTTTCTGAATCCTGTCATCCAATACAGTGTACATGTGCGTCATGAGACACCATGACGAATTTGTAGTCGACATACAGAAGTTTGGTGTTGTAGCGTTTACACCACCAGAAACTTATCGATCGGGTATCCCCTGAGGATCATGATGCATTAGATTTCGCTATTCAACCAGAAGAACAACAAATGCCCTCAGGATTTAACATTCTGATGATCTACCGGATTACGAAGAGGCGTGTTTTACATCTGCTCACCCAGAAATTTACACCCATCCGAGCGTTACAACGTATATGCTCGAGCCGTTCCATTAAGGTATAAATGAACGTGAATACCTGAGTTTTGGCTCTAAAGACATTCCCAAATCTACCAGAGACAATGCTATGGCTATTTTCGCGAACTTATTAAATATAGCGATCCGCAGCCTAGCCGTTAGCGAATGCTACGGCGGTCAACATGACAGACCATCTCAGCTTGAACATCAGTGCATGGGTATTGATTGGCTCATTGACAATGTAGAATTGCATTACATGAATGCATTAGAACATGTGTCTAAAATCGATTTCTTTCACACTTGGCCTCATGGCTTCAATTCCACAATCTCGAAGGAAGTGCACACCATGGCAGTGATGAAGAAGCATGTACAAGTCGGCTATGCAAACGTATATTACACGAATCTTATCTATTCGTGGATCATTGGCCTACAATCTTCTGGTAGAGATGTCAATCACGAGGTTGTTCTAAAGTATGAATTGGCACTGGTGCCCACTTGTATGTTCACTAGAACTTGTGAGATGAGAATAGCAAACGCCAAATCAACATTGAAAAGACAGCTGCAAGTCGATGTATCGGTCAGAACTCTACCCAAAGCAGAAACAGTTATAATTGATGGATCAGCGATACTATGACTGGTTCATTGGCCAACAAATGGCAGAGCGCAGGATTTTGTTGACAATATTGTCACATATGTTGCAAATGTTATGAAAGATGCTGATGTTTATTTAATCTTTGATAGGTATATGGATTACAGTATCAAAGATGTCACTCGATCGCTAAGAAAAAAAGAGACAAGCAGGCAGCATCAACTCTCTCTGAACATGCCACTTCCGCCACAGAAAACATGCAGTGGATGACCGACGACGTCTACAATGACCTGAAGGATGTCGAGACAGTTGCGCTTGGGGGATATTCTGCAGTCCGGATAAATAAAGTACCCCCATTGGCTATTCTGGAGGATGTGCTAAATGCGATCCAAGTTAGGTTCGGTGGGGTTGTGTTTTGATGGGTTTTGGGAGGGTTTGGCGAGTAGGGAGTTGGATGTCTGTGGAAAAAAACTTGTCTAGAAATATATATCTAGAAATATAACATTTAATCTGTTTTATCCTTTTTGTTTTACAGTATTGCCAACATACTGGCCATCTAAGATGTCGGCGATGATGTGTGGAGTGACATTAGGTCCGTCATCGCCGACGACAACTATGGCGACGACGACATCCATGAGGGCTTCAAGGGTATTGCCTCCTGGAGCCTCTTTAACCTCGAGGAGTAACGAACCTGAGCCTGTGTGGGGTCCAGAGACTTTAAAGTGTTAAACGGTGATGTAGTGAAGGATTCGTTTGTGGTATTACGTGAAACTGATTTACATACTCTAACCTCTTTGGAAATCTTGGGAGATATTTTCAATTTTCAAAACTTTGAAGAGCAAAATATCTCACAAGATCTTTACACTGGTTCTACTTCTGAAGACGATACGGTCCGAGCGATACTGAACTCTTAAACCCCGTTCACCATTATCAACCTGTAATCTCACCCATTACACCCCCAGAAACTCTCACTCTAAATTCACATCCAATTGCTAAATGCTCAAATGCATCTGTAAAATTTTGGAGACCATTTGAGTCCCCAAGCTCCAACCAAGCTAACTCTACATACCACCACACTGGGGTAATTTATTTGAAAATAATGATATGGATAT
Organism: Chaetoderma sp. LZ-2023a; assembly: GCA_034401795.1. Lineage (NCBI taxonomy): Eukaryota > Metazoa > Mollusca > Caudofoveata > Chaetodermatida > Chaetodermatidae > Chaetoderma > Chaetoderma sp. LZ-2023a. The sequence continues at coordinate 15,267,964 of CM067368.1, read as the reverse complement.
GGAGGTTAATAATAATAATAATAATAATAATAATAATAATAATAATATTGCGGGGGTTTCTAATATGATTGGTGGATGGGTTAATGCTGTAGAGGGTGGGGTTTCTGGGAATGAGGGCAAGGTGTGGTGACAGACATTCTGATGACGTTGTAACTGCTATGCCTAGACCCAGCATACCCAACATAGCCGATATGTATGATATAACTCTCACTCGAACCTTTCAGTCCCAGTGTTTAAATATTACAGAAAATTCTTTCTATGTCAACTTTAATCCGGCCGCCATTATAACCGAGAATTTGTTTGAAGTTTCAGAGCGTGTGCACTATATTTGAAAGAATATTAGAGAGCTTTTATGCTAGCGTGAATGCATCACCTTAAGATTACAACAGGGTCATGATAAATCACCCTACTCTAAACACCCTGATCCACGTGGACTTTCCCCAAGTCCGAGATTTGGCAACCACAGAAATAACGAACGCAATTTCTGAAGTGAGTCAATCTTGATGGCAACTTTTCTATGGAGTTTTTTCAAATAGAAATGCCTAGCAGATCGGGGTGGCATAATGATCTGGCCAAATTATATCTCGATGATTTGGAGATCGAAGCTACATTGTAATAAAGCTGTATCACTATTAGGAATCGAGATAATATGTGTATGGCACGATGTATAGTGATTGGGCTATGTTATCTAGATTCATCAGCATCGAAGGCCAAGTGTATACAGATTAGAAGGCAGGCTAAATTCCTAGCTAGTGCTACCTTAGGTGATAATCATCATCAATGGATGAAAGCTCGAGAACTGCATGCTCAGGCAAGTGTGTCTATTGACATAGCTTGCAGTCCCGATGCTTTGAATGCATTCCAAGACATTTTCGCCCTGTGTGATATTTCTCTGAGCATACAGCAAGGCAGAGAATAAACGCTCCGTATATAGGGGTGCGGATAATTGTGTTCAAATTCTGTCCCTATATCTGTATAATGATCATTACGCATATGTAACCAGCATTAAGGCCTTAAAAGCTTGCAGTTATTACTGCGATGATTGCGACGTAGCTTATGCGAACCATGATCAACACTCTTGCGTAAAACACTCCACCCTCCAAGCAGATCGCTAATCGCTATTACGAAGCTTGTAGCAGATGGTTTAAGAGTGAGGGGTGCTATAACAATCATGTCAACTCTGGAATGTGCACCACACATAAGTCTTGCGGAAGCTGTGGCAAACTTCTAGATGTTGATTCTCGCTCGAGGCATCATTGCGAACAGAGAAAATGTCCTAGTTGCAAGATTGAAGTTGATTTATGGGACCACGTTAGTTATATGCAGAGTTATAACAATGAACATATGAGCTTAGCCACGAGGTGTAAGGCACGCTAATGCTCTAACCACTTTCATGCAATGGTCATTAGCTACGAAATCTGAGCATAATAGTATGCATAAGACAAATGTTCTTCGTTTTCGGGATTACATCGCTATAGCTCATAACAGTCGTGGTTTTGACTGGCATCTAGTGATGGAGTGGCTCTTTAGAAACATGGAGCTTAAGGCAGCCAACGTAATAATGATAGTAATAAAGCGGTGTATTTGAATTTTGGCTACATTCATTTGTAGGACAGTCTAGCGTTTCTTCCATTTCAACTACGTCAACCACCCACAATATTCAATCTACCTAGCGAGAAAGGATTTTTTCCATATCTCCTATAAAGTAACGTATACTTTGATTACATAGGAGTGTAATCAGCGATTGAGGCTTATGGCGCAGACAGTATGTTGGTGTTGGTGTGTAAGGAATTGGTGCATGGTCTGATGCTGCGAAAGACAGTGTTTTCAATTTTAGGGATTCCATGAAACATTACTGCAGGTCTGATGTAGATATTCTATGGATGGCTTGTGGTAAGTTTCGGGAAATGTTCATCCGTGAAACTGGGATACCGCCTTTCGTGTCATCTATGACATTAGTGTCATTATGTAATAAGGTATTTAGGGCTAACTACTTAAATGATCATAAGCTGGTAGCTCCACATGTTATGGGGTACTTTAACCTACGTAACTAGAACTGTTACTCCATAGAAGCGTGTAAGTGTCTAGATTATCTGGCTCATTCTAAGAACATGTTCATTAAACACTCTAATGGGTGGCGAACCCGAAGTGTTTAACTGATCATTGGATGGTTACTGCCCCGACACGGATGAGTACTTTGAGTACTATGGTTGCTATGTACACACGTCTCCGAAATGTCTGCCTAGTAACCACATGACTATCATGCCATTTTTTTAGCCTGATTTAAATTTAGAAGAAGTGTATCAGTAGACGATTTCTGAATCTAGCGAGCTTATATGTATGGGTTTGAAGGTAGTTGAAATGTGGAGTTGTGATCTCAAGGCCCAGAGGTTTAATGACCCTAGCATTAATGCTTTTTGAATGCTAGAACATATCATGAACCGCTGATCGCACAAGTTGTCCTCTATGGTGGCCACACCAATGCCATACGTTTGCATCACCAGGCCACAGCAGATGAGTATATAGCGTACATGGATATCACTTCACTAGATCTTTACATTTGTAAGACCTGCGAGTAGCCTCTAGGCGAACCGGAAGTAATCGTTAGAGGTTTTAAACAGGTAGACGCGTTAGGGTCTTACTTCAGTCTGATAAAGTGTATCTGTTTTCCTCCTAAAGATTTATTCTTTCCTTTCCTCTCATGCAGATGTAATGAACATTTGTTCTTTCCATTGTGCAGTAAATGTGCTTGCAATTCGCAGAGTACTGAATGTACTCATAGCGATAGTAAGCATGTTCTGCATGGTGTATGGACGTATGTGGAGTTGATGGGGGTGGTACGTAGTGGGTACTGTATCTTAGAGTTTATCAAGATATGGCACTATGCAGAGTTTACTAGTACACATTTCAAGCGATACATCGATAACAATTTCTAAATTAAACAAGAAGCATCCAGGTATCCCGAGGATGTGGTCACTGATGTGCAGAAAGACATGTATGTTCTGGAATATTTTGAATGTGGCAGGATTCAATTAGATAAATCTTTGATCGTCCAAAATAATGGCCTTAGAACCCTGCCAAAACAGGCGCTAAATTCCTTGTGGGGTTATTTCGCACTTAACCCCTCCCCTAAGCATGAATACATCAGTTTGTATAGTGCCCTGTTGAAGTTGCTGACGGATAGAACGATTTCTGTCAAAGATATCCGTGTATGTAATGGCAACACTCTGTTAATGTGCTATCACAAGTTGAACCAATTCATGCCCTCAGATAATTGCACCAATGTTGTGATCACTGCGTTTGTCATGAGTCATGCCAGGGTTCATTTGCTACAAAGTCTAGTAGCGGTAGGCTCGAATTGCATTTATCACGATACACATTCTATTGTGAATGTTAAAAAACATGATAAGCCTCACTTAATTCCCAACAGACTCGGTTATTTCATGGACGAATTTCCTCCCCACAGTGAAATAGCAGAGTTTGTCAGTACTGGCCTGAAGAGTTACGTGCACAGACAGCTAGACGAACAGATGGGCGATATAAAGAATGTCTGCAAAATTAAGGGCGTAGCTTTAACTTACAGGAATAAGGGGTTGGGGATTGATACTCTGTTAGCCACGGTCAAAGATCATAATCTCAAAACGTTCACTCATAGACTTTTGAGTAAGGATACTGAGAAACATTTCGGATTTACTTACAAAAAACGGATAATTTTTAATGACTATTATACTAAACCGTATGGCTTTCAGGGTATCTCTAGGATCTAATTTTACGATAGCGTAGGGGTGGGAAAGTTGAGGGGTGTTTTTGGATTCGGGTAGGTTGGGGTGTCGAGCATAACATGGGGGTATGTGGGTTTGAGAGTGAGAGAATGGGAAAAAATTGTACGGGGTTGTTGGGGAAATGGTTGGGTGGGGGCGGTTGAGATGCCACTTTTGTATGGTGTATAATACACTAACATAACGTAGAAGATTACTAGCATACCCTTCAGCGAGGGGAGTAAGTAATCTTCTGCTTTATTATTATCGGTTAGGAATGTGTGGAGGTTGATACCCTGTTCTAGGGTTGTGGGGTGGGGAAGGGTCTGACTCAGGTAAATTATGTTATAGTCACACGTGGAGCCGGTTTTAAAACATTATTTAAACCTATTTAAAAGATACCCTGTACATACGCCCACACATTGAAAATTAATATCCCTCCAAACCCTTCCTCTGTAAAAAATCTCTACCCTATCTTTACACCCAACCTGTTAGGGGTTCAGTATAGCTTAGATGGTTTTCAAATTTATTTAAATAAAAGCTCTGAAATCAGTTTCATGTAATACCTCAATCGCATCATTCTCTGTGTCGATCGCTTAACTTTACAGGTCGTTGGATCCCACTCGAAAACATTTGTACATTTTATATTTTAATAAAATTATTGTATAATCCATTAGACTAACAAAGGCGTCTTCCGCAATCGCTGACAGTTGTCCTTACATGATAGATTGACCATTTAGAATTAATCGCCCATGATTGAATGCGTTCCCAGGAAAAGAAGAGTCCAGACATGCAACCTGTCAATCATCTTTACGTCATACATTTACCTTGCCAATCATTATGCTAATTTACCCATAAGTTCATCTCATTGGATGCCAGGAGACACCTGATTTAACGAGGGGGCACGGCTTCGGGATTGAATGAGTTTCCAGGAAAATACGAGTCCAGACATGTAACCTGTCAATCATCCTTATGCAATCCATTAACCTTGTCAATCAGCATTATGCTAATTACCCGTAAGCTCACCTCATTTGATGCCAGGAGTCACTTGATTTAACTGCGGGTAGGGGGGGGGGGGGTTCATGATTAAATGAGTTCCCAGGAAAGGATGAGTCCAGACAGGTAACCTGTCAATCATCCTTATGCAATCCATTAACCTTGTCAATCAGCATTATGCTAATTACCCTTAAGCTCACCTCATTTGATGCCAGGAGTCACTTGATTTAACTGCGGGTAGGGGGGGGGGGGGGTGGCGGGGTGGTTCATGATTATATGAGTTCCGAGGAAAAGATGAGTCCAGACAGGTAACCTGTCAATCATACTTACGCTATGCATTAACCCTTGTCAATCATTATGCTAATTACCCTTGGGCTCACCTCATTGGATGGCAGGAGCCACGTGATTTAATGAGGGTGAGGTGCTTATGTTCCCCGTCGACATCTAACATCCAGTCAGAAGGGCGAAGAGCTGGGGCAAGATTTTCACACCTTTTCAAAATTTGGTGGAGATCAAAGGAAAAGAAAGGTGGCAAAATCAATAATCATGACGTAATTGACACCTAATTAGCATAACAAAAGAAAAAAGGTGTGAAAATCCGGCCCCCTATCGTCCCACCTCTACTATCATCATCATTATCAACCACCATCACCACCACCATCATCATCATCATAATCATCATCATCATTGGCGAAGCGATTAGTTCCGTTACTCTGTCCTCATTCATTCATTCATTCATTCATTCATTCATTCATCTATTCATCCATCCATCCATCCATCCATCTCTGGTTTAGCTACACATATCATCTTATACCTCGGCATTGGATCACCCTATTGGAACAAACCTTGGGCACATGCTTCCCTATGTCTAAGGGATGGTGCACAATGATGATGAGGTCATAAGGCCACGGTCAAGGTCGCGGTGGCTTTGGTATAAAACAATTTTTTCAGGTTAACATTTTGGTCTAGCTACACATACCATCTTATATCTCGGCATTTGCTCACTCGATTGGACTAAACTTGGACACATGCTCCCATACATCAAGTGGATGATGCACAATGATATTGAGGTCAAAGGTCAAGGTCATCTGATGCCATCTAATTCCAGTTAGTGTTAAGTTTTTGGCTTAGCTCTACATATCGTCTTTCATTAGGGTTAACCCTATTGGGACTAAACTTGGACACATGCTTTTATATATCAAGCGGATGCAGATGAATGATATTGGGGTCATGAGGCTTAAAGGTCAATGTCATTGTGACCTTGGTATAAACTGTTTCTCACAGATATGGTGTTATGTTTATCTCATCCCCTGTATTTTGGGATTGATCAAGCTTACTTCAACTGAACTTGGATATATGCTTACCTATACTCAGAGGGTACAACACAATGATATAGAGGTCAAAAGTCAAGGTCATTGTAAACTTGGTACATGACGGATTGTGCCTATCTGTAAGACTTACCAAGGCTTGTAGTGATTTCATTGAAGGTACAGCAAACTTGCAGGGTGGTGGGATACACCACATAGATTTAGAAAAAAATGCAAATGTGGACGAAGTACTTAAAAAAATACTCGATGTTTATTTTCATAATGGAGAAAATGTAAACCAAGATTTAAAATTAGAAGATGTTATTCCTGATCTAAGATCATTTTCAGGAGCACGGCTAGAAGATGCACTTAAACCAGGTGAACCATTTACAGTTTATGCATATTATAAAGCGGTGACAACACACCCTGTGAGGATTTACCTTCACACCAAACCAAATGACCAGGTAATCCAGTTTTCCATTGTTGCTAGCATAAATTGGTATAATCATTTATATAATATAGGTATTATATATATATATATATTTATATATATATATATATATATATATATATATATATATATATATATATATATATAATATATATATATATATATATATATATATAATAGCTTTTTCCCAACATACGCCTATACAGTTAGACCTGCTGAAGACACCACCTTTACTAAGACGACTTTAGAGACGACTTTTGTCAACTTCCAAATTTTAAATTAAACAATACATTTGACCTTGTATTAAGAGACCTCCTGCCTTAAGAGACCACATTCGCAGTCTCTGAATACAGATTTTACTAGTTCCATGGCATATGCATAAACCAGGGGGGGTCAATGTGTAAATCAGAGTGTATCTTTGGGGTCTACCCATTGGTCCGACAGCCTCATTGTTTCAACAAAACCCATTGGTCCGACAGCCCATTAGTCCGACAGCCCATTGATCCGACGAAAACAAACGATTTTTATAGCATTTAAAATTATGATTGCAACACATTCCGGATACTGGAAATGCATAAGCGCAATCAAACCTACTATTAACCCTTGCCGTACTGATGTAAGAAAGAAAAAAGCACGTTAAGAACCTGGCTGTAGACGGGAAAGACCTGGAAAGCGGTGTGCATATTTCGAACACAGTTGTTGTCAGTGCGTGCTTTCTTAAGAGAGTAACGGTTTGTAGCAGCAGTGTTCCAAAGATATGTACATCAGATTCATCATTGTATTCTGAGATTAGTAAGACGTAAAAAAACAAGTATTCCGGCGAATGCCGAGTCCCACCATTTCACATTTGTCAGAGTTTCTTAATCGGTCACCATGACCTTTGACCCTTTGACCCCAAATTTGGTTGATCAAGGTCGCTTCAGTAGAACCCAAGTTATCGCCGCAGACGCATAGACAGACACACTGATAGACACACAGACAGACAGTCAGGACTTTGTGTGGGCGGGACTAATGGCATAATGACTATAGCTATGAACGTGGATCCAGACTTTATACTGTTAGCCGAACAGGACCTGGATTGTATACCAATTCCCGGCACACACGCACGCTCACACGCACACACGCCCGCCCGCCCGCCAGCACGCACGCACGCACGCACGCACACACACGTCACAGATCCACCTACTTAGTTACCAAACAAATAAAACTTTGATCGGTCTACACACCCTCACACCCAGAGATCCGCAGATCATACAATACCCTCAGACATAGTCCATTGGCTTATGTACAAAATAGTGGGGGTATAATTTTGGGGGGTAAATTCTTAGCAAATGGTCTTAAACCTATCTAACTTCCTCAATGATGAAGAAAAACACTGTTGCCAGGTTTTCTACAAACGTGTATGGTGTTAATTTAAATTTTCAAAATGACCGCCATGAATCACCAGATTCACCAACTATTTCAGTACACAAATAAGACACACTCTGGATTTCATGGGAATAAACCTGCATGTTAAGCACAAATCAAATTAGAAATAATGTCTAAATGAATAAAAGCAAAGGAAAGCCGCACCTTGCTTTTTAACATCTGGCGGTGGGTGCTGTGAGTCGATGGAGGGGTGGGGTGGAGGGCATTTCAGATTAAATTTAATTACTTTACTTATTCTCTGTCAGTGTCCTTAGTATTATGTATGTTTAGCAACTAACTTACTATTTGTTAGTAACATAGTAGACGCATTGACTTCTGAACAGAAGGGGCGTGGATTAACGAATAAGGAACATGAACTCAGTTCGCTGTGTACATGCTTATGAGTCAATTATTTTTACCTCGATATCCTAATGAAGATTTATACCAAAGGATAATGTTGGCATATTATTTAACATAATTAGTATTTTTCGGCTAGGCTATACTACCATACCATATCCTAAACTAATGTTAGGTTAGGCTACTCTACCATATCCTACCTCAAGGCTAGGCTAGCCTATGCTAAAGCTAGGCTATCCTACCCTAAGGTTAAGCTACCGTTATGATACCCTACATTATCCTACCTTAAGGACAGGTTATGCTGCCCATCAAAGATGCTAGGATACACCACGCTACAGCTAGGACACCCTCTCCTAACATAAGGCTATGCGACCTTACCGTACATGAAGCTAATCTAGACTAGGCTACCATACATTACCCTAAGGTTGGCTATCATACCCTCAGGCTATGCTAGACTACACCATAAGGATAGGCTAGACTAGCATGGGATATGCTACCATATCATATCCTAAGGCTGGGATAAATACGCTAATGTTAGGATACCGTACAGCGAGGCTAGGCTATGCTAAGCTAGGCTATCCTACACTCTAGCTAGATTAGGATACACTGCCTTTTGTATGGTAGCCTGGCCTAGCTTAGCCATAACAGCTTCAAGATCATGATAAAAGACAACTCTGTCAATATAAAGTGACAGAAATCATCAATGATACTGAAACGCTGGATGATGTATAGGAGACAGTGGCATATCATCAAGAAAACATTGTAGGGTAAGGTACCACAGCCTTAGGTTATCCTATGGTAGCTATAGCATAGGATAGGCTATGCTATGCTAAATCTAGGCTATCCTAACATAAGGCGAGGGTAGATTACCCTACCCTAAAGCTTTCCAAGAATGTCCTAAAATGCAATAGATTTGTCACTGAATGCTAATTACAATTACTGGATATGATCGTGAAAGTTTAGCAGCTGTTTTGAGTGGTTATAAAATCACGTCTAGGAACTGTGATTTTAAGTGTCAAATTTACTCATATATATGATCACAAATGTCTCATTTAATAGAGCTTTGGAGATTTCTAAGATGATTGGAAAACCTTTGCCAGGTGGCTGGACGAAAACGAACAATGGATAGCATATCTATACATGTCTATACCAGGGACTGTCGTTTGCCACATTTTTATGAGATTGCAAAATAACAAATGCAAGTGTATATTAACCAGAACTTAGGAAATATACCAATATAATTTGTGTAAACATATTTTAAATGGAAAGTTTAACTTAAATCACAATCGCTGTATTCCATATGAATATCTTTTTCAGGAATCATCAACATCAGAAGAATTAACCCCTCGACAACCTATTAACAATCAGGTATGACCTTAAATATTTGTGAAGCCGTTTTGTTCTCATTTACATGCTAGATTTGTCTCATTCTATTTAGTTTACATTGTGTGAAAATATCTGAAAGTCTCTCTAACATTTAATCGCTTCTACCGTACTTAGTACAAAATCTATTACCATTATCCTGATGCAGTAGCTTTGTCACCGAGTGCGAATTACCACATATTATCAAGAAGGTTTAGTGTAGCTCCCATGTCACACTGCCCCCATAATTCCTCCTTGGAATCCAGAGAATGTGCGATGCGTTCGCCGGCCCGCCGATGCTAGTTAGCTAGCCTCGGTGATGGAGAGAGGGGCGTGTGCGCCACTGGCAACCACAAAGAGCGACCTCTGGAGTCGGTGGAATGTTCACATTCCAGTGGGGACGGGCAACCATTGCCGCCTGCAGTGAACACCACCATATCATCCTGATTGTTGGTGTAGCCGGTATGATGCTGCATGGTGAGTTACTTAATTTAAGAATATTAACATAGCAGGGCGAGTCGAGGGCCGGCTTAAAGGCAAAAGCTACTACAGATCTAAAAATGTATGATCACTAACTGAGTAATGAGAGTAAATGACGTATTGGTCTGACTGTATACCATATCTCGCCAAAGATACCTATCCTATCCGTATGCAATAGGTACCCCTGCAAAGGAGGCAGCCTAGCACAGCTAATTAATTTAATATAAACTAACACCTCACGCAGGCCAATAAATTGGTTTTGTGAGAGGAAAGTGCCTCGCACGGGCCTACATCACAGGAAAATGCCTACTACGCCGAAGCAGAGAAAGAGCATCAGCTTGTTAGGCCGTTCTCATATTCAAACCAATGCTAATGTGCAGAATCATACATTTTATCCTAGTGTTATCATGACATAATGGATGCATGCTGGTTTACGTGGAGGCATAGCGCCGGTTTCCACAGAATCTGGCCCCATCATCTCTTAGGCTAGTTGCTGTATTAGTTGATGCCACATTATTTTGGCGGGCCTTCTTGAGGAGCTAAGTCAACCGTTAAGTTTTAGGTTCAGACACATGCATGGTTACGCCGCAAATGGCCTATTCCTACTTAACTTTAACGAGAAAGCCTTCCGGGCATGGATGCTCGACACCCATCTCAAGTACCACCATGGAGCATCTCACCTAAGGCCGACAGCGCATTACTGTTGCCAGTCAACGGGACTAGGAAACTGAAAAGCGGCAACCTTTCCACCTGTCAGCACAACCACATGCAGGACAGGACAAAGACAGGATGGTACAAACGCATTGAGTAAGCAGCGTATCTAGTTATGGCGAAGGCTGAAGAAGTGGATGGCAGACTGTGGCGACCTTCCAAGAAGGCGTGGAGAGCTAATTGGCATCTCCCAGTCACCATAGATTTTTAGTCTGTGAACCACATTTTCAACCAACCCCTAACATGGCGAGAGTGAACCGTATGAGGCTCACATCCTGGCGCTATCGTTTATCTGTGTTAGGGTTATGTAGAGATGCCCTGAGGTCCACTGCTGGACTATATTTAATGTTGGTGCAGTAAATCCTACTTATGGCTTAAAAACTAGCTAATAGGTACCACGGCGGGTACAGGGGAAGTGTGTGAAACATCACCATTTCGGTTTCCGCCATCAGCAAAGCTCTGCGATTTACTGGGTCGGCACCAACTAAACCGGCGGAGGGAACTACCAGACAATTAGTGGGCCAGATGGCCAGAGAGTCTTTGAAGAGACAGCTGCTCCAGAAGTAATTTAGTAGGCCTTAAGGTTGGTGGCCAATTACGTAAATTCGGCTATTCATAAAAATCTGGTGTGCTTGTGCAACGTGGCAACACTGCCGGGAGAGAGGCTTTACAGCAAAACAGCGCTCATTCATTTTGAGCAGTTGTCCCTAGCTACTCTATCCTAACAAAATACATAAGCTTAATACTAGTTAGGATTAGTCACCATAACTCGAGCCGTATCGGCATGAGTGATGACTCAGCAGTCTAGGGAGAAGCTAGACGCGATTGTTCTCCTGTCAAAAATGATTGATGGGGAGAACAATAGCGTCCAGCCCCCCCCCCCCCCCTCCCCCGTTATTGATCTAAATGAGTGGGTAGACGCTATCGTTCTAAATGAGTGGGTAGACACTATTGTTGTAAATGAGCGGGTGTCCGCTATCGTTCTAAATGAGCAGGTGGCTGCTATTGTTCCCCCCCCCCCACCCCAACCCCACCCTCACCCCCGTTAAAAAGATATTTTGAAACTACCAGTCATTTAATTTTCAAAAAAATCAGAGCATAATAATAGAAAATATACAGAGATATATGACTAAATAGCACTCGCCGTATTTATACAGTAAAGTAATACGGTCAGGCTGACCTACGGCGCCAACTTGTAATCAGCGCTACATAACATAAAATAATATAACTATACTATACTATACTAAAAATAGGTGTCTATTAGTCATCAGCGCAATGTCCGTTCTTACAACACAAAAAGTTCATTTGGCGCCTGTTAGTCCTCAGCGCACATCAGCATCTGTTGGTGAAGTTGGAAGTTGGCGCCTGTTAGTCATCAGTGCACACTTGACATCTGTTGGCGAAGTGCTCGTTAATCATCAGCGTGTGTTTGGCGTCTGTTGACGAAGTACACAACTATAACCGTAAGAATTAGCACATGTTGGCATCTGTTGGCACAATAATAACTGCAGCCATAATTTTAAGTGCATGTTGGCGTGTGATGTATTCAGCGTTATGAGCGCTTCATAGTCATTGGTGTGAAAACATAAAGTAACTGTTCAATTTACGGTTAGGTAAAAGTACCATAAACTTAGTACTGGTGAAATTGCCTCCATAGATAGAGAGGCTGGTAATAGTCTACGGCACAAGACAATCCATGCTGCTTAGCTCATAACATCATGGAGGGAAAAGTTCCCAAGCAGTAATTAAAGGTTAGAACATTTGGCGCTCGTATTTGCTACATTTTTAGTCTCCACTGGCTGGTGTGGTATGGCAGGTTTGGCGAGACATCAGACAGGCCAATCATTTTACATGACGAGACTGGCCGAAATGGCACGCACACTTCTATAGGTTCTCAATAGGTTCCCAATAGTTGGTGGGTGGACAACATCACTTTAGAATTTGGGTTATTAGCCCTAGTTGGTGTAGGGCTGTAAAAACTCTTAGTACGGTGTGTGTGCTTTTAATGGCGAGCCGTCAGAGTAGCCCACAAGAACTGATTGGCTTGCATTGGTGTAGATGGCCACAATGAATCGCTCTATGCAGTAGGCATGTAGAATGCTTGTCTACTCTGACCGACTCCCATCCAACTGAAGAGTACGGTGGGAGCGAGCCCTTTTATAGATTTAGGATGTACAATCAAAACCGATGTCGTAGAGCTCATCCAATCATCGTGTACATAGTAGGAAGGCCAGCAGCAGACGACCCCGTGTTTACGATGTCGTGCTACCCACACATGCGTGATGGCGGTCTTACCCATTAGGGTGGGGGGGGGGGAGGAAGAAGATGCAAGCTGATCCATAGCATTACTTCTAATACTATGCAGTGCATAGCAGAAAAAACGGGTGATCCTAGCAAATTGTGTTGAGTTTTTTTGATATATTTGAAGACCGTGCTCTGACTTCATATTTTCATGACCTAAAATTAGCTGTGGTACAAGTGAAGGAGTCGCCGTAATGTTCTTGACGATGTTTGGGTGATTTTCGTCTTGCAGTATGATTTGAACGTTATTTATGTAGGATTTTCTGGAGTTTTCGGTCGCTTTGCAGGTTACTAGAAAATGAATCCTATCATCAGGAGCATCACGACAAAGCAGGCATGTTTTGTCAGGCTGAGATGGTTTACCAAGAGATGAACGAAAGGGTAAACTATCTGCATATGATAATATAGTGTTATTGCGTGCCCGCTTCAGCGGGCACGCTTCTATGTATTGCTGTCTAGAATTGCCTATAGGCATGGCCATTTGGCGCAGGGGATTGTGGGGCTGTGTCTCGCGAGATCTCCATCGATACGAGATCTAATAATTCTCGGCGCGAAGACACGGCTCAATTTTTAGATTGCTGGATATCTCATAATTATTATCTTCATGCGCGTGATTCATGGCGAGTTCTCTTATTTGTTCTGGTCCGACTGTAATAGAGTTTGCGCAGCGATGACCGCTTAATTATTTTAATAAACAGACAACGGAACTCCAAATAACTACTCTAAATAAGTACTCTTCTTTTGCTGGAGGACTGCGTACAAAACATGTTTATTATTCCTTCTGTAGATGAAAGTACTCAAGCACACGCCCACTCGCGGTGTATCTTATATGTCCACTTTAGCACTCTATCAAAGTGACCACAAATGGTTTCTTGCGGTGATCGTGAGAAATGTCCATTTGCATTAGCTACTCGCCAGAGAACTTGTTTTGAAAGTTTACCACTGGAATGAATGGTTGGACAACCGATCCTATAATTCCAGTAGTAAATTGCAAAAGAAAAACCATAATGGTCTCTTGGACGGCAATTATACATAGGACATTTTCTATGATAATGGATTTTTCTGTATATGGCGTCATAATTATTTAGGTCAGATGTAGCTGGACGTCACAATCAAAATGTGTAATGAATGACGTGTCTAGCTCCACCAGGAACATTGAATAGCCAGTCAAGTATGCGAATTGCACGGCTTTACCATTTAATCCACATGCTGTTGAATATTTTGAAACTAATTTGACTAGACGCTGTTCGAATTGTATGTCTTTGCTATTTATTCAACAGTCATTTTCTATGATAATGGCTGGGTTCGATCGTAACTGAAGGATATGACGTCATAATCAATTACTTCATGTATACAGGCTGACGTCACAATCCAAAATGTGTAAATGAATGGCGTATCGAGCTCAGTCATGAACATTGAATAGTCCGGCAAGTGTACGAATTGTATGTCTTTACTGTTTGATAAACATCGTGTTGAATATTTTGAAACTAATTTGACCTGGCGTTGTTGCGGCCAGAGGGCAGCAAACCTTTAAAAGCACACAGTCAAATTAGTTTCAAAATAGTCATCAGCTTACCTGTATAGTTACCTTGAAATTGGAAGTCTGGGAATTCATTATTCAGCGTATATGTATATATACATCGATTCCAACACGCAAAAATGGGTGGAGCTTGGCTAGAAATAGGCGTGGCATACCTAGAAATGGATCTCTCTATTGAAATTGTCATGAGCAAATTGAGCATTACAGGGCTAATACCACTTGGTAATGCGTGGCCCACACAATATGGACCACTTGTATTAAGAGACCACCCATATTTATAGGTCACATATTTTAACAAGGCCATTCATAGATTGTTGCTTGAATACAATGTACTCGTCCTCTGACGAAGGGAGGATAATTAATACCACTTGCTAATGGGCATTTTCATGTTGTCAATACATCATATTGCGTCATATGATGTCATAATCAACGGCCTGGCGTATAGGATGACGTCATAAGCTTGACGTCATGACTGACTCAATTTAGTATGTCTTAAATGCTTAATAGTCCGACACGTTGTACGAACTGTATGTCTTTGCTATTTACAAAACATGCTGGTGAATATTTTGAAACTAATTTGACTGGGCGGTGTTACTGCCACAAGCAGCAACAGCACCCAGTCAAATTGGTTTCAAAATAGTCAACACCTTACCTGTATAGTTTTCTGGAAATTGATAGTCAAGAAGCTCAGAGATCCATCGATACCACCACGAGCGCGGTATTAATGTATTAATATACCATCCAGATTCAGTGACCGATTAACTAACGTTAGGCCTATGGAAGTCATTTCAAGCAACCGCCACCAAGATGTGACTTACTTGGGCACAATTGTGTGTTTTTCTAACAAAATCCTTTAGAATGTTTAACACCGAAATTTCAATATCTCAGATAAAGGCAACTATACGAATATCTTTTTAATACTTTGACTGGTAGCCCACCCCACCCTACCCACCTACTTGTTGCTATCATAGACCTGTATTAAGTATTGCAACGACAACGACTGCCCATGTAGACCTATCATCTTCTCTTAATGTATTTTAACCCTTTCACGAGGAGGCCGCCAAAACCGGCCTCTACAGTGATCTTGAGGATGTTAATTTGCAGGTCAAGAGAAGATCGTTTTGAAAATTCACCACTGAAATGACTGGCTCGATAATTGAGCCTGTCATTCCAATAGTAACTCTTCAAAACAGTCGTCTATTGGCCTGCAAATAGGCACTCCATAATCAAATATTTTTTTACATTCTTGACTCAATTTAGGTATGCAGGGTTAATAAATTATGAGGACGACGATGATGTACCGTGTCTGTTTAACCGTTCCCGTATTGTATTATGGTATGATTCACATTTGTTGCATTCGAGATAGGGTAAAAATTACAGACTTGTTACAGACAGTCTTAAGGCGTACTATGTGTGTGGTAAATTTCAAAAGAAAAACATGCATAATAAGAGTTCGCTAACAATAATAGATCCATCTAAAAATAAAAGCTTGGCTTCTTCGAAACTACACCTCTAATGTAATGACTGGTCATCTTCTTATGTTATCACAACGTCTAGACTGTTACACAGACTCAACTTCGCGTACCAGACAGACCGGGACCCAGTCTATCTCCGTAGCAGACTGTAAAAGCAACACTGTGGATCGTGAAATCGCTACGTCAATGGCTACTCAGTAGGCCCCTACATACGAGATACATTTCTCGATCTCGTATCGAAAGAGAACTCGCGGGATACGAATGAATCATGGATGTGTGATTATCAGTAGTATCCTTTGTCTTTAATCGATCCGTGGGAATAAATCCATGAAGGGCCAATGCAATTATGTAGCAGTATTGATAGACTACCAATGTTCCAAATTTCCAGTCAAAACTGCTGTCAATAATATTGTAGCAGATTGTTGAATACAGAAATCAACCGAAAGTGTAGGCCTATGCATGTGCTAAGTTAAGAACGTCTACAGGAAATTCGGCCACAGAATTTAAACCATATAGTTAGATAGGTATATCAATACGCTAGTGAAGTAATGGATTGAGGTTAAAAAGATTCTTACCATGAAGTAATTTCGTAGTGCACAATTTCATACCGAAAATTTGCTAAATCTCCGGTGATTCACAGTTTTCAGTGCCCTATTGTCTGCTGTATGTTTAGCCTCATAATTTCACCTACATAGACTTGAGCATTAATATACTAGGTATATACTGAATCTAACAAATTCTAGATGAAATAATTTTATTAGGCAAAAATTGGCTTAAATGTTGTTTTTTTCGGTGCCCTACTGTCTGTATGTAATATGGTCGGCTCCAGAACTTCGCTCACATAGACGTAGAGGGATTTGAATACGATAGTTATATTGGGAATTTAAAAGAATTCGACCGTGAATTAATTTCGTAGTATACGATTTCATCGCGTAAATTCGTTTCAATTTTGGCAGATCTTCGGGTTTTCAATGCCCTACTATTACCTGTCTGCAATAGGTTTGGCCACATAATTTCACCGATATAGTTAGATAGCGATATGAACACGCTAATGAATCTTGAGTTTTCTACCACGTAGTAATTTCGTAATATTCAATTTAAAAGCCACGGACAGTTGTCAAATGCCAACAATTTACTATATTCGGTATCTGAATGTCTGTTCTCGATTTGTAATAATTTTCTTTATATATGGATGTATATAACTCAATATGAGCTAGTGCTTTTGCACAATTCTACCATCAAGTAATCCCATCGTAGGTAGTTACATGTTCGCCGTATGGCCCCATTATAATATGGTTGGTTCACATTCACCACATTCAGATAGGTGTCGGTATGTCCTGGCATATCGCTCATAATGGGTTCGGCCCCAGAATGTCAACCATATGTGGAGATAGGTATAGGCATACGCTTACAGAGTAGTGAGATTTACAACTATCTACCATGAAATAATTTAGGCTCAAATTTAGGCGGATTCATGGTTTTCGTTGCACCCAGTCAAATTAGTTTCAAAATAGACATCAGCTTACCTGTATAGTTACCTTGAAATTGGAAGTCTGGGAATTCATTATTCAGTGTATATATAGACATCAATTCCAACATACAAAAAAGCAGTGGATCTTAGCTAGAAATAGGCGTGGCATACCCTGTATTGAAATTGGCAAGAGCAAATTGAGCATTACAGGGCTAATACCACTTGTTAATGCGTGGTCCACACAATATGGACCACTTGTATTAAGAGAGCACCCGCATTTATAGGTCACATATTTTAGCAAGGCCAATCATAGATTGTAGACCTTTGCCATCCCGAACGCACATAGACCCAAATACAATACACTCATCCTCTGACAGAGCGAGGGTAATTAATACCACTTGCTAATGGGCCTTTTCAGGGTGTCTATCCATCATATTACGTCATATGACATCGTAATTCATTAAGTGATGCGTAGGATAACGTCATAATAATGACGTCATGACTGACTCGATTTAGTCCATCTTAAATGCTTAATAATCTGACACGTTGTACGAATTGTATGAGTCATCGCATAAATTTGTTCCAGTGTTGGCAGATCTGTGGTTTTCAATACCCTACCGTCTGCAATATGTGTGGCTACATAATTTCACCCATATGGTTAGATAGGGATATGAATACGCTAATGAATCTTGAGATTTCTACCACGTACAAATTGCGTAATATTCAATTTAGTAGTCACGGACAGTTGTCAAATGCCAACAATTTACTATATTCAGTATTAGAATCTCAGTTCTCGGTTTGTAATAATTTTGTACATATAGCTGTATATAACTGAATATGTACTACTGCTTTTGCACGATTCTACCATCAAGTAATTTGGTAATATGTAGTTACATATTTGCCATATGACCCCATTGTAATATGGTTGGTTCACATTCACCACATTCAGATAGGTGTCTATATGTCCTGACATATCGCTCATAATGGGTTTGGCCCAGAATATCACCCATGTGTTTAGATAGGTATAGGCATAAGCCTACGACGTAGTGAGATTTTAAAATTTCATAATGTAAATAAGCTCAAACTTAGAATAATTCATGGTTTTCATTGGATTACGTTCACCCCCAGAATTTCACCCACAAATACTTATAGGAAATATGCTAGTTGAATTCCGAATTTCAAAAAATTCTACAGGAACGTAATTTCATGGTACACAATTTCATACCGAAAATTGGCGCAAATTCTGTCAGATCAACGATTTTCTGTACCACACTGTTTGCAATAGGTTCGACCCCAGACGTTCACCCATATGGTTAGATACGTATATGAATACGATAATAAAGTTTCAAAGGTTTAAAAAATGTTTACTATACAGTAATTTCGTCATATGCAATTTAGTGGTGGCACACCATTGTCAAATTCCAATAATGTACTATATTCGGTACCAGAATATCTCTACATGCCTTATGGCCAGTTTTCGAACATAAGGCCATGTAGAACTCACTATGTTCTCGTGCTGTGCGAAATATTGTAATAATTCTACCACCAAATATTTATTATAGTAATGTGAAAATATTTCTATATATCCCATATTATTCGCCGCGTGTACTGGTAGAACCTGACTTATCAGGCTAATACCCTAACATTTGTACATATGGTCAACAAGATCGTCATCATTACAACGGTTGAGGCCGATTTTGGCATTTTTGTTGAGCAAAAATATTTGATTTAATAGTTTGTCACTGTTTCCAGTAAAGATATCATTTAATAGGTGACATAGATATGATAGCTAAATGAAACAGATCACGATGTCGTGGCTGTTTCCCACTGGGTCTTCAGTCAGAATGTTTTCTACTATATCATTTTCGTTGGAGAAAACTAGGTTCACAGTATTGGTTCTATCCCCGCCACTTAACTTTGTTGAAAAGGTTATCTGTCGGTACAGATCAGGGTCCTGTATTACATCAAAAATATACTAGCTTTGTGCATTTCATTAGCATTGCAATGTATATTTCACCAATATATTTCTGGGTAATAAGCTCTTCACGTCTGTTTAAGAAGGTATCAAGATTTAGGTTTAATATATTCTTTACAGTTTTTCTTTAATATGTTTGAATGGGTGTCAGGGTCTGTACTGCTTCTTGCGCTAATTTTCTACTGACTGGGTTGCCAGTTCTCTTGATTTCTTTATCTTTACAAATTGTTGATACCTAATGACCCAAATTTGATCTGTTACGCTCTGTTGATGCAGTAGTGCAATTTTCTCATCACTGGCTGCTCTTAATTGTGTCTGTTCCTCTCTCTGTTAAGGAGTTTGGCGTGGAGAAAAAGGATGGATGGAAAAATTGTTGGACTGACCAAAAATATAAGCTGCTTTTTCTAGCCCATAGCTAATACTGCCCATATCTTTTTGCAAGAAATATTTGTTGTTGTATTATAAATAATTGTTGGCATCTTTTGTGTTTATTGTCCGCGTATATTTTTGTCATAAGTGGCTTGTATGCCTTTATATAACTTCATTTTTTCATGAAACAGTTGAGTTTATTCTCAGAATTTTAATAACCTCCGGGCACACTATTTACCATTGATGCCTTGCATCAATATGTGTGCTTGTAATTGGTTTGATTGGCGTCTATCGAGTCCCTGATTCCAGGTCCCTAGAGAGACAACGAGGGGTGAAATGAAATGAAATGAAATGAAATGATTTATTTACACCCCAGACAGCGTTCCATGGTATAGGGTGGGTGTGTGTGTGTATAAATATAATAGTCACATGGAGCACTAGCTAGTATACATTATATCTACCATTTTTCTTGTCGATTACAATATACACATATAGATGTTTCGATATTGCTGTTGCTGTTGTAGCTGTTGTTGTTGTTGTTGTTGTTGCTGCTGCTGCTGCTGTTGTTGTTGTTGTTGTTGTTGTTGTTGCTGCTGCTGCTGCTGCTGCTGCTGCTGCTGTTGTTGTTGTTGTTCTTGCTCTTGTTGTTTGTCGTTGTCGTCGTCCTTGCTGTTGTTGTTTTTGTTGGAGTTGTTGTTGCTGCAGTAGTAGTTGTTGATGTAGTAGTAGTAGTAGTAGTAGTAGCAGTAGCAGTAGCAGTAGCAGTAGCAGTAGTAATAGTAGTAGTAGTTGTTGCTATTGTTGATCTTGTTCGTGTTGCTGGTGTTCATGTTGGTCGTGTTCTTGTTGGTGTTGCTCATGTTGTTGTTATTCATTTCGTAGTCGTCGTAGTCAATGTTTTGTATCGTTGGTGTTGTCATTGTTGGTGTTGCTGCTATCGTCGCCGTCCTCGCCATCCTCATCGTCTTCGTCGTTATTGTCGCTTACTATCATTGCTGTTCCTAGTCTAAACTAATGTTGTCATTCGCTTTGTCACCGTAGTCGCTAACATTTAGCTCTGGTGTTGTGGTCTGTCATCGTCGCCATTGTACATTTTAATTCGTTGTCTTCCCACGAGGAGGGAATTGATGTGTAATCACCTTGATAAATCTAGATAGCTTTACTAGCAATTTTATGTTCTGCGTAAGAACTTATAGTAGTTTGGATGTGCGTAGCTTGATTTAGGCAAGATGTCTGCTTGGCATAATGTACAGATTCTTTGTTCTCTTGTTATCCTGTCCCAACGCCCTGTTTCGATACGTAAGTGATGGCTTGTTGTTCGGAAATGGGTAAGCATAATTCTCTGGTAATCGGTCAGATGGAGTAGATAATATTCTCGTTTGAACTGTGTTTTGAATGCGTGATATGTTTCCCTTTCCACGAGTTTGACATTTGTCCTTCCTATCCTTGGATTTATTGGTCCTTGAGAACTTGTTTAATGTTTTTTGTCGTCATGCTTATATTTTGTGCAGTTTGATGCGTCCAGAGATAGCTATACCCAGTGACGTCTAAAATATTTTCGACTTTAATTAACCACCTATATTGAGTTCCATTTTGTGAGTAATCTGCGAACATATATCTATAATGTGTTGTTGACAGCTTTGTTTCTTTTCTGCTCTGAAGTTCTTGCCAAAATTTTATTATACGATGTTTAACCTGTATAGATATTGGTAGCTCGCCCGTTTCACCTAGGAACATATACTTTGGTGTCCCATGCTTAACTTTTAAAATATGTCTAATAAAATCAGTATTTACCTGATCCAGTTGATCGCAGCATTCAATTCCAACTACTTCAGAGACATATAGTAGGATCGGATCTACTAATTGGTGAAACAATTTTAGTTGGCAGTCAATGGGTAAATCTAACCTGCGAGCATTTTTGAGTAGGGAATACACTGCTTTGCGCGCTTTTTTAATCTTACCATTGATAGACATAATAATTCCAAGGAGCTTAGATTCATCGCATATGTCTATTTTATTTCCATTAACATACAAATTTAATTTTTCTTAGTAACGTGAAGGAGATTGCCAATGTTTCCAACTGTTGGCCGGACAGAGACGCGATCCCGGTGTTGCTAATTGCCGCTCGTTGTCGACTGAGCTAGCGCCTCCTCTTACAATGGCATAGAAGAAAGAAGTTATTGGTTTGATAGGCGTCTATCGAGTCCCTGATTCCAGGTCACATTCACGTCATATCTGGTTTCATTTCAGTCTATTATTTGTAACATCCCCAGTTTTTTACACCATTTATACAACAATATTACCGCCCAGACGTCAGCGAGAGAGTAAGAAAGAGAAAGATTTTATCTTAGCTTAAATATTGCAAATTTTCAACACTTATGATATCATTTTCAGAACCAATTTTCGGTATGAAATTGTGCACCACGAAATGACTTCATGGTAGAAATTTTGTAAACTACTTGCTTCATTAGGGTATTCATATACCTATCGATCCATATGTGTGCAATTTTGGGGCCGAACCTATTACAGACAGGAGAGGATTTAATGTCTTGAATCAGCCAAAATCTAAGCCAATTTTTGGTACAACTGTCGATACTAAATTGCGAACTACGAAATTACTTCATGGTAAATTTTTTTTAGATTACGAATTTTACTAACGCACTGAAAAGCCTATATGTCTATGTGGGTGAAATTCTGGGGCCGAACCTATTACAGACTGTAGGGGACCGAATATCGTGAATCGGCCAAAATCTGAGCCAATTTTCGGTACGAAATTGTGAGTAGTAATTGGTGGGGCTGGACGTTATTGTTCTTCCCAGCAGGGGGTCTTCGAGAACAATGGGGTTTTCACGAGATCAAAGGAAAAGCTTGTGGAATGGAATGTTGAGAACAATGGTGACTATAACGACACGCATTCTAGAGAACAATGACGACTATAACGCCACGTTTTTCTCGATAACAATGACGTCCAGCCGCACACGTTTTTTGGATTTTCAACACTCTGGAATGTTCTATTATTTTGAATTAGTTAACCGTTAAAAGTTTAAAAGTTGTGTATTTTACGTTTAAACGTAGTGGCGGTGCGCCCCCCGCCCCCCCCCCGCCCCCCCCCCCTCCGTGGTTATCTACCGTTGTAAAAATAATAAGAGAGTACTGTAAAAGAATAGAGTTTAAGAGGTGGTCTGATAATGGAGGTCGTATGAGGTTGAGGATGTATGAGGAATTACGGTACTGATGTTTGAAAATAATTTGACTGTTTCGTCGCTAACGTTATTAGTAAACTGTAGAATATTTAGAGACTGCCTGTAAGCTGTTACTGTCTTAGCAACAGCTACCAGACAGATTAGCAACAAAATATTAAAAATAATCTTGTATTAATGGTATGTTCGGTTGGAATGGTACCCAAGACTTGGTGGTGATGGATTAGATTCTATCATGGGTTAAAAAGAAGTTAATCCTTTCACCGATGAATTCCCCATATCTCATTTTCATCGATACCATACAGGAAAACTGTTGAATATTTTGAAATTAATTTGACGTCGCTAACGTTATTAGTAAAACTATTTTTTTGTTGAATATTTTGATTGACTTTTAACCGTCATTACGCACAAATTGTTTTAAAAATACTATGCAATAACGTCAATCGTTTTAGATACGATGGTTAAAATGTGGTCATTATATCTCTGAGGGTTCCGTT
Source organism: Chaetoderma sp. LZ-2023a (assembly GCA_034401795.1). Classification (NCBI taxonomy): domain Eukaryota; kingdom Metazoa; phylum Mollusca; class Caudofoveata; order Chaetodermatida; family Chaetodermatidae; genus Chaetoderma; species Chaetoderma sp. LZ-2023a. The sequence goes on along the minus strand of CM067368.1, from coordinate 15,244,307 downwards.
TATAAAATTGTATGTAGAGCGTACTTATGCTAAACAGATTATTTGTTGCGTATGATTTAACCATACGTTTTGAATAGCCGTGAGATCAAGCTTGAATCAAGATACAAACATACCATGTGTTAATAACGAAAGAATGTTAAAGCACCAAGATCAATCTTTAATCGAGATACAAACATGTCACGTGTTAAGGAATACTATAAGAATGTACCACCCGTCTAGTTCTAAGCACGGGATATTACAATGTCCTCGCCGTGAGTTTGTAAAAAATCAATAATAATGCCTGCACCCGCTCACCGGCTATTGCTGTTTACTGACGCTTAAAGATACGACAGTTAAGAGCAACATTTTGAGCGTAGTAGCATAATCATAGATGACCATTTACTAACAAATATAAATATATCCTTTTGGCTACAGAGCAGTGATACTTTAAAACCATGTTTTTTACTATATAATTCAGTCCTGCCCTAAGCGACCACCTCGTGTTACGTCATTACATGGACTCTATTAACCCTTTTAACCCTCGAATTTCTTCATATTCATATTTGTGGTACAAGAGAAGACTATTTTTGAAAATTTATCATCAGAATGACTGGCACTGCAGGCTATCCATTTGTCTAGTCATTGCGCCGGCAAACACACCCCCACCAACCACCATTATCATCGCCAACACCCACCATCACCACCACCACTACGACCTATACCCAACACCATGCATTAACCCCACCACCACCACCCATGCACCCGCCAACAAATAGCAAATTTCTTCATATTCATACATTAGCATTATCCATCCTTAGAGAAGTCTATTTTTGAAAATTTATCATCGGAATGACTGGCACTGTCGCCTATCCATTTTGTCTAGTCATTGCACCAGTGAACACCCCCCACCAACCACCATCATCATCGCCAACACCCACCACCACCACAACCACCACCACCACCACCACCACCACTACGACCTACACCCAACACCATGCATTAACCCCACCACCACCACCCACGCACCCGCCAACCCATAGCAAATTTCTATTTTCTTCATATTCATACTTGTATCCTTAGAGAAGGATATTTTTGAAAATTAATCATCAGAATGACTGGCACTGTAGGCTATCCATTTGTCTAGTCATTGCGCCAGTAAACACCCCCACCAACCACCATCATCATCGCCAACACCCACCACCACCACCACCACCACCACCACCACCACCACCACTACGACCTACACCCAACACCATGCATTAACCCCACCACAACCACCCACGCACCCGCCAACCCGTAGCAAATTTCTATTTTCTTCATATTCATACTTGTATCCTTAGAGAAGGCTATTTTTGAAAACTAATCATTGGAATGACTGGCACTGTAGGCTATCCATTTGTCTAGTCATTGCGCCAGTAAACACCCCCCCCACCAACCACCATCATCATCGCCAACACCCACAACCACCACCACCACCACCACTACGACCTACACCCAACACCATGCATTAACCCCACCACCACCACCCACACACCCGCCAACCCGTAGCAAATTTCTATTTTCTTCATATTCATACTTGTATCCTTAGAGAAGCCTATTTTTGAAAATTAATCATCGGAATGACTGACACTGTGGGCTATCAATTTGTCTAGTCATTGCGCCAGTAAACACACCCACCAACCACCATCATCATCACCAACACCCACCACCAACAACACCACCACCACCACCACCACTACGACCTACACCCAACACCATGCATTAACCCCACCACCACCACCCACACACCCGCCAACCCGTAGCAAATTTCTATTTTCTTCATATTCATACTTGTATCCTTAGAGAAGCCTATTTTTGAAAATTAATCATCGGAATGACTGACACTGTGGGCTATCAATTTGTCTAGTCATTGCGCCAGTAAACACACCCACCAACCACCATCATCATCACCAACACCCACCACCAACAACACCACCACCTCCACCACTACGACCTACACCCAACACCATGCATTAACCCCACCACCCACGCACCCGCCAACCCATAGCAAATTTCTTCATATTAATACTTGCATCTTTAGAGAAGGCTATTTTTGAAATTTATCACCAGAATGACTGACTCTGACAGCTATCCATTTGTCTAGACATTGTGGTCACAATGTGTGAGAGCTCTGTGTTTGAAAAAATGGCATATAGGTTGGAGAGGGTATGTCAATGAGGATTTAATAAGTTCTCGCGCGTATGCACATGTGCTAATACGCGATACTGCTAGTTATACATTGTACCCTTGTGCGTGCATGCATGCCCTGGTGTGCGCCCTTGTGCACATGCATGCGCCAGAAGACTATTTTTGAAAAGTTATCATCGGAATGACTAGCTCTGCTGGCTATCCATTTGTCTAGACATTGCGACAGCAAACACCACCCACCACCCACCTATATCCTCCACCCCCATCATCATCACCATCACAACGCGCATCAACACCACCACCTTCAACACCACTGCCACTAGCACCACCAACGCCAGTACGACATCCACCACCAACCACTAGGCACCACCACCACCACCGCAGGTTGTGGATTGCGACCTCTTGTTGTGGATTGCGGATTGCCGTTGCATGTTGAGAATTTGTGGGCGTATGTTGCAGATTGCAGGCGCATGATGTGGATTTGCGGGCGTATGTTGCGGATTGCGGGCACATGATGCGGATTTGCGGGCGTATGTTGTGGATTGCGAGCGCATGATGCAGATTTGCGGGCGTATGTTGCGGATTTGCTGGTGCATGATGCGCATTTGCAGGTGCGTGTTGCGGATGACACCAAGTGTATGTACATAGCTGAACACGCGTACATGGCAAAATGCATGCACACATGTGCGGCCGCATTTGCGAATTTTTGGGTGTATGTTGCGGATTGCGGGCGCATGATGCGGATTGCGGGCGCATGTTGTGGATTTGTGGGCGTATGTTGCGGATTGTGGGTGGATGATGCAGATTGTGGGCGCATGTTGCGGATTTGCGGGCGCATATTGCGGATTTGCGGCCGCAGTACATATAATCCTATAAATGGTACAAATTCAATCCCTTTTCTCATTCCAGTTTGAACATCGCAAAGTGGTTGGACGTGTAACTGCAGAGTAGTTAGGCAGTCGGATTTCTTTGAAGAACCTTGTAACTTGACTACTTGCTAGATTTATCCTATAATCAATATGCCGAGACATAAGTGTTTTGAATGTGCTTCAACTTTTAATATGTCAAATGACATGAAGCGTCATAAGATCCGATTCCATAACGATGAAGATAGTGAAAATCTAGACAGTGAAGATGAAGAAATGACAGAGATGAATAGTGACGATGATGAGCCAGCAGAGTCAGAGAGTGAAGCCGGTAATGACACAGCGGAGACTGAGAGTGAAGATGAAGGTGAAGATGCAAAAGATGCCATAGGCAATGAGGAACTATTTACCATATTCCAAAATATTAAGTAGGTCTTAGACGCTGAACAATCAGGTGTAGAAGATGAGGATGGTGAAGTGGACACAGACCCAAATGGTGTAGGCAGTGTGCCTATTTACGTATATGCTGATGCTTTAGTTACAAAGTGCATAGACATAATGCTCCAGTCGAGAATATTACAGAACTCTACGCTCAGTAAAATAATTCGTCAGGAAATTAAAGATTTTATCGACGAGGGGTACGCATACGATGAAGCAGTCTTCTCAGCTTTTCGAAAAAGAGAGTTTCTGATCAAGAAGTACATAAGGAACCATCTAGATGCTGAGGATAATGATGATGATTCTGACGGTGATGGAGCTGATCCATAAGGAATCAGTCATCGATAAAATGGATCTCCAGAACATTGACTATTTGTTTGTGCTACAGCAACTATACGTTTTATCATATGTAATATTTACTTCAATGTAAAATTATGGATACAAATAAAACATTGGTTCGTTATGCGCGTGTTGATTTGATGATTGTAGCTACCCAGCCAGGTCCCCCCACATCCCTCAATATACAAATCGGAGTGCTGTTGTACTTAGTGGTGGTGGCGCTGGGGTTGGCGGTTGATGAAAATAGGTGTTGTGGTGGATCATGGGGTGGGGTTAATGCTTGGTGGTTGGTGTTGGTGCTTAGTGGGTGGTGGTGCTGATGGTGATAGAGGGATGGTGATGGTGGTGGTGATGGTGATGATGGTCGGTATTGGTAGTAGGTGTCGAGACAATGGTTAGCCAACAATATTATTTTTGTTGTCGGAGTCTCATTGACTAAGTACTCATAATGCATTCATACTGTGTGTACCCGGACATGGTAATTTTTCTTAGGTTTATTACCTTTAACTGGCTGACTGGCGAGGTGTTTCAGACATTCCAGGGATCTACTTCCTAGCAAAATATTTTGGAAACGATTTGAGCAAAAGTTGATGCAGACAGTCAAATTATTTTCAAAATATTCACTAAATATCATGGAAATGATTTGATAGAAAGTTGTCGCTAACACCGCAGTCAAATTATTTTCAAAATATTCATACAACACACATTGCCGACCTTGTAAACAAGTATGCTAGTATACCTCATCCCTCATGCCAGGCAGCACCATGCTAGCATACCTCATCCCTCCTCCTCCTCACTCGTTCAACCTCAGTCATGTGACCACCCCTACACTCATTCCAGTGATGTTATTTTCTGATTTTTCAAACCTATATCATGGCGCATTGGTAGTTTAAGCGAATAGTTTTGATACTAATTTGACATAGGAAGCTACAATTCGCACTAGCGCCTTCGTGCCACAAACTCTTAAAAAAGTGCTGTTCAATGCGACAATTTAACATAGGAAGCCACAATTCCGCTTAGTTTCAAAATACTTTTTTACTACAACCACGAGGGACCGCATCGACCACCTAATACGTTAAATGATACAAGGGTGCTCGTCATTATTCGTCAACGATGACGACGGTGGACATTGTTCCCACCATTTTTATAACAATTTTTAAAATGTAATAATTAAATGACTGACGCTTTAAAGACCACTCCTTAAATACGAGATGCATGATTATTATCTATGTAATATTATGCATACAACATCGCTTGGCTTAGCTATATATTACCCACATAGAGATGTACTTTGCTCTCTTTTAAAAAATTAAATGACTGGTAGGAAGCCGCTTAGTTTCATGTTTGAGGGTTTTAGATGAAGGTTAACGCGTTTGCATACAAATTGAAGGATTAAAAGCGAATCATAGATGCTTTATGCACAATAACGAGGTGGTCAGAGAAAACATATTGCCCTGGATACTTTTTTAACACGCACAGATTTTTATGCGCATAAACCATTTAACAAACTGATCCATCGCATCTAGCCCGTGAGCATATCCAAGATTTTCGCCTGCATGTATGTGTCATTATATGGAGGCCAGTACGCTACAGTTTTTGATAGGACGCTAGTCATCTCACGCGATATTCCTTACATGTTTTGTAGTAGAGCGATGTAGTATAAATGTAAATGTTAATGTACATTCGGCTAAAATGTGTTGCGGATTTGCGGGCGCGTGTTGCGGATGGCAACAAGTATATGCACATGCCTGAACACCCATACACGCCAAAATGCATGCGTACATGTGCGGCTGCATGCGGGCCGCGTGTTGCGGATTTGCGGCCGCAGTACATATATTCCTATAAACGGTACAAATTCAATCCATTTTCTCATTCCAGTTTAAACATCGCAAAGTGGTTGGATGTCTAACTGCAGAGTAGTTAGGTTGCCTTAGGCAGTCAGATTTCATCTCACGTGATATTCCTTATATTTTTTTTTGTAGTAGAGCGATTTGGTATAAATGTAAATGTTAATGTACATTTGGCTAAAATGGCCAGCAGTACAAACTTTGACGGATCAGACACTGGGTATGTGCGATGTCGTTGGTGTTCCATCGACATCCGCAACACCATATGCCGACGGTCGAAACACGAGAGGGTCTGTAGGCATATGATCAAGAAAACAGAACCTAAAGAGATGGTGTACACCTGCAAGGAGTGCTATGGTCTATTACCAATCAAACAGTATCCGCATGGGTGTCCTGTAATCGGTGATACTCCGACTGATATACAAAAAGCAAACATGACGCAGTTTGTTACCAAACTGACAACCGCGCCTGTGCGGATCTGCGAAGACTGAGACCTATCTCAAAACACGCCCCTTTTCAGGGCCCACAAATCATTTGAAAGAGAACTCTTTATCTGTTCAAAAAATAAAATAATGTAATAAAGTTTTCACACACAAGAACCCGCTTCACACATGCATACGCAAGCACACATTCTGATCCGTCAAAAGCGGGCGATGGATGCTACTGTTCTAAATGGCCATCTGTATGCTATTGTTCGTGGAAGGTTAATGCATTGCCATTGACTAGGAACGCATTTTGTTCATATTTTTGAAAAATTTATAATTAAATGACTGCCATTTTAAAGACATAAATACGATAGATAACACTATCTATATAATAGCATAGAAAAACTTACTGGGTACGTGTCAGATTTTTATTAATTAAATGACTGTGGAACACATTTTGCTCATATTTTTTGAAATTTTAATAATTAAATGACTTCCACTTAAAAGAATCGACTTAAATACATAAGATAAAATTATATATATATATATATATATATATATATATATATATATATATATATATATATATATATATACACACACAACGTAGATCACTATAACCCGTGTAACGTAACGCTCTGATATTTTTGAAAATTAAATGACTGGGAGTTCGTTCATATTTTTAAAAAATGTAATAATTAAATGATTGACGCTTTAAAGACATAAATATGGTAGATAAAACTATCTATATAATATTATACAACATCGATCGTCAACGATGACCATTTCCATAACAATTTTGAAAATTTAATAATTAAATGACTGCCATTTTTTTTAATGACTTAAACCAAGGAGGGGGTTAATGGTGACTAAACCGCCAGCGGCTTACAATCAATTATTTTCAAAATATTCGTACAGAGACATCACGCAAGACGTTGCCTCGGCGAATATGCTAGCATATACATCAGCCATCCTCCTCATCCCTCGCGACACCTCTACGAGCGACCACCTGCATTTTCTTAAAAGACCACCAGCCGAATAAAGGCACGCTCATGTGCAGAGAACAATGCCGAGCAGAGGGTGGCCGAGATAGCATTCCTCCCTCCTCCTTCGACCTTCGTTATCAGACCACCTCTCTCTTACCTAACATCATCTAATAAGAAATTAAAATTTACACTGTCAAATCGTTTTCAAAATATTCATCATCCAATCAATTTATTCAGCAACCAATCAAAATATTCAGCAACTGATGATCATAATATTCAGCAACCAATTATCAAAATATTCAGCTACCACTCAAATTATCAAAATATTCAGCAACAAATTATCAAAATATTCGTACATCGTGCATACCTTGTAAACAAGTATGCTAGCATCGCCCTCATAATCACCCAGCAATATCAACTGATGAGGAATGCTATATCATTCTGCCTCAACTGACACAGACAGTCAAATTATTTACAAAATATTCAACAGTTTTCCTGTATGGTATCGATGAAAATGAGATATGGGGAATTCATCGGTGAAAGGGTTAACTTCTTTTTAAACCATGATAGAATCCAATCCATTACCACCAAGTCCTGGTTACCATTCCAACCGAACATACCATTAATACAAGCTTATTTTTAATATTTTGTTGCTAATCTGTCTGGTAGCTGTTGCTAAGATAGTAACAGCTTACAGGCAGTCTCAAAATATTATACAGTTTACTAATAACGTTAGCGACGAAACAGTCAAATTATTTTCAAAATATTCAACAATTTTCCTGTATGGTATCGATGAAAATGAGATATGGGGACTTCATAGGTGAAAGGGTTAACTTTTTTAACCCATGATACAATCCAATCCATCACCACCAAGTCTTGGTTACAATTCCAACCGAACATAACATTAATACAAGATTTTTTAAATATATTTTGTTGCTAATCTGTCTGGTAGCTGTTGCTAAGACAGTAACAGCTTACAGGCAGTCTCTAAATATTCTACAGTTTACTAATAACGTTAGCGACGAAACAGTCAAATTATTTTCAAAATATTCAACAGTTTTCCTGTATGGTATCGATGAAAATGAGATATGGGGACTTCATCGGTGAAAGGGTTAACTTTTTTAACCCATGATACAATCCAATCCATCACCACCAAGTCTTGGTTACAATTCCAACCGAACATAACATTAATACAAGATTTTTTTAATATATTTTGTTGCTAATCTGTCTGGTAGCTGTTGCTAAGACAGTAACAGCTTACAGGCAGTCTCTAAATATTCTACAGTTTACTAATAATGTTAGCGACGAAACAGTCAAATTATTTTCAAAATATACAGCAATACCGTAATTCCTCATACATCCTCAACCTCCTCCTCCTCCTCCTACGACCTCCATTATCAGACCACCTCTTAAAATCTATTTTGTTACTAATCTATCTGGTAGCTGTTGCTATGACAGTAACAGCTTACAGGCAGTCTCTAAATATTCTACAGTTTACTATCAGACCACCTCTTAAAATCTATTTTGTTAATAATCTGTCTGGTAGCTGTTGCTAAGACAGTAACATCTTACAGGCAGTCTCTAAATATTCTACAGTTTACTAATAACGTTATCAACGAAACAGTCAAATTATTTTCAAACATCAATACCGTAATTCCTCATACATCCTCAACCTCATACTCCTATGACCTCCATTATCAGACCACCTCTTAAACTCTATTCTTTTACATTACTCTCTTATTATTTTTACAACGGTAGATAACCACGGAGGGGGGGGGGGGGGGCGCACCGCCACTACTTTTAAACGTAAAATACACAAATTCTAAACTTTTAAGGGTTAACTAATTCAAAATAATAGAACATTCCAGAGTGTTGGCAATTCAAAAAACGTGTGTGGCTGGACGTCATTGTTATTGAGAAGAACGTGGCGTTATAGTCGTCATTGTTCTCTAGAATGTGTGTCGTTATAGTCGCCATTTTTCTCAACATTACATTCCGCAAGCTTTTCCTTTGATCTCGTGAAAAACCCATTGTTCTCGAAGACCTCCTGCTGGGAAGAACAATAACGTCCAGCCCCACCCATTACTACTATTGTGCACCACGAAATTACTTTATGGTAGAAATTTTGTAAACTCCATGGTTTATTAGGGTATTCACATACCTATCGAACTATATGTGTGAAATTTTGGGGCCGAACATATTACAGACTGAAGAGGGTCGAATATCTTGAATCATCCAAAATCTAAGCCAATTTTCGGTACAACAGTCGATACTAAATTGCGAACTACGAAATTACTTCATAGTAAATTTTTCCTAACACATTGAAAAGCCTATATGTCTATGTGGGTACAATTCTGGAGCCGACCCTATTACAGACTTTAGGGGACAGAATATCGTGAATTTACCAAAATTTAAGCCGATCTTCGGTACGAAATTGTGCACCACGAAATTACTTCATGGTAGAAATTTTGTAAACTGCTTGCTTTGTTAAGGTATTCATATACCTATCGAAACATAGGTGTGAAATTTTGGGCCGAACCTATTACAGACTGTACAAATGTCGATACTAAATTATGAACTACGAAATTACTTCATGGTAGATGTCGATACTAAATTATGAACTACGAAATTACTTCATGGTAGATTTTTTTTAGATTACGTATATTTCTAATGTATTGAGAACCCTATATGTCTAATTGGGTAAAATTCTGGGGCCGAACCTATTACAGACTAGGGGACCGAATATCGTGAATCAGCCAAAATCTGAGTCAATTTTCGTTACGAAATTGTGCACCACGAAATTACTTCATAGTAGAACATTTCGAAACTCAAGATTTCATTAGCGTCTTCCAATACCTATCTAACCACATAGGTGAAATCCTGGCGGCGAACCTATTACAGACTGTAGGGGACAGAATATCGTGAATCAGCCAACATCTAAGCCAATTTTCGGTACGAAATTGTACACCACGAAATTACCTCACAGTAGAAATTTTGTAAACTCCAGGGTTTATTAGGGTATTCACATACCTATCGAACCATATGTGTGACATTTTGGGGCCGAACATATTACAGACTGTAGAGGATCGAATATCTTGAATCAGCCAAAATCTAAGCCAATTTTCGGTACAACTGTCGACACTAAATTGAGAACTACGAAATTACTTTATAGTAGATTTTTTTAAGATTACGAATATTACTAACGTGTTGAGAACACTATATGTCTATGTGGGTAAAATTCTGGGGCCGAACCTATTACAGACTGTAGGGGACCGAATATCGTGAATCGGCCAAAATCTGAGCCAATTTTCGTTCACCACGAAATTACTTCATGGTAGAAAATTTGAAAAGTCAAGATTTCATTATCGTCTTCCAATACCTATCTAGCCATATGGGTGAAAGTTTGGGGCCGAACCTATTACAGACCGTAGGGGACAGAATATTGTGAATGGACCCAAATTTAAGCCAATTTTCGGTACGAAATTGTGCACCACGAAATTACTTCATGGTAAAATCTGTTTAAACTCCATTCTTTATTAGGGTATTCATATACCTATCTAAAATATGGGTGAAATTTTGGGGCCGAACGCATTAGCGGCGATATCCCAGGACATAGTGGCCACTATCCGAATGCGACGAATGTGACGAATGTGAATCATCTATCTTACAATGGGACCATATGGCGAATAAGTAACTAACATACTATGAAATTAGTTGATGGCAGAATCGTGCCATATTTCACACACCCTTAGTACATACAGAGTTCTATTTCGCCATATCTTCGAATACACGTTGTCAAAACAAGTACCGAGATTCTGGTTCCGAATAACTGTCGATGCTAAATTGCGAACTACGAAATTACTTCATGGTAGGTTCATTTTTTTTAGATTACGAATATTACTAATGTATTGAATAGCCTATATATCTATGTGGGTAAAATTCTGGAGCCGAACATATTACAGACTGTAGGGGACCCAATACCTTGATTTGAGCCAAATCTAAGCCAATTTTCAGTACGAAATTGTGCACCACGAAATTGTGCACCACGAAATTACTTAATGGTAGAAATTTGGTAAACTACTTGCTTTATTAGGGTATTCATATACCTATCAAACCATATGTGTGAAATTTTGGGCCCGAACCTATTACAGACTGTAGGGGATCGAAAATCTTAAATCAGCCAAAATCTAAGTCAATTTTCAGTACAACTTTCGATACTAAATTGCGAACTACGAAATTACTTCACGATAGATTTTTTTAGATTACGAATATTACTATCGAATTGAGACCCCTATATGTCTATGTGGGTAAAATTATGGGGCCGAACCTATTACAGACTGTAGGGGACCGAATATCGTGAATCATCCAAAATCTAAGACAATTTTCGGTATGAAATTGTACACCACGAAATTACTTCACGGTAGAAATTTTTTAAACTCCAGGAATTATTAGCGTATTCATATACCTATCTAATCATATGGGTGAAATTTTGGGGCCGAACGTATTATAGACTATAGGGGACAGAATATTGTGAATCGACCCAAATTTAAGCCAATTTTTGGTACGAATTTGTGCACTACGAAATTACTTCATGGTAGAAAGTTTTTAAACTCAAGATTTAATTAGCGTCTTCAAATACCTATCTAATGGTATTGGTGAAATTTTGGGGCCGAACCTATTACAGACTAGTGGGACAGAATATTGCGAATCGGCCAAAGTCTAAGCCAATTTTCGGTGTGCACTACGAAATTACTTAACGGTAGAAAATTTTTAAACTCAATATTTCATTAGCGTCTTCAAATACCTTTCTAATGGTATGGGTGAAATTTTTGGGCCGAAACTATTACAGACAGCAGGGCACCGAATATCATGAATCGGTGAAAATTTTTGCGAATTTTTTGTACTTTTTCTCGCTCTGCAATATTATTATACATGTTTTTCGCTTGAAATTTACCACAGATATAATACGTCTCTAGTAGAAGACGTGCACCTTATCAGAAAAATTGCGCCGATGCGTCACAAGCCGTAGCACTGGTAATTTATACACTATCGCGAATGTGACGAATGGGGCGCCTACGAAGCGAGATTGGCATGAATTGCTCGTTAAAGCTTTTAGATCCAGCGCTAGCAAATTGTAAATAAGGGAAATAATTATACACCAACATACATTAGGTATATACGAGTTATCTTTCTTGCATCACAAATCACTAAATATGGATGAATTTCTGGAAGGCTTTAGTAACAAACCATCTAAAGTATGGCTAGAAACACTTGGGAAAAAAATACTTGCCATGCACTCGTTATGGTCTTGAATCACCAAATCCAATACAAAAATCTGAATTAATACAATTCGCAATTAGTGGTTTAGATAACTTAGGCATATTTGATGGAGAAGATGAAGATGACGAAATTAACACCTCTGAGGAAATGGTCTCCGGTGCTCAGTCACTTCCTCCACATCACCCACCCACAGGGGGTGCAAGGCCTAAGATTAAACCAGTTGATCAATATCATCCAAATCAAGAGGATTGTGGGAAGTCTTCAAACAAGTTAAATGCCTTGTCTGAAGATGACAAATTACGTATGCAGTTTGAGATGGCAAGGATGGACTTACAGCGTCAAGAAAATAAGACTGAGGAACACAGGCTTAAGACAGATGAACAACGCTTACAACGTGAATGGCAGGGGCGTAATAACAATATACCGCATACACATACATTCAGCGTTGCTAATCAACATAAAGCAGTTCACAAATTTAATGCTCAAAATCCTAATGCGTTTTCGATGCTTTTGAACGCATGGTTCATGATCTTGGGTGGCCACACCCTCATCGGGCTGCACTCGTACGAACAGCCCTGTACAGCCGTGCCCAAGTGGTGGAAAAGAATCTATCAGAACGAGATCGTGATGACTATTATAAGATTCGTGCTGCTGTGTTAGCATCATTTTCTAAAATACCGGAAATTAACCGTCAGATTTTTAGAAGAAATGACACGGTCACCAAAGAGTACACAGGGAATTTGGGAAAACGCTTCAACAAAGCTTTGACCGATGGCTTAAGTCGGAGAATGTAACAACATTCGATCAGTTATACCACTTAATGCTTTTCGAACAATTTAGACACACTCTTCCTCATGCAGAACGTAAGTACCTTGGCAATCAACGACACGTCAAAACCGTTAAGGAAGCAGCAGATTTGGTTGAACATTTCAATGTAACGAATCTTTCATCTCGTTATGGTTCCACCATTAATGCTGAAAACAGTCGAGACAAAGTTGCTGGGTCAAATGACAAGTCAGTGAAGCCAAGTAACTACAATCAAAGTGATGGAAATAACAAAAAACATTTTCGAAACAAAAACAACAATGATAGTCATCGCGAACATTCGCCATCTCAGAATTCCAAATCTAATTCGAGCAATGGACGAGATCATTCTCCTAGTGGAGTTAAATGCCACAGATGTGGTTGCTCGGGGCATTATGCTACCACATGTACACAACCACAGGATAAATTAAAAAGATCAAACATCGAAACATCCATGGTTATTAGCAATAATGATGTAGATGATTCAGATTCTGATAATTCAAAAGTATGACGCGATGAAATAGTCAATGAGTCAGACTATCCCGGAGTGGACAGGGATGATATTCCTTATTGCTTGACAGGATATGTGAGCTTACTTGTAAATAAAAAAAGCATTGCACCTATAAAACAAAAATCAGCCCATCACTCCAGCGCCATCAATACCAATACCGGCATTTAATTTGCCATTTGAAAAGATTATCATTGAATTTGTAGGACCATTAACTAAAACAAAATCACAAAAACAGTATTTGCTTACTATTATGTATACGTCTACAAGGTTTGTAGAGGCTATACCACTGAGAAATATTACAGCAAAAAGCGTAATAAAAGCCTTGATTAAGTTCTTCACGCCAATTGGCTTACCACGTGAAATCCAGTCAGACCAAGGGTCAAATTTCACATCTAATGTATTTGCCCAAGTTTGTGAAGAACTGGGTATCAAACACATTATGTCTACGGCATACCATCCTGAATCACAAGGTGCGTTAGAAAGGATGCACCAGACTTTGAAGTCGATGCTCAAAAGGTTTTGTCACGAAGTACGCGTGACTGGGATGAAGGGGTTAATTTATTAATGGTTTATATGCGTGACAGTCAATGACTCATTGGGTTTTTCACCCAACGAACTTGTTTTGGTCATACAGTCGCAGTCCATTAACCGTAATAAAAGAACAATTATTAACACCCACCCCACCCCCACCCCCCACCCCTACACACCACCCCCCCCCCTCCCCCACCCCACCCCCACCCACCCCCAAAATGACCATAATCCAATAGACTACGTCACGGACTTGCGTACACGATTACACAATACTAGACAATTTGCAACTGAAAATTTGAAGTCAAGCCAAAAAAGTTAGAAGCTATGGCATGACTGGAACTCTCACGGGAGACATTTTGACATTGGTGACAAAGTGTTGAAATTAGCAACAGTGGTAAATAGCCCATTACAGGCCAAATATGAAGGTCCACACATCGTCACACGTCGCGATGGAGAATTAAATTACTGGATCAAAACTCCTGGTAAAAGGAAAGCTATACAATGTTGTCATATAAATTTGCTTCGGAAATACATTGATCGAGAGAACGTCGTGACCTGTAGCGAAGTATCAATTGTACAGGTGAATTCCAAAGTATTTAATTTAGATGATGCCATAGATCTCTCATCAACATCTGCAAAAATATGCGAACCAAAAATGGACAACACAAATGCATTAGCTAACTTACCTGAAACTCTATCATACCTTGCAAATGATCAGAGACAAGACATTATTTGGTTTGTCCAAGAGTATTCATGCCTGTTTGCAGATACACCCAGCAGTACCCCTGTCATCTTCTTCTTCTTTTCGATCGCTGGTGTCACACTTGGAGAGCCGTTCTCAAGATGAAATATGTGGTGTTCTGCAGTTCTTCCACAGGCCCATACAGCTTTTCAAGAAAAGAGGTTGACAAAGGCCAGATCTCTTCTCTCAGCAGCTGATACGTACTGCAACATTGAAGTATGTGCTCTGTGGTCTGTTCTGCTTCTCCACAAGGACAAGCGGGCGATGTCGTAAGGTGGAACTGCCTGTACATGTGTTGGTTTGGTCTGTTATGTCCAGTTCGTAGACGAAAAATGGCCACTTGCTCTGGCCTCGAGAGATGATGGTAGGCATCTTCTGATTGAGGTGTTCTATAGAGTGACTTGATGATAGTCTTCATCTCTGTGTGTGTAACCATGTTTTCTGTCTGATTCTCTTCTGCACCCACCTTTGTCATCTTGTCTGCTTCCTCATTTCCTTGGACTCCACAGTATGAGGGGATCCACTGCAATACTATCCGAAAGCATTTGATGGTTTGTAGTGCTTCTTCAAGTTGTGGAA
Organism: Chaetoderma sp. LZ-2023a; assembly: GCA_034401795.1. Classification (NCBI taxonomy): domain Eukaryota; kingdom Metazoa; phylum Mollusca; class Caudofoveata; order Chaetodermatida; family Chaetodermatidae; genus Chaetoderma; species Chaetoderma sp. LZ-2023a. Next base: position 15,228,793 of record CM067368.1, on the reverse strand, counting down.
GCTTACCTTTGGTGATAGCCTCAAGGACGGAGCGGGCATCAGATAAAAAGACAATCTGTGCAATAGGGTCTGCTGTTCTGCTGATGGTATTAGCTGCATGGACCAGTTCTTCGACTTCAGCTCTGTAGTGTGTGCACTGTTTGCCTGTCGGTATTGCAGCTGACTCATGTTGTCCGTTTGGATACTGTATGTGCAGTCCGGCACCTCCGCTCCTAATTGCATCTTTGGCTGATCCATCTGTGTAGATCCTTATCCATGTCTCCTGAGGGTACTTTTTTTCCAGCGTGGCTAGGGTCAGGGCCTTCTTGCTCACATCACTGTGTTCATCTTTGGTTGTGAGATGAGGAACTGTGGTGCGAATAGCTATGCTCTCTAGTTTGTTTTCCCAGGGTGGAGGATCAAGGGTGTGGTTTGGGTCTTCTGTTTGTGCTGGCAACATTTCTTGGTGTTTCTTTTGAAGTGCTTTTGTCTCTTCCACAAAACTTGATCTTTTAAGTCTTCCTGATGACAGCTGTGCTTGCCTGATCTTCATCGGGTGGTTTTTGAACGATTTGAACTTTGCAGCTTGCATTCCCTTCCTTTACTAAGTGGGGGGATGCCTGCTGTCTGCTCCATTTTTTTTATTGGTGTTGATCTCATTCCACCAGTGATGATGCGCAGTGCCTGGTTTTGTACTCTGTCGAGGTTCTGTTGATGAGATTTAGCTGCTGTCATCCATGAGCTGGATCCATACTCAAGGTGTGGTCGTACGGCACCTAGGTAGATGGTCTTGAGGATCCTTTCATTGGCACACCACTTTGTTCCTGCCAGCTTCCTCATGATGTTTAGCTTTCTTCTGGCCTTTGCCTCTGCGTTCTGGATGTGCTCCTTCCATGTTAATCTTCTGTCATAGGTGACTCCCAGGTATGTCTGCTGGTCCTCGTACTCGAGTGGAGTACCACCCAGTGTCAGATTGGCAACCTTGGTTTTGGTGGACAGTTAGAATAGCATGGCTGATGATTTTTCTTTGTTGATGGTAATACACCAATGATTGGCCCAAGCTGTAATTCTGTCCAAGGCGAGCTGCATTCTGTACGTGGAAGTCTTTGTGTACTCTTCGGTGCACCAGAGTACGAGGTCATCTGCATAGAGGGCTGCTTGGATCCCATTGGGCAGCTATACTACAATGTCATTAATGAAGAGTATGAACAGAGTTGGTGATAATACTCCGTCTTGTGGTACCACTTGTCTCAGCAATACTTTCTGTCCAGATTGCCAATCCACCAGCACCCTAGCTCTGCGATTGTGTATGTATGACTTGGTCCATCGGAACATGTTGCCACCGATGCCTGTGCGCCGGAGCTTCGCCAGGAGGCCATCCTTCCACACCTTGTCAAATGCCTTCGGCAGATCGATAAAGGCAGCTAGCATCACCTTCTTGGCTTGAAAAGTGTCCTCTATGACCTGTGCAAGATGTGTTGTTTGATCTTCTGTGCTCCTGTATCTTCTGAAGCCGGCCTGCTCTGAAACTATAATGTTCTCCGACTCCAGGTACCACTGCAACCGCTGGTTGACGATGCGCTCCATGGTCTTGCATATGCAGCTTGTAAGACTGAGAGGACGGTAGCTCAACACTTTCGTCTTGTTCTTCCCTTTTTTCAGAATAGGAGTCATTCTGGCTTCCTTCCAGCACTGAGGAACCTCTCCATTGGTCCAACTGAAATTAAAGATGTCTAGCAACTTGCGGAGAGATGCATTACCAAGGTGTTGGATCATTTCATTCGTAATGCCATCTGGCCTGGGAGATTTCTTCTTCTTCAATTGGCGGATAGCCTTCTTCAGTTCTGCTAAACTAATGTCAACTTTCATTGCATCATGAGTGTTGGTGTCTGTTCTTTCCTTTTGCTCTTTTCTAACCTCTTTTTGACACATTCGTGGTATAGAAATGTTGCTTTCTTTTGCATATGCCTTCGCAAAGGCGTCTGCAGCCATCTTTCTTTATAGTGTTTGTCCATCTTCTTCAAGAGTAATCTTCTCTTCCCCCGACACCCTCATCATTCAGTGCTTTAGTCAGTCTCCATAGCTTTGTGGTGTCTCTCTAAATTAACCCCTGCCGTCTTTTCCCTCCAGCTTCTTCCTTTGGCCTCCAGCTTGGTCTTTAGATACCTGGCTATAGTTTGTTGTAGCATGAGGTGGTTTTCATGACAGGGATTTCCCTCTGCATCTTCTCTGGCCTTGTCTAGTTTATCATGTGCTGCTTGCAGTTCTGTTGTCCAGTAGGGGCCGTAGTTTTTCCTGAACCCTCGAGGAATCGCTTCGTTGGCAGCCTTGAGGATACCTGAATTAAATTCCTTGACCACATTGTTGATGTTTCTCCCTTCTACTGCTATATTTTGGGTAAGCTCATTGGAACGAATGCTGAACAGACTCCAATTTGCCTTTTTTGTAGTTCCACCTTGGATGTTGAGGTGAACTTGTCGAAATACTTCCAGAAAGAGAGAGGAGGACTGGGCGGTGGTCGCTTCCTCCTAATTGCGATCCGACCACTCTACTGAGGTTTCTGTGAATGTCTTCTGTACAAAATGCCAAGTCCGGCGTTGTTGTCGAGTACCATCGGCGTGAGTAGAAGGTAGGCTGATCTGTGGGATCGTTGACATGTAAAAGGTGCTTTTCATCTTGCCATGCTTCAATGTCTTCTCGTTTATCAAGTGTTCTGTATCCCCAGCTCTGGAACTGGCTATTAGTCTCCCGCAATGAGGAAGTGGCAGTCCGGGACCTGGATTGTGTCAAGTGAGAGATTCTTGTGATTAGGGCAGTAATAATTGACAATGTCAATCACAGAGTTGCTGGTTGTTACCTTGATCTTTATATATACCAAGGTGATCACCCCGCCTTTCTGTCTTCCTCTTCGATCACACCGGAAAATCTGGTAACCGCTGATCTTAAATGGTTTTCCTTCTTGCAAGTGTGTCTCTTGGATGCAGCAGATATCAATGTTGTTTTCGTACAGGAACTGTTCGAGCTCAGATTTCTTGTTGGTAACCCCTTCTGCGTTCCAGTGCATGATGTTGATACCGGGGTTCTCTTTGGGTTTGGTCTTCTCTTTCGGTTGGCCAGTATCTCTCCATCCTCGTCCTCTGGCTCCACAAAACGAGTTGATTGGACCTCCAGTAGCTGTGGGTGGGCTCCTTCGAGGCATGGAGCCCTGCGCTGAACCTGCCTGGCGGATCCTCACAGAGCGAGCACCATTTCGGTTGATTCGATCTCCAAGTGTCATTCATTAGCGTTGTGCATAATGCTCTGGTTAGCCCCTCCAAATGTCTGGATTGACACCCAGTGGGTTACACCCCCTGCGCCACGTTGAGGCCGAGCATATAGTCTTAAACAGGGGGTACCCCTGTCATTAGGCATGACATTGACGTCGGAACAACAAGACCCATTAAAATACCGTCTTATCGGTCAAATCGGACCAAAAATGAAGTTATGGACAAGGAGATAGCCTATATGTTGGAAAATGGCATAATTCAACCTAGTAATAGTACTTGGAGTAGCCATGCGTGTTAGTACCCAAACCGGATGGCAGTTACCGTTTCTGCACTGCTTTTCGTCGGGTTAATGACGCTTTCTGATGCATATGGAATTCCCGGTATCGATGACTGTATAGATAAAATCGGTAAAGCCCGATATGTGACCAAATTCGACCTTTTAAAGGGATATTGGCAAGTATCCTTAACGGACCGTGCCACACCGATAACAGCTTTTGTCACAAATAACAACTTTTACGAATATCTCCGCCTCCCCTTTGGGTAAAGAAAATGCTGGTGCTACGTTCCAACGACTGATGAATACGCTTGTAGCTCCGATTAAGAATTGTGATTCTTATATAGATGACGTCACTATCTATTCAGATACTGGAGTAACCACGTGCAAACCATACGAGAATTCTTTTCACGAATGAAGGAAGCGAATCTAACTATTAACTTACCCAAGTGTGAGATAGCAAAAGTTACAGTAACTTATTTGGGTCATGAAGTAGGACACGGTCAAGTTCGTCCAAAAGCAGCCAAGGTGGACGCTATCCATAATTACTCAACACCAACATCAACAAAAGAGTTAATGCGCTTTCTTGGTATGGCTGGATTTTTCAGAAGATTTTGTAAAATCTTTTCTACGATAGCAGCACCTCTTACTAATTTACTCAAGAAAAATGTATCATTTAATTTGACATTTGAATGCAAGGACGCATTTAACAAAATACGAGCAGTATTATATTCAAATCCTGTTCTAGCAGCACCAGATTACAACAGGCCTATGAAGTTAGTGATAGATGCCAGCGATCTTGGTGTAGGCTCAGTATTGACACAATCTGATGAACAAGGACATGACCATGCTGTATGCTATTATTCACGTAAATTTGATAAACATGAGTTACGCTACTCCACAGTGGAAAAAGAGTGTCTAGCACTTGTATCTTTGCAGCATTTCAATATATACCTGTGTTCAACAAAAACTCCAATTGACATGTATACTGATCATAATCCGTTAACATTTATACAAAGAATGTCTGGTAAAAATCAAAGAATATATAGATGGAGTTTAACGATCCAACCATATAATTTAAACATCATTCATATAAAAGGTCCCGACAACGTTTTAGTAGATGCTTTATCACGCGAGCATTTTAGCTAAATATACAAACTATATATTCTGCGAATATCCGGATCTTTTAACAGTTATTTCACATTACCTCTATTGATAATAGTTACTTAATTATTAACGGTCTCGGTTAAGGGATTGTCTAATGGTGGGCGTGAGCTAACCGATTCAGTTCTCGAGATAGTTTTACGGCTCCTAACCGGTTGTCTGGGCAGCGGTTATAACACCATAACGTTGTGCATTCCTACTGATTAGAACTCGATAAATTGGTTGATATTAAATTTTTGTAACATTGATTGAGGTACTTAATTCACTAATTTAACTGAGAAAGTGACCTGTTAAGTATAGTAAAATATTAACTGTCGGCCATTGACTATTAACAACTTGAGGACCACAATGTTTACATCCATCGATGGTTATGTTTATATGATCATGTAGGCGTATGAGCAGCAATTATTATATTTTGGTTGTAGGCTATTGTAATAAATATTATATGTTTGACATTGACAATGACGACTGCTGTACAGGTTTTGAAATGTAAATTAAAATTTGAATATCGTATATATTTCCATAATTTTCGGAAAATATATACGTAAAGAATTTACTTGAGATATGTCATTGATAAATGGACGAACAATAAGCTATTAGGTAATTATTTAATTTAGTTTTCTGCATTTCTGCTCTATCGAGATAAGAAATTTACATTCGATTAAGAAAGTGGTATATTTATTTATTTTTTAAAAGTATGCGTAAGGTTCACGTGAATAAATAAATAGTGATATTTCACTTAAAGTAATCACAGCTCAAGAAATTTTTTTATTTTTGGTTAAGTTTAAGTTACACGCTTTAAGGTGGTGTTACGGTCTAATATAATGTAGATATAACGAATTCATTTATAACTAGTTTCTAGCATTTAAACTAGTTCTACTTTTTATTAAATGAGGTTTTCTAAATTCCCATTTAATTTTGTCTTTGAAAATATAAGACAAATTATTTTTTGGGAGTGGCATGTGACAAGTATTGCTATTATATGATTGTGAGATCATAAATAGCAATCATATTATCATTCAATATGTTAGTATACAACTCACAAGCTATTTAATGCCCTAACCTCGCTACAATATAGTTAGACAGATTGACATCTAATTTTGCCCGCTTACTTGTCAGTTTCAGTAATTGATCCAGTCAATCAACTATGTCCGTAGGGGTTTAATGGAAATTGATATTACAATGGTGGAATTTACATAATACTTTATGTATTAGATAATTGAAATGGTTAGTATGCTTATGTTATAATCAATATATATTTCATTATGTAAAATATTTATGAAATCTATGTTGATTAATGTCAATTACATTAGAACATTAGAGGGTTTATCGGAGATGCAGTCTTCGCAAGTTAAATCCATGTTAATCGAGTATCAGGATGCATTTGCAAAAGATGATCTTGATTTGGGTTTGTTCAAAGGGATAAGACATAAGGTTGACACAGGTAATGCACAACCTGTTCGTTCTAAACTTAGACGAACTCCTCTTGGTTTTGAGAATGAGGAAGAGAAACACCTTGCGGAAATGTTAGAGAACGGTATCATAGTTCCGTCAAAATCTGAGAGGTCGTCAGCCCCGGTATTAGTTCGGAAGAAAGACGGTACCGTGAGGTACTGCGTCGATTTTTTAGCTCTGGACAGTGTAACTCGCAAAGACCTTTACCCCCTACCAAACATTGAGACATGTCTGGATGCACTTGGTGGTGCTAAGTTCATCAGCACACTTGATATGGCAGCTGGGTATTGGCAGGTCGAGGTTGACCCAGAGGACCGCCACGAGCTCGCATTTATTACAAGATATGGGCTCTTTGAATTTGTCCGGATGCCTATGGTACGTGCAACAGCCCGGCTACCTTTCAGAGTGTTGTTCAGCTGGTGTTGCAAGGTCTTAACTGGTGCGAGTGTCTTGCGTATTTAGATGACGTGGTAGTGACAGGGACTGACTTTGACAGTCATATGACCAACTTGAAAGCTGTCCTTTCCCGATTCCTGTTGCACAACCTTAAATTAAAACCTAAGAAGTGTTATTTGATCCGTACAGAACTCTGTTTCTTAGGTAAGTTGGTGAGTGATAAGGGAATCACTGTTAAGCCAATCAATATGGAAAGCGTCGCTAATTGGCCTGTTCCTAAGACCAGGAAAGAGCTGGAATCTTTCCTAGGACTCATGAATTACCACCGAGAGCACATACAGGGTTTTGCTGGTATTTCTGCTCCTCTCTCTGCACTTACCAGTTCCAAAGTAGAGTATGACTGGACTCTAGAGCATCAGGTAGCTTTCGAAACACTTCAGGGTGCTATGGCCAACCCTGCAGTGTTAGGTTATCCGACACCAGATGGTACCTTCATACTGGATACTGATGCTTCAGAGGCTGCTATTGGTGCAGAGTTATCCCAAATTCAGAATGGGAAAGAGGTGCTTATTGGTTTTGCGAGCCGAACGTTGACACTGGCTCAGTGTAAATATTGTGCTACACGCAAAGAGTTGCTGGCCGTGGTAGCATTTACTAGGCAGTACCATATGTACTTGCTAGGACGGTCATTTATTGTGCGGACTGACCATCACAGTCTCACGTGACTGCTCAGTCTCAAGCACATCGAAGGACAACTAGCTAGATGGCTAGAAGAACTGTCCCAATATAATATGACGATGCAGTACAGGCCCGGTAAACAGCACTCTAATGCTGATGGTCTATCACGAGTTCCAAGTGATTTTTCACCTTGCCACTGTCATAAAGCTGGCCAATCTCTGAGTTCGTTACCATGTATTGGGTGCAAATATTGTACCAAGCTTCAGCAGCAATGGTCTCAATTTGAACAAGATGTTGATGATGTAATTCCTTTGGCTTTTCAAACAATAAGGGCCCTTCAACTGAGTAATAATGACCTATCAGACAGCGACACAGACAGCGACGATCCAGATGGACTGCTGAATGGTGTCCCCCAAACAGACCAGGTTATCGGAAGGTCAAACTGGTTAGACGCATTCTCTTCGGAAGATCTAAGGGAGCGTCAGTTGGATGATCCTGATCTGAAGACAGTTGTATCATGGATTGAGCAGTCACACACACCTTCTGACGCGGAGCTATATTTAGCTAGTCCAGCTGTCAGGTTTTGGTGGGCTCGTTGTGATCAATTGATTTTTGTCGATAGCATTTTGCACTATCTCTGGGTAGAAGCAAATACCACACGGAATCTGCTGGTAGTCCCAAAGTCTCTCCAGAAGCTGGTTTTGGAGAATTCTCATGATTCCAAGCTTGCCAGTCACATGGGTGAGCAGAAGACATTAGAGAGAGTGAAGGCTAAATATATCTGGTACGGATACTCTCGTGATGTGGTGGCGTATGTGAAATCCTGTCGGATTTGTAGCTGTAGCAAAAAAGCTTCCATCCGACCTAGAGCTGCTCTGGGCGAGTTCCATGCTGGTTTTCCCTTGGAATGGGTACATATGGACATTTTGGGCCCCTTTATCACATCTGCACTGGGAAATAGATATGTGTTGATGATCATAGATCAGTTTACTAAATGGGTTGAGTGCTATGCGCTCCCTGAACAAGGGGCAGAACTGGTAGCCAAAACGTATGTGGAGCGTTTTGTCACCACATTTGGCTGTTCATATTTCTTACACACCGACCAGGGTCGTAACTTTGAGAGCAACCTATTTAAGGAACTGTGCCATCTACTGGAGATTTCAAAAACACGCACCACAGCTTATAGACCATGTTCGAATGGACAGATTGAACGTATAAACCGTACTGTCTTGCAGTGTATACGGTGTTACCTGCAAGAGCATGACAGACAGAAAGATTGGGACAAGTGTATTCCTTTCATCGCTGGAGCTATACGATCTACTGTAAGCCGACCGACGGGGTATACTCCAAACATGATGATGCTTGGTCGAGAAGTACTACAGCCTATTGACATAATGTGCAAATGCCATGTGTCTGCGACTACAGAGAATGCCAGTGACTTCGTCCAACAGTTACAGCAAACAGTGCATGAAACTCATGAGATAGCACGGCATAACCTTAAATGGCTCAGAAGCGCCAGAAAAAAGAGTATGATCTACGGTTGCATGAGCGTGCCTATCATGTTGGTGATGTAGTTTATCTTGCTAATTCTGCAACTAAAATAGGCCAGTCCAGTAAACTACAACCACCTTGGACTGGTCCATTTATTATTTATAAAAAGTTGTCAGAAGCACTGTTTGGTATCAAAAACCAACGCAGGGAACTAGTTGTTCACCATGATAGATTAAATCTGTGCAGCGATCGTGATTTACCTCTCTGGATATTGCGAATGAGACGTGCTATAAGCTCTGAAGATCATGGCGATGATGATGACTTATTATCCTCCGATAATGGCCTTAGGTTATCTGATGATAACCGTGCTTCCATTTTTGAAGAGGATTCGAATGAAACCATTCCATATGGTATTGATCCATCCTCATCAATTCTGCATAATGATCTAGATGCTGTTTTGACAGATGACCTGGATATCGACTCTGTTTTACCCGTCCCACAAACACAGCATCACTCTCCTAGGCGCATGAGGTGTCAGGTCTGAGGAGAAACGCATAACACTTCCCCTAGGCGCATGGGTGTCAGGCCCGAGAGAACCGCATCACACTTTTTCCCCTAGGCGCATGAGGTCTCAGGTCCGAGGGGAAATACATCACACATCTCCTAGAGATGACCAACTCCAAACTCACACCATTCAGAGTCGAGCAGGAAGGCAGTGCCGTCTTCCCAACAGGTTCCTAGATTATGAAATGTATTAGAATGATCTTTAAGCATTCATGAATTAGACTATGTGAGTCTTCATGGACCCTACTTGTCCACCTGAATAAACGTTCCTCTGGTTTCGTCTTATTACGGATTCATTTGGTCATGGTATTGTTGCGGACTGCAGTTAGCTTTTCGGTCGTGGTACAGTACTACAATAGTAATGTGATAATGTACAATGGTAACAGTAATTCAACATTAAAAGAATTACTGTAATCCAGATGATATGAAATTATGACTTCAAATTTTAACATTCTGCATGAAACTAAAGACATTCAACTTGTCCGGAAAACATTTATAATCATTGGCTTATGTTCCGTTTCCATCTTAGCTTTAGTTTCAGCAACAGCAAAATCGTGATGTTCTATTCTTTGTAAGTTTTTGGGAAACTAAATTAGTTGGACACATAAGCACATAGTGGCTTTTTTCAGCAATAATACTCCTTGAGATACCAAAAACCAACAGGGGTCCATCGCTGTATGACTCACAGAACGCGTTATTATAATTACGCGTTTTTCAAATGACGCGTGAAGAATTGCACGTAGTAATGCGTGGTTATATTTACGCATTTCTTGATCACACATTACAAATATGCGTTGTCAAATGATGTGTAAATTGTTACACATTAATCATACGCATTGTATTGTTAACTGTATTTATTGTCCGTCATGACGTGAGGTCATAATAATGCTCTCTGTTTATGTGTATATGGATTAAATCCATGTACACGCTTTTATAAGTATATGCATCATATGTTATGATGCAAACTCATTTATGCATAGTGAAATCCTGTATAGGTTAGCTATTTAATGCCAGTTCTACATTTGTCAGCTCAGATATTTTATAGAGTAGCTCAAATATATTATATGTAGTTTTATTAGGTCAGCACAGATATTTTATAGGATAGCCCAGGTATATTAATTCTACATAGGTCAGTTCAGATATTTTATATTAGGCCAACATATTATATACTGCCATACCTAGGTATTTCATTTATTAAACGTGTAGCAATTACATGTTAAAATGATGCAATGATGCATTATTACTCTATAATGCATAACTCAGGCATATTTATAATGTGCATTACTCTATAATGAAGAAGTCTTGCATATGACAGCATATTTATAATATGCATTTAGCAAAGACTGCATAAATCGTACAGATGCATTTCTTGCGCTTACCATTTCATAATGCGCGAAGTAATTGGTGCGTTAGTCATAGCGCAAATTCATATGTTTCTTTCTTCTGCTGTATTATCCGTTCCGTTTAGCTTCATTCAGATATCTTTATTGTGATAGGGATAGTGGTTTTCCGGATTTCCTAAATTTGTGGATTCAGATCCGTTTCAATTATTTAAGAGGTATATCATAAATGTTAAGGTTAAAAATATTCACTAAATTAAAAAATTTGCAATATTCATAGGTTTTCCTCAAATCTCACAAGGTAATTTCAGATAACACTCCAACTAAATTCATGTGAGATTATTTATATTACTTCTTTATCAATTCGGCAATTCTGTCAATTCTGTCAGTTTTCTGCTGTGGTGGAAAACCACTGTCCTTAATTTTAGTTAGGATGCTATGCTATTTTAAAATCTGTAACGATGGCCCTCGTCCGGCAGCTGTTGATCTATCCATCTGTTTTATTATTAACAGCTCCTTCCTTCTAGATGGATCGACACCTATTTTTTTTAATTGGTAATTTCTGATTCTACCTTTAGCAGTTGAGCGTCAATGCCTATGTGTTTTTTATGGTGTGCAAATTTTTAAAAGAGTAGATTTTTAGATAAAATTTTTAATTAAATAACCATGGGGTTTTTTTATAAACGGGGGAGAGTGTGGTGCTGGTGGTATACCGCAATTCTGCAGTTCGTGTTTCGCGGCTGCCGGGCTAGCTGATTCCCGCCGTTTCTACGGATGCCCGGCAGTCGTACCTTGGAACTTGAACTGCATACCTCTGCCGGTGGTTCCACTAGCCGATTCGAGACCTCTGTTGGGTGAGTAACCTTTTATACGTAGCTAAGTTACTACACCTCATTAGTCCTCTAAATAATAATAGTTTTGGCGGAATGTATTCAATTTCCCCATTTTTTGTGTACAATTTGTTTGGTGGTGTGTGTGTGGTGGTGGTGTGTGTGGTGGTGGTGGTTCCGGGTTTTGCTGCTCCTATAGTGTATCCCCCATAGCGCCCCCTGAGGTTTTTCGCCCTTCAGCACCCCCACCCCACACCCACCCTGTCCAAGTACCTTCATACGCCACTGAAATGGGAGTTTGTAACCAACGGTAATAATATGATAAACCCATCTGATGTCAACGCAAGAGCCATTTAAAGGTGCATATTCACACCAAATGCCTGAAAATAAAATTGTTACAATTGTAGACCTTTAGAGGCCCAAATCGTATGCCTAGATGTAATGAAACGAAACAAATCTTAACATATGATAGTTTTATTCCGTGTAAATTATGATACTTTTTAGCTGTGAATTTGAAATAGGGACTCGTGTCTCTAATTAAATTTTTGCACCTTAAAAAAATTATATTAATTTATACTTGACGAAATCATATGTTAAGATTTTTTCGTTTCTTTACGTCTAAGCCCACAGTTTAAGCCTCCAAAACTACACAATTTTATTTTCAAGCATTCTGCTGTGAATATACACCTTTAAAAATTATACAAAGCCAAGTACAGAGTGTGTGCGTGATATAGACATAAGCGGTCAGCGTTGCAGATCATCACTAAGGGGAGGGATGTTTATAATACTATTACATGAAAGCACCGAGTTATAAATTTTGATATAAATATATTTTGAATTGTAAGCTCAACGAAACAGCTGAATGATAATTAACCCTTCACATGTCACATGACCAACGGAGGTATCTTAAGGCAATAGAAAAATCTTTTACAAGTGAGGGAAAATTTATTTTAGAACAATCCCCCTGTTAAAGTTGCATATTCACACTAAACTGCTTTAAAATAAATTTATAAAAATTGTAGACTTTTAGAGGACTAAATTGTGTGCCTATATGAATGAAACAAGATAAATCTTAACATATACGGTGATTTCATATAATCTTTTTAATTTGCGAAATTGAATTAGAGACACGCGTACACATTTCGAGACACGAGAGTTGCCAGCAGTAACAAATACCACCACATTGCATAATACTCTTAATAGCAGTAATGTGATATAACCGCCATTGAAGCGAAGAGAATTATCATCCGGGTTACCCGTGATTGTTCAAATTGACTTAATAATGGTAACAATCATGATAACAACGAAGACGTCTGCACATGTCTCTGGATAAGGTGACATGAAGAAATCCCGCGAGAACATGCTTGCAATAAACACCTGTAATCTAGATATCTATCCAGGTGAGACGCCTAATAATTGAGATACACAATATAGCTTGCGTGTCTGCGGAAGACATTGTTTGCCATCTAAGTTTAATTCCATCAAGGTGTGTTTGCACCTAGTGTTATGTAACTCTATGATCAAAGCCAATGTTAAAGATATCCCATTAAATAGAAACATGTTTGCACGAGATATGAGATGGTTGTTGATTTTTGTTCAATTTACCTACCATGCAATACTAACCAGCGTGTATGAATCGTTGCAGTAATTGGACGCCATATTCTTTGCATCTATTGTCTGTAAAAGTCGGGAATTTTTAAAGAAGTAGGCCTATATCTGTCTTGCTATATAGTGTTCTTGCTGTATGACGGCGCAACGAGCCGTGTAACATGTTTTCGATGATCAGAAATGTAATCTTATTTATGATTCATATTGATGTATTAAATATTGTTGATTATTTTAAAATTAATCTGACTGTCATCGGCAGCCGGGACAGCAGTAGGTTCCAGCGAAATGGATTTCAAATTTTTATCTGTCTATATATATATATGGGCAATATTATTTCAATAAACTCATGCATAAGAAATATATGGTGTAGGTGTAAGGTGTTTTCACGTGTCAAAATTTTGGATAAAAAACAACCATTTATTTAACAAGTAATATGTGGTGAATATTTTGAACAAAATTTGACTAGGACTGGCAGACTGACAGCAATATGTTCCAGTGAAATATGTTTCAAAATATTCAGCATTGTGTATTTCAATCCTTCGCGGAAAGTACTGCATACTTATGCATACATGTTAGCTCCAATCTCACGCTGAAAGTAGTTGCTGTCAGCATTAATTGGTTTAGGGATTTATTTGTATGAAGAAATTGTACAACTTTAGCAATTTTGGCGTTAAAATCACAGCGGCATTTGTAGGAGTGTATGCATTGTTATCTCGCCCACCCAGTCCCCCTGCTTGCATAACATGTACGCTAATTGCAGGAAACCATTAAAATGGTAGCCTATGTCCGCCTGAATACACATCTAAGACTACACATATAATAAAACACAATGATGATTCCTCTGTCCAATGAACTATCAGTAACGATTGCAACGAATCAGAATGCACATGTATTTGCGCGTCGTCTATCAGATTCAAGTAGCAGATCAGTCTGTAATAAACTTTTGACCCTTACAGACGCAAACTTACTAGACTCAAAATTTTCACAAATTTCTTTGCGTGTATCAGATTCAGGTAGCAGATCAGTCTGTAATACACTTTTGACCCTTACAGACTCAAAATTTTTCACAAATTTCTTTGCGTATTAGACATTCTTGTTTCAAAGATTTCCGTATCTCTTGAGAAACTCATTTGTAGTGAAAATAATCAAACTTGCGAAATTTTTCAATTTTATTTATTTCGCTAATTGATAATTTCAAAATTCAGCGTATCATACGCAAATATAAATTGTTAAAATCTTATACTTTTAGAGGCTTCAATTGTAGCACTAAACTTCTTCTAAATATCTTTGAGCACTCTAGCGTTATCTAGCAGACGTACAGTGTTCACTTTTTAAATTGCTACTTCCGGAATTTTCGTTCCCTTCTTTAGGCACAGTCTACGCGACGGTACCTGAAAAAAAACCACACAAATTTTATATAAGTTAAATTAGATCGGACCTCGTAGTAGGCACCATATTATTTTATTTTGGAGCTTATATACGCATATAGAATATTCATTCGTAGCGGATAGTAGTTATTGTTAGGCTTATTAGGAATACCATAGGAATACTATAGCGGTCATTTTCGTCCCTACCGCGGTCATTTTAGCTCGCGGTCATTATGGACTGAGATCCTGGAGTTGGGGCGAGTGGGATGGAAAGAAGTTTTCTCCTGCGTTTCAAGTGCTAGGCCAGCTAAGGGCAAACCTCACTGATAGTAAGAGGATGTCACTGTTACTATATGCATAAAGTAAATAAGCTTAACTAACTTTGAATATATGTTGATCATGTTTAATTGTGTATTTAGTTAACCATTTCACCAACAAATCCCTGAAAAAGTATATTCTTTATGCTATAAAGCTTATTCTGTTGAATATTCTTAAATTAATTTGACTGGAAGACATTGTTGCCTAAGGCAGCAACACCTGCCAGTCAAATAAATTTCAAAATATTCAATAGTTTTCCTGGATGGTAGCATTGAAAATGAGACATGGGGAATTCAGCGGGATAAATGGTTAATGAATAGCTACATGCTCTTAAGAGTTAATGCATATGGATGTCTATGATTCATTACCTACATGTACCTGCAACAATGGATACAATTTACATGCTCCCAAAAATATTGCAATATTTATATTTCTACATAAGACTGGACTGATTGTAAAATTTATTGAATTTTCATAGTTTTATTATTTTCCTATTTTTATTTTGCTGTGCTTAGCAAAAACATAGTAAAAGAAACCCTAACCTTCACCATGAAAGATACTTCTCTACATTTACCTACCTCAATTGCTAGGGGCATGTGATTGGGTTATTATTTTATTGGGCCTCAAGACATGATACCAACTGCTATTGCATAAATTATGTGTATGTAGTTAAAGTGGTCGCCATCGATGCCGGCCGCATTCGATGCCAGCCGCTATGTATACGATGCCTGCCGCCTATAGTATTAGTTTAGAGCATGTAGTAAGTCCCTATCCTTGTTAACCGAACCTCAGTTAATCCCAAAAATTAAGCGATATTTGTTCAAAATATTTAAACATTTAATAATTGAATGCCACTTTGCAGGCCAACAGAAGATTATTTTTGAAATTTTATCACTGGAATGACTGGCTCGGTTATCGAGCCAGTCATTCCAGTGATAAATTCTCAAAAAATAGTCTTCTCTTGGCCTGCAAAGTGGCATTCCCCATGACCACTACATATAGCCCTATACTAGGAGGCCGGCTTCGTATACATAGCGGCCAGCGTCGTAGGCGGCCGACATCACTGTACTCCGTTAAAATAACTGAGAACCAACCATGTAGAGCCTCACATCCACTTCAAATTCTGCATTAACAATCTACATTTAATAACAAAATTATTTAAATAATTACATCATTTAATATATGGGTGACTGATGAGATATGCTTGATAAAATTGATAGTATAGAAAGAACAATTAATGTTTATCTCAGCTTATGCAAACAGTGCAAGTTCTACAAAATGTTTTGGCATTTGATAATCAGATATGTGCAGCTGCAAGTGCCATGCCATGAATTGGTTCAGATAAATTAGGTAGAATTGCCAGTGTTGAATCACTCACTCCATATTAAAGCATTGCTGAACATTTCCCCCCCCCCCCCCACACATAGAAGCCAATTTGTCTTTTAAATAGGAGTGGAGTAGACGTGTATGAGTATCTAGCCATGCATTATTTGCTCAGGAATTGCTGAAAATTATATATGTGGAAGCAAGTTCCTGATAGACAGGGGTGTAACTCTGCCTGTACAGGGAAATTTATAGGCTCTAGATAGCAGATTCAATTTAACAATGACCAGGACTGGTGGTAATTGGAAGTTGTACTAATTCAGTTATCACATTGGATAAATTGGTAATTTTTAGGAGTTGGAATTGCTAATTGAAATTACTTTACCCCAAGAATGACTAATTCTCAATTTCTTTTCAATCGTTTTATAATTTTATCAACAGTTTTGTCTCCTAACATAGTATAACATATGTAATATAACAAAGTGAGTAGGTTTCAACCCTCTAAAGGCCTAATTGTCCAAAACCAGCATTTGTATTGATCTTGAGATGCCTGGGTCCATAATCAAGCCAGCTATTTCAGTTGTAAATTTTAAAAATTGTCTTCTTTTGAACTCCAAAGTGTAAATGTACATTTTGTGTGAAGAAAAGGGAAACTTTCTTAATGAAATTTGACCTTTAATAGGGAAATTGTCATCTTTGCCAAAAATTGCTTGTGTAGTGGTGTCTTGGAAGATGTCCATTTGTAAGCCAAGTGAAGATTACTTTTTGAAAAATGAATGGCTGGCTTTGTTACTGGGCCAGTAAAATAAAGTAAAGTAAAAAAAATCTTCCCTGACCTACAAATGGCCATTCACTAAGCAAAAATTCAAATATCATTTACCAATCCTCACCATTAAAGGGATAAGGCTGAACAGATAGCCCTAGAGCCAGGTCCCACAACCACTGGTCCACTGCATATGGCCTCACCATGTTCACTCTGTAAATTTCAGATGTTTTTCCAGTTGAATATTAAAATATACTGTCCTGATCAACTGTCTGAGTATGACTGTATTTAGTATTATTTTATTTACTGACTATTATACATTCTCAAGGCTGCTGTCAGGAAAAGAAATTGGATTAACCACCACCCTCCCTCTACCCCCCCACACAACATCTAAAACATTTAGGGGTCTAATGCTCCCTACCCCCACCCCCTGTTTCTGTCACTAACCCCACAAAACACACAATTTGTCAAAATAACACACAGAAGTCTGGAGAGTTTAATAATAAATTCACCAACGTGGCATGATGGATTTAAGATTCTATTATGGGGTGTATCCAACCTAGCAGTTATATGGTATGGGTGGGGTTCCCAATGGTGGTGGGGGTAGGGAGGGGTGCCATGCCCCTTCCCCTATAATAATTGGAAAATGAAATGCTCTGAGAAGTAATTTCCTGCATATTGATTAATTAATTCATAATCAAATTGAAATTAATCATTGTTGATTTACTGGGATGCGGGTGGGAATTGTGGGTGGCCCCCCCCCCCCCACCAACCACAAATCTAAGGGTGGGGTTGGGTGAGGAGGGGGGGGGGGGGGCAAAGCCAACCTAAATATGGGGGCTTACCTCTCACACACAGCACAGACACACACGTACACGCCTGCCTACCCCCCCCCCCCCCACTTTCTCTCTCTCTCCGCCTATGCACACACGGATAATCATTATGACAGTAGGGCATATATATATATATATATATATATATATATATATATATATATATATATATATTGGCCGCATTCGTAAACATCTATCGGGCAGCCGCTTGTATTGGTACTATAGCCTACCAGGATCCACATGCACTGATGGTGTTTCTGACATATCATTGCGGTAGTATTTTGCCTTCTAGTGTGCATAGAATCAATAATATATTTCTAAAAATGCATAGTAAAATAGTATTTGATGTTAGAATTGTCAATTCGGCCAACTTTACCGGTAGAGCTGACGTAAAATTGCAATTTTCATGGCTTTGAGTTACATCAAACGCGGCAGTTTGATGGTGTTTACTAACAAAACAGTGATCAGCTGGCCGTACGCTTGACGGCCAGTTATCTGCGCACGCGTGAAAATGACGTCATACGGGAATTCCGTAAAACCTCATAATCATATCGGGTGTGCTAAAGCTGTTTTAGTCTTCAAGCTGGTAACCCTTTAACCCTACAAATTATAAAAAAATGTAAAAAATTTCTCATAATTTCCATTTTCAGACTAAAAGACTATTCTTTGATGTTTACTACTGGAATGACTGGCTCCAGTGGTAAATTTTCAAAAATAGTTTTTGGCTGATAAGTATTAAAGTGTTAACTTACATTTGTGTACGCTCTTTTAATGTTTCAATCTCGTCAAGGTGTAAACAGAGTATAATCACAGAGCTGAGTATGAATACCAGTATTTCATTCAAGGGCAGGACAATCCTCTAAAGTATTGGCGTATTCTAAATTTGTGATTCTGAGGAAGGCCAATGGTGAAATTATGCAATAGGCCTAAGTATTTCCACTGACCATAATGAATCACGAGTGTAGTCTCTGTCCATTTTTCGCCTCGGAATGACGAGATTTATTGACTCGCCTGATCCGACGTCACAGTAATGCCGCAAATTTCATTGTTCACTGTGGTGCTGAAGGATGTGGGGCATCGTTTAGGAATTATATGTCCTACAAGAGACATTGTCACAGAAAACATTACAATGATGAGAACGAAACTTGTGATATTGATGACGAGAGTAATGTCTTGGATTATAATGAAGGAGCTGATGACGATGATGACTCAAATGACAAGGCTGCGGGTGCATATGTCCTGAAGCTAAAGGCAGCCCATAAATTATGTGACTTGGCAGTTTTTGAGATAATTAACTCTACTACAGAGTTGTTTAATTTAAAGCTGGATGAAATAAAATCACGCTTAGAAGCCATTGTTCCTGTTCCACAAACTGCAGAATTTGATGGCCTTTTTTGTAGTTCAGATTTATTTGTTGGTTTACAATCTAGCTATCAGCAAGATAAGTATTTTTCAGATCATTTCGCTTATGTTAAGCCACAAGCAGTAAAGATTTCTGAATGTGTTAAAAACAACAGAGTTTCGGGAATATATAAACTGACAACAGTTAATGTAATGGGATATTATGTTCCATTTTTAGAACAGCTTTCTTCTTTACTTCGGATGCCTGAAGTGAGGCAGTATATACAGAGCAACCCGTTGTATCGAGATTCTGATCTTGCATATGATTTTTGTGATGGAGCATTTGTACAGTCATCAGAATACGTTTCAACTCATCCAACTGCTTTGAGGTTTGCTGTGTATACTGATGACTGAGTTGGTGAACCCGATCGGCTCTCATCGATCAAAACATAAAATCACAGCATTTTATTGGATATTGCTGAATATTCCACCCGAGTGCTGAAGTAAGCTCAGACGCATTCAGTTGCTGGCTGTTGCCAATTCCAAAGCTGTTCGAGAAAACGGAATGTCTTCAATTCTAGGTGATTTTATTACCAGTGTGCAATCTCTATGCATTGGAGTTGATCTGCTGATTAATGGTGTGTCAGAGTGCTTTTATGGCAATTTACTTTGTGTCATGGCTGGCACTCCGGCTGCACAGTTATTTGGTGCATTTAAAGAATCTGTTGGTGCCACCGATAAACCATGTAGGACATGTGAAGTGAGCCGTGATCAGCTGAATGGGAGTACAAACTCGACAAATTATTTTGAGCGAGATGAGCAGGAACACCTCGACCGAATCGACATGCTAAAGGGCATCAGCACAAAGGCCCAGGTCTATTGGTCACGTATATATGGTGTAAAAGGTGATACAGTCTTAAGGTATATTCCTCACTTTGTCATAACTGAATGCATTTTACAGGATCCTATGCATCTTCTCCTTGAAGGAATTGTACGGGTGGAATTAAAACTTGTCCTCCATCATATAATTTTGGTACAAAGATACTTTAAATTGGATCTTCTCAATAGCCGAATCCGTCAGTTTGAGTACAATTCTCATGACTTGGTTGATAAGCCACAGTTAATAGCAAGGCATGAACTTGATATGAATAGTAACACTTTCTCTCAGACAGCAGCTTTTATGAAAACATTGATTACATTGTTGCCATTTATGATCGGTGAATATATTCCAGAATGTGATCAAAAAATGGTTGAACCTTTTGCTGTTATTACAAACAACATTATTGAGTAGATCCCCAGTGGTATCATAAAGGACATACCACTCGCTAAAATCTCTGATTGCTAGTCATAACCATCAATTTCGATTGCTATACCCGGATGTCAGTTTTCCGCGTAAGATGCATTTTCTTCTGCATTTACCCGATCAGTTGCGTAAATTCGGGCCCTAGCGCAATCACTGGTGTATGAGGTTCGAAGGAAAAAATTGATTTTTCAAACAGAAGAGGTGGTTCAATCTCAAGTGCATCGCTAAGTCAATTGCTTTTCATCATCAAAGATGGATGTGTTTGCAGATGCTTGGTAGTGGTGGTTCATGTTCTGAGATGTATCTGTATGAAGGTGATACTTTCAGTGATGGATATCAAACACAACTTAAAATGATACCACTGTATCAACAGAGGAGAGGATGTGCACCCTGACAATTTAGTAATGGTTACACCTAAAATAATTGTCCATGGCAAGATGTACATGGAAGGAACTGTCTTAGTTCAGAAGTGGAAAGTAGATGAAGAACCAGCATTCGTAGTTGTAGACATGATTGTTATAAAGGATCATGTGAAGTACCTCGTCTGTTTTAAAACTATCATTGTTTCGTTTGAGACCAGACTGAATGCCTTCCATATACATCAAGTGAATGAATATTGCATATTAAGACCAGATTCCATGACTTATTACTGGCCGCAAGTTTGCTACAGAGTCAATGGCAAACTGTTTGTAATGTTGTACAATGTGGATGACATGTGGATCTTATAAATTACGATCACTATACAGTGACATTTTTATCCGCCTCGCCTGATCCACGGATTAATTAATGCGCTTCTCAAAGACGTGTGCCAATTTTGTTGTGAAAGACCACAATGAAACAGCAACAGCTTTCAGTAACATTGTTTTCAAAATGGATTTTTCAATAACTGTTTCTACTGTGATCTCCAAACTTGGCTAGAAGAGTGTCTATGTGGTCCTGAAGATGTGTGTGTGTGAATTTTGGGGTCAAGACATTAAGGCAACAGCAACATAGTTTACAAAATAGACATGTTTTGACCCCATGTTGGTCTTGGACAAATTTGCCCTTGCTTAAATTTCCTGCATGTAGTGACTGTGTAGACATACAACCTAAAAATGTTTTGAAGGAATTTTGACAATATTGTGTTTATCAACTCTATCGGTACCTTGATCATTGGATGGCTGGCTGGATAAAGGAGGAGAATATGTATTCATGGACCAATTGCCTCCTAGTAAGTTCACCACAAGTTGTAACATAACACACAGGCACCTGTCATATTCTATGATGTTTATAATCAGGGGTCGATCTTGGTGATCTACCCACTAGCGAATTAGCCAATTGTATGCTAGTAAAATTGAGATATGGCTAATGAAAAGCAAGATTGGCTAAATCATTGGCTAATGATTAAAATTAATTCAACCTTTTTGATTGGTGGAATCATGACTAATAGTACCATTGATAATCGTCGAGAATACTTGTTGATTAGTCTGTTGTTGCTTTTTGTGTTTGGTGTCAGCTATTTGAAGAAGCAATGCTCCTCAGCAAGTTTGTCCTTGTATCTCGATGGACAATCATGGAACATAAAAGCATGCAAAGGTTTCTAATTCACAACATGTGCAATCAATATTTTTATTTAAACTACATGTACTAGAAATCTAGACTACTTTAAAACCCGAAATTTCAGCACCTCAATTGAAAAGCAAAGATTACTGTAGTTGAATATTTTGAAAACTAATATGGTTGAAAGCTGTTGCTGCATATTGAATGCTGACTGGCTGCAGATCTGTCCATAAGTGACGTTAAAGTAAAGCGGTGGTTAATATTTACCAATAATCTGTTGGCTGGAACATTGCAACGGTCATGTCTGTCCCTGCTTCTTCTTTTCGAATACTTCTTCGTCTTCTTCTTTTCGATCGCTGGTATCACACTTGGAGAGCCGTTCTCAAGATGAAATCTGTGTTTTTCTGCAGTTCTTCCACAGGCCCATGCAGCTTTTCAATAAAAGAGGTTGACAAAGGCCAGTTCTCCTTCGATCAATACTCACCATTCTGTTACTTCTGATATACAGCTGGCCCTGACAGCGGCTCTAGGATTATAGACGTAGAAAGCTTTACCGACTCCTGGGAACCGGGTACTCGGCTCCCAACTGCCGAGTACCCGTTTACCATAGAGCTCATTCTTGTTTGCATAGCAACAAGAGCAATACATGCTTTCTGCATTGAGGATTTTAGTGTTTTTTGTGAAAGAAAATCTAAGTCTTTAATCTGTGATAGTTTGTGTGTTCGTGAAAGGATTAACTAAAGGATACTATGGAGAATACCGCCGAAGATAACCAGGTTGTATCGTTCTTTATTATCCATAGTTAAAAGACTTAGGTCTCTAAATTTCGCTGTGTTGCACGTTCCAATTTCTGACCCCATAGAATCTGGGACGTGTGCTAACAACGATATATGCCAGACGATCGCCTTCTTTAACCCCCAACAGGCGATCGGCAGATATGAAAATAGGTATTAGGCTACGGTATTTCTAACACGAATATCGGCTGACGTCGTTCTCCGTAGGATCCGAGCGGGTGACGTCACACCCGGTCGCTCGGATGTTTATGTGAAGAAAAATTTTTTCATTAATTCGCGCATCTTGTTCTGGGTGCTGCGTACTAAAAATGGTACCGGAAACTTTAGAATGATCAAGTTTACGTGCGATCACGATCGGTTTGCAATGATCGGTGGTTTCAAAATTCTTGAGTAGATGCGTGGTCTGCGGTTTTACCGTGTGATACAGCAGTTTGTTATACATTTTGTTGTTTTCTTCACATATCGTGCTGCTTTTGTTAGGAGTATAATTTATATTGATTAGTAAATATACCCCGAATGCTATGCGATATGATTCCTGGAGCCGTTACACATCCTGGAGGATCTATTATGGGTGTGTTTAATGCCCGCCTCGTTCTTGTCGTCATAATCAATGCGATCGTTGTTGTAACGTGGCGGGGTGGGGTGCGGGAGGGTTACAGTTAATTTATGAGTCAAATTATTTGAAAATTAATTGTCTGCCTTCCATCCGGGTCTCGTTCCGCTTGTTTATTGTAGGTTTGTGCTTATGTTATAGGCCAAGCCAGCCCCGCCATCATGTGACGAATGCCATAAGTTTGTCCGTCTCGTGTTCAAGGACCATGTCTGTTTTAGGTGTTCGCCCTGTAACCTAGACCATAGGTGTAATGTGTGCGCAGTGTGGTCCGTGGATATGATGGTTAAGTTCCTTGCCAGAAGGACTTGGCTGGGTCTGATGCGGGGTCAGGCGGTCCGAGAGTAAATCGTGGAGCGCCCGGTTCGGCCGGTGGGGGTGCTCCGCGTCCCCAGCTGGAGGTGGCGGAGATGGCACCGCCGGCGTGGTTTGGTCCGGCTATGCAGGGTTTTTCTGCATAGCGTTCTGCCCACGCTGGTGTCGTCCCTGCTACCAAAGGTTGGGGGGGCAGTTTCTCCCCATGCCTGGTACGGATCCTGTCCTCGGACAGGATTCTGGACTGGTTACCGAGGGGGCCGTCTCGTACGGCCCCCCTGGCAGTCCCGTCTGGCTTCGGCCAGACAGGTTTCTGTTTCTCTGCGGCCACCTCCGGGTGGTCCAGTAGCGGTGGCCGGTCCGTCAGGTGTGGGAGCCGTCCACCAGGCCTCCATTTGTCTGGTTTGGCGCAAGCCAGGTCAGCGGCTCCGCCTGTGGCTGAGGCAAATCCGTTACCATGCACCGGTTCCGTGCGGCTTGGTTTGGCACCAGCCGTCACGGGAACGGGTGTGCCGGGCCGGGCGTGGTACTCACCTATCTCGCCTGGTCCGGCAGTCGGACGTGGGGTGCCGTTGGCGCCCGTGTCCGGCTATGGTTCCGCGACTGCTACGGGTCCGTACGGTTTTCCGTGCGGATCTACCCCATGGACCGGAGTGTTTCATGGGGTGGCGACGGAACCGTGTGGTACCGGAGTGCCTGGCGTGTCAGCCGTGGCTCCTTGCCGGGAGGCCGTGGCTGGCAGACCCGTGAGCACGTCAACGGGTGACGTGTTTGCGGGGGTGTCTTCATCGGAGGTAGATTGGTCAGATGCTCTGGCGTGGCTAGCCAGGGTTGACCCGTCTGTGGTTTCGGCCACGGCCGATGAAGATGCGCCCTGTCCGTCGATCAGGACGGGGATTTTGCCCGCGGCCCGGATCCAGTCAGTGGGACTGGATCCATGGTTCATAGAATTGTTGGATGCTATTGGATGCAAACAACTGATGACCAAGGGTCAGCTCCCTGCGGCCTCCAGGGAGGTGCGGGCAAGATGTCGTATTCCGCGGGGGGAATACGACAGGTATGGTGTAGTCCTGTCGGTCACGGAGGATGACCGATGGGTACTGGGCATCCAGAGTGCCGTGGCGGGTCGCCCCGGTCCGGCACTTGTGGGCAAGTCTCAGGTACACCAGGAAGAAGTCCTGTCCCTATGCGATGAGGGTGTGAGGGCAGCGATGAGCGCTGGCAACCACTCTTATCGTCTCCTTCAGTCGGTGTGGGCTGAAGCAGGGGCAGGCCACCCTGTGCCACCTGTGGCGCTTTCATGTGTCAATGACGGCCTGGTGCTGTCGATGGATGCATTGGCAAGGGTGCAAGCGCGTGTGACGAAATCCAGGAGGCAAATGGTCATTGACCATATGCGTACGGCTACGGCAGTCAGGGAGCGTCTTCTTGGGACGCCCCTGACAAGGCCTAGCATCTTCGGTGGCCAAGCGCGGGCCATCTTAGAGGATACCGCCAGTATCGCGCAGAATCGGTTAGCGGTAAACCTAGAGCTAGTGCGGCAAGCGCACGCACTAGGGGCTGTGGGGAAACCGCTAACGGGACAACCTTCAAAGAAGCATAAGGGCAAGGCGAAAGCTAGGCCTGTTGCGACTTCTGCTTCAGCTGGGTTTTCGGAGCCGCCGCCGGCGAAGAAGCCCAGGAAGGTTGTAGAGGCGCCTACCCTCCCCAATGTTGCTCCTGACCGCCCTAGAGGCGGGAAGGGTAAGGGTAAGGCCTCAAAGGGCGGACAGAAGGGGCCGAAGCGTACCTGAGGGTACGAAAGCTCCCTTCATATCCGCCTGGACCGCGCCTGTGCGACAGGAACAGCGGTGCCAGTTATACCCGTCGTGCCTAGAATGAAATGGTTCTCTCTCTCGTTAAGAAAGAGGGGGGGGGGGCGGACTGCGAGCCGGACAACCCCGTTAGACGTCGAGGCGTCTATGGTGGGTGGAAGGCTCATGCGTTTCGTCGAGGCCTGGCAAGGTGTGACGTCAGACAGTCTGGTCCTGGGATAGTTATCCCAGGGTTACATGCCGGAGTGGTGGGACTTTCCACCACAAAATCTGTCTTTGGCACCTGTCTGGACACCCGTACCAAGGGAGCCAGACAAGTTAGAAGCCGTTCAAAAGGGAGCAATAAAACCAGCAAACCGAAACACTCCAGGCTTCTATTCAAACATGTTCCTTGTCCCCAAGAGCACAGGGGGATGGAGACCCATACTCAATCTCAGGCCATTAAATTGGTTTATCCATACGCCTCAGTTCCAGATGGAAACGCTGAGGTCGGTAATGGCGGGATTGAGGAAAGGAATGTGGTGTGTATCGATCGATCTGAAAAATGCATATTTCCACATTCCTATGAATCGGAGTTGGCACAGGTTTCTGAGATTTGCGTTTCAGAATCAAGTATGGGAGTTTACAGTTCTCCCGTTTGGCCTGTCGACAGCTCCGAGGGTTTTCACAAGAGTGGTCCTTGCGGTGACAGCGTTTCTCAGAAAAGAGAACGTGGCGCTACACACCTACATAGACGACTGGCTGCTCAAGGCAGACTCGGCAGCCAGGTTGAACGTGGATACTGCTCTGACTCTGAAGTTACTTTCAGATCTACGCTGCATAGTCAACGAGGAGAAATCCGAGTTGACGCCCACTCAACATTTCGTTTATTTGGGGATGCGATTCGACCTCGAGGAGGGCAGGGTTTACCCGTCAGAGCCCAGAGTGGTGTCTCTGTTAGCCATCCTCAAGAGTTTTCGAGTGGGAAACCACATTCAGGCGAGGCGGTTCCTTCAGATGCTGGGCATGATGGTCTCCATGGAGCAGGTTATCCCGTACGCTGCTCTAATGCGAAGGCCTATCCAGTTGTATCTGATGTCTCTGTGGAAACAGAGAACAGAACCCCTGTCAAAACTGGTGCCAGTTTTGGAGCCGATAATATCGCATCTTCTATGGTGGAAACAGCGTCAGAATCTCCTATTAGGGGTTTCGCTGCACCTACTCCACCCACAGCTGTCCGTCTACACGGATGCATCGCTGGAAGGGTGGGGTGCCTGCCTGGGAGAACACCAGGTCTCGGGCACATGGACTCTCCCGGAGAGTCAGCTGCATATCAATCTGTTGGAAATGATGGCAGTGGAACTGGCGTTGGAAGAGTTCCTTCCGATGATCAGGGGCAAGGTGATATTGATACGGTCGGACAATTCGACAGTAGTATCATATATAAATCGCCAAGGCGGGACCAGGTCGCCCACTCTGTGTATCAGGGTGTGGCACTTGATTCAATGGTGCAGGAATTACTCGGTTGTTTTGAAAGCAGCTCATATTCCTGGCAGATTGAACATTCTGGCGGATGCTTTGTCTCGCAGACGGAGAATCCTGCCAACAGAATGGTCCCTCAACCCTCCAGTTCTGCGACGGATCTTCGAGCATTGGGGCAAACCCAACGTGGACTTGTTCGCCACAAAGGAAAATGCTCAAATCATGACATATGTCTCGCCGATTCCAGATCCAAATGCCATCGATACAGACGCTCTGGCGATAAGCTGGAGAGGGATGCACGCTTACGCGTACCCACCCACCATTCTTCTACCGAAGGTATTGGTGAAGGTCGGAGGAACCGTGTCTGGTCCTGCTAATAGCGCCGTATTGGCCGAGCAGGGCGTGGTTCACGGAACTTCTAGATCTGCTGGTGGAAAATCCTGTGCAGTTGCCCGAGATTCCGAACATAATCTCCCAGGCCAAGGGACGCTTCCTACACGAGCGTCCCGAAATGTTCAAATTGACTGCGTGGATGTTATCAAACAACGTTCCACGTCGGAAGGCTTTTCTCGACAGGCTGCTGATTTCATCGCGGCTGCGAGAAGGA
The DNA here is from genome assembly GCA_034401795.1 of Chaetoderma sp. LZ-2023a. NCBI lineage: Eukaryota > Metazoa > Mollusca > Caudofoveata > Chaetodermatida > Chaetodermatidae > Chaetoderma > Chaetoderma sp. LZ-2023a. The sequence continues at coordinate 15,201,360 of CM067368.1, read as the reverse complement.
GGTCAACCTTCAAGTCATATAACAACAAGGTTAACAGATTTGCAGACTGGTGTGGAGAAAAGGGTATTGATACCTTTCAATCCACTATCAGCAAATAGCAGACTTTCTCTGTGAGCTGTTCTTTTCAGGACTAGCTCCCATCACAATTGCTGGATACAAGTCAGCTTTGGCATCAGTTATCCCTTGTCTAGCCAACAGGGATAGTCCAGAGGTGGCCAGTTAAATGTGATGTTGAAGGGAATGAGCAATCTCCGACCGAGACAACCGGTAGTCATTCCAGCCTGGAGTCTATCTTTAGTGCTTAATGTACTGGCCAAGCACCCTTTCGAACCGTTGCGTTCGGCTAGTCTAAAGCATTTGACTCTAAAGGCGGTCTTTCTATTGGCAGCTTCCTCAGCTAGAAGGCGCAGTGAGATACATGCGCTTTCAGCAGAGAGGAACCGATTTATTGTTTCTGGAGAAGGTCTGCGTCTTCTGCCAAGAGCAGAGTTTATGTCAAAGAGCCAATCTTTGAGATATCCCGGCAAACCGATCATTATACCGAAGTTAACTAGGTTTGATCGTGATGCCAGTGTCTGGTGCCCGGTCCGTGCTTTGACTAAGTACAAGAAACGGACTGACTCGTTACGGTCGAACGATAGACATCTGTGGATCTGCCATAAAAAGCCTTATGGCGCCGCATCCATGGATACTATCTCTCGTTGGGTGGTCGAATGCATTCAGACTACTCAGGAGATGGCGACTGGGCACCAGGTGCAAGGCGTAAGGGCACACAATGTCAGAGGAATAGCCGCCTCGACCGCCCTTTACAATGGTGTTCCGTTAGAGGACATCATGGCCGTTGCACAATGGCACTGTGAGTCCTCATTCACGGATTACTATATGAGGGATGTGTCAGACTCAGCCAATCCACTCGCTTTAGCTGTTTTGAAACGATAGTTAGTGACCACACTGCTTTTCACCCTTTTCTCACTTTGGTAAGAAAAGAACCTAAAGCAGGCATGGTCAGGCGAGAGGATGTCAACCAGATTGTGTCACCGATGGCCGAACCGGTGAATGGTTGGAGGCGGTACGTCTGAAGTCCAATTATCATAAGATAATTCAATAAGTGAGAGTTTTTTGTATTATGTATATGTATCATGTTCATTCATCTTATATATTCATGCTCATTCCCAGGCTAATACATGGAATATGCAGGGAGTAGTTAACCCTCTTGGCATATTTGTGTTTTCAGGCGAGATACATGTTCGTTAGTTCTCTCCCTTTTCTTAGGAGGAAAAAGGGGGGGGGGGGGGGGCTGTGACGCGAATGTGATTCGGTTCCGTGAACTTGACGGTCCTTTTAGGTCTCCGTTAGTCAAGTTTGAAGTCTAAAATCTTTCTCCAAGGGGCAAAATTAGCATTTATGGCTTGCCCCTTCCTACCAGGTTACTGATCAAATCTGGTGTATATCAGAAGTAACAGAATGGTGAGTATTGATCGAAGGAGAATGCAGGAAATGTCAATTTCCCTTTGTCCGAGATCTAACAATACTCACCATTCTGTTACGGACCCAGCCTCCCAGCCCCACGGAGGCAAGCCATAGTTTTCTCTTGTTTGGTGGCTATGCAAACAATATGAGCTCTATGGTAAACGGGTACTCGGCAGTTGGGAGCCGAGTACCCGGTTCCCAGGAGTCGGTAAAGCTTTCTAAGTCTATAATCCTAGAGCCGCTGTCAGGGCCAGCTGTATATCAGAAGTAACAGAATGGTGAGTATTGTTAGATCTCGGAGAAAGGGAAATTGACATTTCCTGCAATCTCATCTCTCAGCAGCTGATACGTACTGCAACATTGAAGTATGGGCTCTGTGGTCTGTTCTGCTTCTCCACAAGGACAAGCGGGCGATGTAAGGTGGAACCGCCTGTACATGTGTTGGTTTAGTCTGTTGTGTCCAGTTCTGAGACGAAAAATGGTCACTTGCTCTGGCCTCGAGAGATGATGGTAGGCATCTTCTGATTGAGGTGTTCTATAGAGTGACTTGATGATAGTCTTCATCTCTGTATGGGTAACCATGTTTTCTGTCTGATTCTCTTCTGCACCCACATTTGCCATCTTGTCTGCTTCCTCATTTCCTTGGACTCCACAGTGTGAGGGGATCCACTGCAGTGCTATCCGAACGCATTTCATGGTTTGTAGTGCTTCTTCAAGTTGTGGCAGCTTACTTTTGGTGATAGCCTCAAGGACGGAGCGGGCATCAGATAAAAAGACAATCTGTGCAATAGGGTCTGCTGTTCTGCTGATGGTATTAGCTGCATGAACCAGTGCTTCAACTTGAGCTCTGTAGTTTATGCAGTGTTTGCCTGTCGGTATTGCAGGTGACTCATGTTGTCCGTTTGGATACTGTATGTGCAGTCCGGCACCTCCGCTCCTAATTGCATCTTTGGCTGATCCATCTGTGTAGATCCTTATCCATGTCTCCTGTGGGTACATTTCTTCCAGCGTAGCTAGGGTCAGGGCCTTCTTGCTCACATCACTGTTCATCTTTGGTTGTGAGATGAGGTACTGTGGTGTGAATAGCTATGCTCTCTAGTTTGTTTTCTCAGGGTGGAGGATCAAGGGTGTGGTTTGGGTCTTCTATTTATGCTGGCAACATTTCTTGGTGTTTCCTTTGAAGTGCTTTTGACTTTGAATTCTATTGGTGTTGATCTCATGCCACCAGTGATGATGCGCAGTGCCTGGTTTTGTACTCTGTCGAGGTTCTGTTAATGAGATTTAGCTGCTGTCATCCATGAGCTGGATCCATACTCAAGGTGTGGTCGTACGGCACCTGGGTAGATGGTCTTGAGGATCCTTTCATTGGCACCCCAGTTTGTTCCTGCCAACTTCCTCATGATGTTTAGCTTTCTTCTGGCCTTTGCCTCTGTGTTCTGGATGTGCTCCTTCCATGTTAATCTTCTGTCATATGTGACTCCCAGGTGTCTGCTGGTCCTCGTACTCGAGTGGAGTACCGCCCAGTGTCAGATTGCCAACCTTGGTTTTGGTAGACAGTGAGAATAGCATGGCTGATGATTTTACTTTGTTGATGGTAATACACCAGCGATTGGCCCAAACTGTAATTCTGTCCAAGGCGAGCTGCATTCTGTACGTGGCAGTCGTTGTGTACTCCTCGGTGCACCAGAGTACGAGGTCATCTGCATAGAGGGCTGCTTGGATCCCATTGGGCAGCTATGCTACAATGTCATTAATGAAGAGTATGAACAGAGTTGGTGATAATACTCCGTCTTGTGGTACCCCTTGTCTCAGCAATACATTCTGTCCAGATTGTCCATCCACCAGCACCCTAGCTCTGCGATTGTGTAGGTATGACTTGGTCCATCGGAACATGTTGACACCGATGCCGTACATCGGAGCTTCACGAGGAGGCCATCCTTCCACACCTTGTCAAATGCCTTCTGCAGATCAATAAAGGCAGCTAGCATCACCTTCTTGGCGTGAAAAGTGTCCTCTATGACCTGTGCAAGATGGGGTGTTTGATCTTCTGTGCTCCTGTATCTTCTGAAGCCGGCCTGCTCTGAAACTATGTTTTTCGACTCCAGGTACCACTGCAACCGCTGGTTGATGATGCGGTCCATGGTCTTGTATATGCAGCTTGTAAGACTGAGCTCGGCACTTTCATCTTGTTCTTCCCTTTTTCAGAATAGGAGTCATTCTGGCTTCCTTCCAGCACTGAGGAACCTCTCCATTGGTCCAACAGATTAAAGATGTCTAGCAACTTGCGAAGAGATGCATTACCAAGATGTTGGATCATTTCATTCGTAATGCCATCTGGCCTGGGAGATTTCTTCTTCTTCAATTGGCGGATAGCCTTCTTCAGTTCTGCTAAACTAATGTCAACTTTCATTGCATCGTGAGTGTTGGTGTCTGTTCTTTCCTTTTGCTCTTTTCTAACCTCTTTTTGACGCATTCATGGTATAGAAATGTTGCTTTCTTTTGCATATGCCTTCGCAAAGGCATCTGCAGCCATCTTTCCTGTCAGTGTTTGTCCATCTTCATCAAGAGTAATCTTCTCTCCCCCGACACCCTCATCATTCAGTGCTTTAGTCAGTCTCCACAGCTTTGTGGTGTCTCTCTAAATTAACCCCTGCCGTCTTTTCCCTCCAGCTTCTTCTTTTGGCCTCCAGCTTGGTCTTTAGATACCTGGCTTTAGTTTGTTGTAGTGTGATGTGGTTTTCATGACAGGGATTACCCTCTGCATCTTCTCTGGCCTTGTCTAGTTTATCATGTGCTGCTTGCAGTTCTGTTGTCCAGTAGGGGCGGTAGTTTTTCCTGAACCCTCGAGGAATCGCTTCGTTCAGCCTTGAGGATATTTGAATTAAATTCCTTGACCGCATTGTTGATGTTTCTCCCTTCTACTGCTATATTTTGGGTAAGTTCATTGGAACGAATGCCGAACAGACTCCAATTTGCCTTTCTGTAGTTCCACCTTGGATGTTGAGGTGAACTTGTCGAAATACTTCCAGAAAGAGAGAGGAGGACTGGGCGGTGGTCGCTTCCTCCTAACTGCGATCCGACCACTCTACTGAGGTTTCTGTGAATGTCTTCTGTACAAAATGCCAAGTCCGGCGTTGTGGTCAAGTGCCACTGGCGAGAGTAGAAGGTAGGCTGATCTGTGGGATCGTTGACAAGTAAAAGGTGCTTTTCATCTTGCCATGCTTCAATGTCTTCTCCTCGTTTGTCAAGTGTGCTGTATTCCCAGCTCTGGGACTGGCTATTAAAGTCTCCCGCATTGAGGAAGTTGCAGTCCGGGACCTGGATTGTGTCAAGTGAGAGATTCTTGTCATTAGAGCAGTAATAATTGACAATGTCAATCACAGAGTTGCTGGTTGTTACCTTGATCTTGATATATTCTGCCTCTTCCATAAAGGTTTTCATCTGGCTGGCATTCACGCTGTTTCGGACCAAGGTGATCAGCCTGCCTTTCTTTCTTCCTCTTCGATCACACCGGAAAATCTGGTAACCTCTGATCTTAAATGGTTTTCCTTCTTGCAGGTGTGTCTCTTGGATGCAGCAGATATCAATGTTGTTTTCGTACAGGAACTGTTCGAGCTTTGATTTCTTGTTGGTAACCCCTTCTGCGTTCCAGTGCATTATGTTGATACTGGGGTTCTCTTTGGGTTTGGTCTTCTCTTTCGGTTGGCCAGTAGCTCTCCATCCTCGTCCCCTGGCTCCACAAGACGAGTTGATGGGACCTCCAGTAGCTGAGGGTGGGCTCCTTCGAGGTGTGGAGCCCGACGCTGCACCTGCCTGGCTGATCCTCACAGGGTGAGCACCATTTCAGTTGATTAGATCTCCAAGTGTCATTCATTAGCGTTGTGCATAATGCTCTGGTTAGCCCCTCCAAATGTCTGGATTGACACCCAGTGGGTTACACCCCTGTGCCACGTTGAGGCCGAGCATATAGTCTTAAACAGGGGTCTGTCCCTGCTGATTATATTTCTTATGTTTTAAACTTTAGTGCATTATTCAAAGCATTTTTTCTTTTTCTGCCGATGTGCAGAATTTTTATTGGATTTAACAATTTTCTTACCCAAGCCAGCCAGAATATCAATAGTCGCTATAAGAAATGTCAGAAGTTGATTTTTGAAAAATTACCACTTGAACAGAGCTAGAAATTAATTACTGATCCCATGATCCTAATGCCTTTTTCTCATACGGATCAGTAGCAGATCGCTGCTTTAGGGCAGTAACTGATCCGGCTGGATCACTGTATTTCAGCAGAAGTTTAATGACACAATTCAAACACGATTTACTGGTTACTTCATCAGTTGGCATACTCTGGTGTCTTAGCCTTTTAGTGGCCAGAGCGACGAAAAAGGTCTCTACCGTGGTCTTTAAAAATGCCCATTTGCAGGCCAAGATGATGGTATTTTTGAAAATTTACTACTGAAATGACTGGCTCTGAGTCGCTGTATAAAAGAGCCACTCATTGCAATGATAAATTTTCAAAAATATACTCTTGGCCTGTAAATAGACAGACATGAAGCAAGCACACATTTTGACCCATTGACGTTTAACTGCCTGTCTGCAGATTTTCGGCAGACTACAAATACTATTTTAGACAATTTACGCCGGGAATGTCTGGCTCGATAACCAAGCTAGTCATTCCAGTGGTAAATGTTAAAAAATAAGTCTTCTCGGTCTGCGAATCAACATCTTTTATGAGAAAAATAGGAATTTTATTTAACAAGTTTGAGTGCTAAATAGTGCAAGGACCCTCCCTTGGCAGAAACGTGTATTCACCAAAGTATTTCTTACTTGATTTTGATCTGTAGAATGCAATTTTTATTATCAGCTCTCCCCTCCCCATTAAAGACATTGTGTATATTCTTTCCATCAGATAATGAAGTGGATGGCGCTGCTTTCCTGTCACTGGTCGAAGGGGATATCTTAACCATGTTCCCTGGCAAAGTTGGAGTTGCAAGGAAGTTGACGACACTTGTCCAATATGCCAAACAAACTGAGCCGACACAGGTTAGTGGATATATATATAAATAATAATAATATATCATACATGTATGTGCCGGCCATAATTTATTTGGTATTGTAATTGTATCTCGATTCGCTACACATATTTAGGTATTTGCTACACTTTCTGCAACATGCGTATCTACTATGCAAAACTTGTACGCGATTGATCATGAATATTTCTTAAGTTCTATCAATAACCCTTTAAACGACAACTCCCTGAAAAAGTAAATTCTTTACAATTGCATAGCATATTCTGTTGAATATTTTGAAATTAATATGAGTGGAAGCCAGTAAGCGCTTCCAGTCATAATAATTTCAAAATGTTCAACAGCTGTCCTGTTTGATTGCTCCGAGATTGAGATACAGGGAATTTATCAGTGAAAGAGTTAATTGCTATACATTTTTGCCGACAATTATACAATTTATAATTTGCATAGCAATACATGCTATGCAAATATTAAATTCTAAATTATGCCCTGATGTGTTCAACTTAGGTCTACCTTGTCATCAAATATTTGCAAAAGAAATGCTCTTATATATCTGAAACATTCAAATCCGCATTAATATTAATTTAACAGGTGGGTATAACTTAGTTTTCTACTCTGCCTGCATGGGTCGAAATAAATCCTTTGCATGTACATTAATAGCTTTACATGCTATACTATGAATGTATCTGCATCACTGTATGTAGATCTTTTGCACAACACTGCATGTACATTTCCATTGTTAATTGTGCAGTGTGCAGGTAGATTAAAATTCTAACTTCATGATGAATTGCCATATAGATATTCATAATTCTGTAAATGGACATTCCTCAAGACCACTGCAAGGGCCAGCTTTGGCCGGCTTGACCTTTAAAGGGTTAAATGGATTTGGACGTTACAACATTTATTTAGTCTAACTGCAAAATTCCAGTCTTGTGTGTTCTTGTGAAAGATATTAATTTGTCTTATAGCATCACGAACAGGACAGTGCCGCTGTTGTAAAATTCTGTTAGAATGTGATTATCCTCGGGAGTGGAACTCGACATCCGTCAACGTTCTCGACCACAAGGTCTTTTGGGTACAGGGCCTAAAACAATTTATTCAGTTTTAAGAAGGTCCGTATAATTTACATTTTCTGGTGTCAGGTATTTATAGACAGATTTGACCACAGGTATGTCTAGTTTTAGCTCACCTGGCCAGAATTGCCAACTGGGGTTATGGCTTATGCCATGGTGATCCGCCCGTCATTTGGCTGTCTGTCATCCGCAATTTTTTCTTTAAATGGCCTCAAGAACCACTGCCGATTTCAATTATTTAAAAATAAATTGGTATAGTGTCTTATCGCTATGCTGATTATCAAAGAAAATAAGTGATTAAATTAGCGGTAATCCTAGATTTGTCTACAACTTTTGCTACGAATAATCATTGTCAAATGTCGCAAGTCGGCGTGTTTCACTGTGCTGGGTGCTTCTAAAATGTTTTTGCGAAGGCAACCGATTGAGAACACTGGGAAAATTAGTGAGACTGATATTTCTAGTAAAATGTCAGAAAAAAATACAAAGTACATCAATTACCCTCAATAAGTTTCAATACATGTAGCTGTGTTTTCTCTTCATAGTATGCTTTTTCACAATGTTGTGTACCTATTAAAATCGTCCGTCGTAGACAGGCGAAGGTCTCAACCCCTTTCATTCCCCCCACCACCCACACACCCCAGTATTGCCCTTTTATCACTCAAATTTGTTCAAGAAAATTTAAATTCTTTCAACTTTAGAAAATGTCCATTTGCAGACCAAGAGAAGACTATTTTTTTTAATTTACCATTGAAATGACTGGCTCTGTTCTCGAGCCAGTCATTCCAATGGCAAGTTTAAAAAAATAGTGTTCTTGATCTGCAAATGGACATTTCTTCCGATAGCTGCAGCTGTTTTTGGCCGACAAGTATTAGAAGGTTAATTTTTAGTTTTATTTATTAGCAGGATTCGCCCCCAGTCATGCCAGTTCCATTGGCCATCCATCCGTCAATGCAGTTGGATGTCGTGGCAAATGTATCTGCATCAAATTCCTCATTGCAAACTCATCTGATGTATCAGCGTCCACGACATCTTCAAATCTGTCGATGAGAACAGATTTTACAAAACTCCCTAACTTCTCTGATAGAATTATCCTTGCTCTGCGGTCTGGCAGGATAATGGAAGAATGGAGTAAGCTTGTCGAAGAGTGCGCATATCACATGCTTTCGATTAACTGGGAACTGTCGAAGTTAGCTTATGATGAGTTTTCACATGAACTGTTTAAGCAGTACCCATGCATCGGCAACAATGGTGGAAGTGATCCATGGTTAAGGTATATATATATATGGTATAGTCTAATAAACTACTAAATCCAGTTTGCATAATAGACATTTCCAATGCCCCATTATCTTGATGGTTATTGAACTATAAGCAACCAGTTCATCACTGTGTATCAGATATGAATTCATTGCATTGTGCAAAAATGAATTTTATATTCTGTTGAATTTTTTGAAACTACATGTAATTTGAATGAAACAGATTAGTCTAGCTCACTGGTAACATTGTGTTAACGTGTGGCCCTCATTGTGGCCTCATATTTAATTAATGTCACCACATTTTCAATGGTAGGTGGTAGAATGAGAGAATGGTGAGCACACTTGTCTGCTGTTGCATTGTTGTTTGCTCATTAAGAACAAGGGTTGGTATATGGTTTACATTTATATTTCATAGCTCAACATGTCAGGAACTGTTGTTCAGTTTATAAATTATGCTAATTGAAGATACTGAGAGATACCTTCGCTGTCAATCAAAATACAATATATATGTTATGACATCTAAATGCAAACTATGTAGGTTGCGATACAGGTTGTGATGCTCTATGATTACGTAACCTACACATACACGTAGGTTATTTAATCAAACTAATGTTCAGGCCTGACATTTCAATGGACCTTTCCAATTCATCCATGCATCATCTGATGTCAGTGAACTAAGTGACATGTGGGATGACATAATTACTTATGGCATGAATTACTCGATCTAGTCCGTCTTTAATGCTTAATAGTCCGACACCATGTATGAATTGTATGTCTGTCTGTGTTATTTCATAAACATGTTAAATAATTTGAAACTAATTTGACTTTGTGGAGTTGCTGCGATTGGCAACAGCACCCAGTCACATTAGTTTCAAAATATTTACCAGCTAACATGCATAGTTTTCTGGAAATTGAGATTCAGAGAGCGCGGCAATCGATTGATCTAAACACGAGGCATAGCTAAAACTGAAAGGTCAATTGTTACATGTATTAACCATGGATGGTCGGTCTACGGATAGTTTCAGCATAAGTACATTGTGTTAACTGTTGACAGACTACTACAGCCAGGGCAAAATATTATAAAATAACTGACCTCTGTGACAGGTAGGATTTCTCTAAAGTTACATCATACCTGGTGATACATGTTCATTGTGCATGTACACTGACATAAATAGTCAATGCCTCCATGCCCAAAGTTATCATGTTTAACCCGGTACTGGTTACACGCGTTAAGGGAGATTGCTGCTATGATTTATATTTTTAGCCAAATACAAATTTTTTTTTTAAACTTCTAAGAAAAATGGTTCATTAAGTAACCTTTTAAAAAATAGATTTCTAGCATGTAGTGCATTTTCTGTGAGCAAGAGTTGTCTCCCTTTGCAAGTGGCAAGTGACGAGTAACGGTTTATCACAATATGTAGTTAATATACATGGAGCCATTGGCGATTCCTGAAGGTTCATTCAGACATACAATGTACATGCGATACAACAAAATGTGCCGTGTCATCCATATGTAATAAATACATTTCTATTATCACATTATATATGCTACAACACTTCTGGTGTGTAACCAGCATTATGACATTTCACAATAATAGAACTGACGTAGTGTGTATGATATGATAATAGATAATTAAATTAATAGCATGTCTGATAATAGAATTGATGTAGTGTGTATGATATGATAATAGATAATTAAATTAATAGCATATACCAGACATGACTTGGTTCAGGATGACGACGTAAATCGTTGCGTCGCATATGTCTGAACGAGCCTTTTTATTATATTGCGTGTGTGTTTGTTATATACTGTTGATATTTTTTGCAGGCCTACTTAAAAAAGACGTTGTCACAGAAAGTCTGTAACATTAAGTGGCGCAAAAACCGAAAGTGAAAGTTGTCCCAAGCTAGTCCCAAAACAAAGAGGACGTTCAATTTATTTTCTGTCATTATTGATTCTGGTAAGCAATGCTTTTAATCACACCCAACCAAAAATTGTTGTTGAATTAAGTCAAGGCTCCGGGTAGGCGGGTGGCAGAGTTGTTTCTGTCTGATAACTGTTAGTGTTTATCGGATCTCTGAGACGTCATACAGTGGTTGGACTAGGAATAGGGAAGAAACCTATCGAAATTGACGATGTTCCACAATCCAAGATGGCCACTGGCAGCCATCTTGAAAATTGATTTCTGGATAATAGCTCCATTGCCATTTAGCAGATATCTTTGAAACGTCATAGGATGCCTGTATATGTTTGAGGAATAAACTTATAATCGAAATCGAATCTGGCCGTTAACCACTGGTGGCTATCTTGAAAATTTGTTTCCAAATTATAACCGCATTTCCATTTAGTGGATCGCTTTGACCCTCATTGGATGACAGGTCTAGGTCTGAGGAAGGAATCACTATTTTCTGAAAGCTCATTGGTTTGTCATCATGAGTATTATGCGCCGATGGTTGCATCTAAATAGAATTTTTTAGCATTCAATATATTAAGAGTTGCTTAGTGGAAGAAACTATTTCTTCCGGGATATGAAAAAACACTCCTGAAGAAACTTCCAACCTTGATTACTTTTTTTTAAAGATAGCTTACACTCGGTTTTCAGTTAAATCCATGTATGTGGTTGTTCATAAGATCTTATACAAGGTTCCCACAACCTTGAAATTTCTTGAATTTAGCCAAAATTGAGCATTTCCTTAGCAAAACCATTGGATTTGTCATTGTTCAAATTCCCTGGCTATGGAAGACCAAGCGAAAATATATAAATTTATATAATTAGTATTTTCATCACAGGATTTGTATTACAGAATTTAGGGCAATCTCCTGTTTCTTCAATGTTGTAATTAAAATGTGATAATAAGGAATTATGTGTCAGGAACAGGTGGCTAGAAGGGGAGGTAATTGAGACCGTACCTTAAAAAAACTACTTGAAAATTCTTTTTATTGACCTTAGAAATCCTTGAAAAGAGCTTGAATTCAAAAACCTGTGGGAATATATATATAAAGCACACCATTTGCACGTTTCATTGTTCATTTCTCCTTTCTATGTTACATTTATATAATATATAAATAAGTAGCTCATATTCATTGTCTCACTATCATGACTATGGATTGGTTAATCGTATATTGGAACTAAACTTGGTTACATGTTAACCTATAATGTTAGGAAGCAGCATGATGACATTGTGCTAACATGGCAGGGGTCGACTTAAGCCCTGGCCCGCGGCCAGCAGGGTTGGGTTTTGGACAGTCCAAAACTAACTTTGAGCAGACATTGTCCAAAACCTGTCTAAAACCTGTCTTAAATGGTTTAAACCAATCCAAAACTGTCCAAAATTGTCCAAAACTGTCCAAAACTATGTTGGACATATCACCATACTCTTATGCATCATAATCCTATTAAAAAATAACAAAAAATCAGAGATTGCATCAAAAGCACTATATTAAACAAATCCATTTATTATATGAGTTATTATTACATTTTTAACAAATACATACAATTAAAACTTAAAAGGCTTAATTAGGTTTAATTAGTAGTCCAAATCAGACAGCCTGCTGATTGTGATGGCAATTCTTCTCTTAGTCGCTTTGTGCATGGTGCAGCTGATGGTTTGTCCAGCTGAAACAAAGAAAAGGGATATTACATGTGCTATATAAGCCAAATGTAGATATACACCCTACCTGGTCCAAGCCATTTGGGGACAAGATATGATAATCTTTTTAAAAATTTACATTGAAATGACTGGCATTGAAACAAAATCAGTCATTCCTATGTTGAATTTTCAAAAGTAATTAATTTTATGTCATAATTCAATACATTTAAAATTTGGAATGGATAGAGTTAAAGATAGACCACCCTTCTGTCAAATAAATGCATGTTTTTATTTATTTTCAAAACTTTGGGACTTGCTGAATATTAGTTTGACTGTCTGCATCAGTCTATCTGAAGGGTGTTAGTGCGCTATGCCAAATTGTTTTCATAATATTACTGTAATAAAGGTATTCAGGCAAGAGTATTTCTGAAAACCCTGGGTTGCAGAAAGTATAGGGTTAAGCAGATCATTGTGTGTTATTTCTAATCTTAAGCCAGAGCCCTCACAGGCCAATTATCACACCTATACCATTGAATTGTAAAGAGGCTCAGCATGTGATTGTGGTTATCAGAGATTATCAGACCTGGCTCTATTACTAGCATGGCAAAGAGAATAGTTAACTCAGGTATCTGAACTAAAGGTGAGACATCCTGTTGATAACCCCTATGCGGCCAAGACAATTACAGTGAATAGTAACCTTACCTACATTGTACATTAAGACTTTTAAACACAACTTAGCACAAATTTTTGAAAATTTTTCACTGAAATGACTGGCTTAGTAAAAGCGGCAGTCATTTCACGAGTAAATTTGTTTTCCAGTCAAATTAGTTTCAAAATATTCTGCAGTTTTCCCGCATAGTGTCCTTGAAAATGATAGCTGAGGAATTCATCGGTGAAAGGGTTAAGGCATGTATTAGATATATTGGACTCCTAGCACTCCAATGTCAACAAAAAACATTTTTCAAATAAAATTAATAGATAAACTGTTTTTTTATTTTCAACAAATTTGTCATCGCCCAACAAAATTGTTGAAAAATGAAAACCAGTTTCCTTGGTATAGTCACAATAAAATATAGAAGTTTTAATTATTGACATTAGAGGGCAAGGGGTTAAGCATTAATTTTATTTACCTTCAAAATCTTGATGTCTTTGCTGATATGTGAGCCTGTTCAACAGGACTTTCAGTAGACTTCTCATAGTGTATTTTCATCCTTGCTACCTTGTTGACAACTGTGTACTCACACTCTCTACACGTAGCCATTTGTTTGCCATTAATCTTAACTTCCAAAAAGTGCTTCCAAATTGGATCCTTAGGCTTACCACCTTTGAAATACATATTAACTATTTCAAATACCATCAACACATAAATATTCAGGACAACAGAAGAATTCAAAGATTAATGTAGCACAAGGATATCTTTTTACTAATTGTCTAATTGATATCTAGCATTAACTGAGGATAGATGAAAACATGAGGAATCTAATTTATATTCTATCAGCTTAATGCCTTAATCCCAAATTTGCATAAGATCTTATGTAAACATAGCTAATGTGTGTACTGAATAGTGCATTCTAAAATAGCCTTAGAGAGCAAGGGTCATCAGTTAATTGTTGAAACAACATCTTAGCAGACTATATTTTCTCTATGAGTTTAAGATTCTTCCATAGGCCATGAACATTTTGCAAGAAATAGATTTAGACACAGAGACAGTTCTCAATAATATAAACATCTAGCTGTACATAGGTAGTCTAATATGTTTACATTATTGATTAAATAGGGTTTCTGTGGGTTTAACACAACTGGTCGAAATATACAGAGTTAAAACATGACAAACAAAAGTTGAAAAAAATTAACCCATGGATTACAGAAAGAAGCAAATAAGACTCCTAATTTATTGAAATCATATGTGTCCTTTTAGATTATTATTATTATTATATAGCAATAAAGTATCCAAAAATACATGTAGATAACCATCCATCAATATGTACATGTACCTGTATGTGTCTAAATGCTATATAGTTGTTTTAAGAAAATTACATTTCAGAAAAATATTTTTTATACCAATATTTTAGGTTTTGGACAGTTTTGGACAATTTAAGGTGTCCAAAACCTATTTTGGGCGGACGGTTTAAACCATGGTTTAAACCGCGGTTTAAACCACTAGTGTCCAAAACTTGCCAACCCTGGCGGCCAGTAGCTTTTACATCAGGCCAGTTAAAATTCAAGTAACCAATCCGGCGGGCCAGTTAAAATTTCCTCTCAATACATTTTTTAAGCGAGACACGCATACACATATATATTAGTGCGTTCAGAACGATAGTGCTAAAGAAACGACCGGAGGGGAGGGTAAAGCATGTCCAAAATCTTAGCGTTTTAGAGGCTACTTCATTGATTAAATAGACAAGTACGGTGCATTTTGATCGCCATATATTGAATAGCAAATTTCTAATTTGCAAAGTCGAGTGGAGGGGAGGCTTTCGGGCCAGTTATATTCCTGTTGGGCTAGCTACTTTCGAACTTTGCTGGCCCAGTTGACCAGTAAACTTTAAGTTAAGTCGACTTCTGCATAGTCAAAGCTTACGGTCACTGTGACAAAGAGGAGACGAATGAGACATTTAATTTTAAAACAGAATTCTTGTTTTAAAATGGTATTGCTGTAAGTTATTGGTATCTATGATTACTCGAGTTTGAAATAATACTTTTCAAATAGACATTTTATCTATCCCTCTGACTATGTGTGGAATTGTTATTACTCACCTACATAGTCTTATATTTTATACCATTGCATTTGTGTTGCCAGAGGACGAGTCAAGTCCCACAGCCGATGAGGCAAAACAGATGATGTCTGAGGAGCTGCTGAAGCCATTAGTGTCACAGAACAAGCCTCTTGTTCTGAAGCTGTAGAGGCTTACATACAAACATGGACGGAGCCAAATTTTAACTTTCGAAGATGGTGATGTTACAAGCATTGTCAAGCAATGGCCATGCTTGCAGAGAGGAGAATATGTAAGAAATTTTTTGTATCTTTTCACACAATGGATACACTCTAGACAACGCTTCAAAATTATTCAATAACTTTTGCCAAGCCAACATAGAGATGTGCATATTGACAGCTCTAAAATTCCAGTTGACATCTGCCAATTTAAGAATATTATAAATTTAAAGCTGTTCAAACTCGTTGACTCGGTCTTTAACTTAGTGATAGAGCTAATTGCTGGATTCATCATAAAATGTGTGTTTTGCTGAGATTCACATTCAAGCGTTTTAGCTTAGCTAAATTTAATTGTAATTTCCCATACATTTATATTATAGCAATGTCTAATTTTCACTGATTTTCAGCATATGGCGATGCATCGTTAACAATGGTGACACATTTTGTTATTGTTTGAGCGATTGACCTGAATCCTGGTCAATATGATCCAATGATGCAGGCTGGATGGCCCTGGCATCCACGTCCGCATTGAGAATATAGGCCTAATTGTACATGTAATTGTACTGAGAGTGACGTAATACATTGGCATCACAAAATAGTGTATCCCTAGGATGGCTAAATCACCAACCTAGCCGAAAGACTTGACTACCTACTACATGTAGCCTTAGTAAAGGGAAAGTTGTTTCTATTATTGTACTGCAGATTTCCAAGGAATATCAGCTGATAACGGGAGTCGATAGGGCCGACCTACAGACTAAGTGGGAGAACATGATTATAGTTCTAGAGTCCTGCTTTGATAAAACTCAATCAACGGTATGTGACATAAGTATTGCTCACTTTCTTAGCTTGAAGGTTTTGAATTTTGGAAGCTGTGATCATTTTAGAGCAATAAATGCTTTTCGGATTTGCGTGGTCAGTAATTTAAGTTGCAACTCGCGCACTCAAAATTTTATTTTAGTCTAGAGGACTTTTAAGAACACAGTACAATTTTTAATTTGGTTTGGAATGGACCACATTAAAATTTTCATTAACCCATTCACTCATGAAATGCTCACATCTTAATTGTAAGGCAACTATGCAGGATAGATGTTGAATATTTTGAAATTAGGTTGCCTGTAAGGCAGTAACTTTTTCCGGACATTAATTTCAAGATATTCATCAGAATATATTTACTTTAAATTTATTGTAAACCTTAACTAAGCATACAATATTTAATGCTTTCATCGTCAAGATTTGTCAAGAAAATAATTTTTCCCTCAGTGAATGTACATTTGCATGCAAGGAGAAGACTATTTTTTTAAATTACCCTCTGGAACGTGAGCGAGCCCGTCATTCCAGTGGTAAATTTTCAAAAATATTCTTGTTAACCTGCAAATGGACATTCATTAAGACAACTAGAGGCGGGTTTTGGCCAACTTGACCATTAAATGGTTAAAGTGACGATACGCCAGGACCCCACTCCCCATAAAATTGTCAACACTACAGGCCAGATAAAATAAATTCTTCCTGGTGAAATATGAACTGTTTTTAAATTTAACTTTCTGGACGCTTGCTTCCAATTTGAACCATGTGTTCCAAATACTATTCAGCATTTCAAATTTTCAATTTCCTGTTTTAAATGCTGTCTAGTTTTGATATCAAAATTGGAAATTAAAGCTTGGCTGCTTGCCCCGGTTTGTTAATAAAATTAGCTTGTGACAGGAAACCTAAATGATCTGGTTGTGCCTGGGGCAAGTGCATTAATTAGCGCACAAATAGGTTCCGCGTACATATCGAGTTATCAAAGTCTCTAACCATTGTCATGTATCACCTTAGTATTCTTTGTGTTCAGGGCTGCTTTCATTTTCCGTGAATGAGGTTATCTCCAAGCAATTGCATTGATGTCATTAGGTATCAAATTCAGTATCTCTCTTTGGGCTAGTGATTGTGACTTCAATATGGTATTCTGTTTGGATCTGATCCCTGTAGATATACAAAGAATATAAGTCGAGATAAGGGCATAAATTATTTGTTATTTGGGTCAAAAAGTGAGTATAAAACAATTCTGTTCATGAGCGCAAAATTGTTTCTGTTCTGCAATGACATCCGTGTGTTATTTAGGAAGATATCAAAGTTTTACAAGACTATAGATCGTTACATGAGTCATGTTTGGCCATGTGCTAAGGATGCCAGAAGACACACCAGCACAGAGAGCCTTGGAATTCGCCCTACTCAGAGCCAGCAAATACAGAGCCAGGAGAGGACGTCATTGCATAACTCTGCTAAGTGTGGTTCGAGGTGACCTCAAGAAAGCAGGATTAGGTACAGTCAAGTCAAGAATGGATCTGAGAAAGCTAAGGATTTTGGCTGAGGACAAGACACAGTGGGCAAAAGCGAAGAAGGATGGATTGCAGCTGTAGGATGGTTCTACTACTATAGCCGCAGAATACAGTAATCATACATACATGAGTCAAGTGACTGTTGGTTGGAAGGCCAGCTATCCTTGACCACTTGCCTTTGGGGCAAGCATCCGAAAAAGTTAATTTCAAGCTCTGACTACGGTGATTTCATCAAAGTCTGAGGAACAAGCAGAACTTTGCTATCTATTTTTATGTGAGACTGTATTATACATGCAGTTTGTGTGGCTTTATTTTAGTCTGACGTGTCTGATAAAGCTGGGCTTGCTGCTGTGCATCTTCTGCTTAGCTTACAAGAGAGTGTGAGTTTTTCTTCTGGAAAGAAGAATTAACGGTTCCGCCATGCACTCGGCATTTCCTCCGTAAGTAATGGATTAGATATCCACTGTCTAGTTAATAAAAACAAGATTCAAAGGGAGTACCCAGTCATGATAACCTCATGAAGCATGTTTATGTGCGAAAGCTGAGTATAAACTAAGTTTGTGAAACCTTTAACGGTACAACTGTTGAATCATGTTTTTATTTTCTATACTAGGGGTGAGTGTTGTGAACATCGTGATAAATCATGATACAGGGAGATTGTATCACAATATATATATAACAGTATCATGATATATTGTTTAGTTTCACTGGAAGATTCTCAACGTCATTTATAATTACATGTAGGGCCCCGCACCTTACCGAAGATGCTGAAGCCCTATAGCAATCACTGTGTGTCTCTGTCCATCCACAATATTTCGTAAACATCATTTTATACAGAACCACTTCAGATATTTTAATGAAGCTTGGTGTATCCCTCAGTTATGATAAGCAGATATAACTTGATGAATTCACCGTTACTCAGAATTACTCTAACAAGTGGTGTCACTTCACATCTGCTTCAGGCGAGACATATCACAATATTGAGTTACAGTTAAGTATTGATAGTTTTGATGCTACCTCCCACTTCTCGTGTATGCAGCCTAAAACGGCTACCTAACTGTTCTGTTTGGTCAATATCACTGATGTGTTGTACATAGTTGAAGGAGCATAGCTAGAAATGCATCCGTCTTGACATATTGATCCCTATTTTTAGTTGTAGCCCACAACTAGTATAAGTTGGTTTGTCTGTCAGTCGGTCGGTCAAATATTTGATAAATCTGAAAGCCGCATAAGTCAACTTAGAATACATATCCTAGCTAAATTTAGGACTATTTGTTACTTTATGGACACTAACCAACTAGTAGTATAGCCACCATTTTAGATAGCTATTTGCAGGCGCCATTATTTTAGCTTCTATTGTCTTCGCTGGGTCACAATTGTTTATATAAAACCATTCTCGTAACGCTAATGCTATTCATTGGTCTTCTGTCTTCCATGGTGAGTGCTTAGTAAGTGCCTATAGTTCAATACTAGTTTAAGTTCCCTATGGTGCAAGTGACAACACATGTATAACAAGTTTACTGAAAACTGTTGCTGCCTATAGCGGCAACAACTTTCCGTAAGATTGTTGTCAATATAATGAGCTGATAATAAAGTTGTCACTAGTTAAAGATTTGATAACAATTTGGCTGAAAATCGTTGACGCAACAACTTTCAATAAAATTGTTCTCAAAATAATCAACAGGGTGGTCAATGTTGCAAGACGTGCTGAAGCTATTTCGAGCAACTTTAGTGGGAGTCATTTCTGACTAAGGCAGCAACATATATATTTGTTGTCATTTGTACCATAGGAAATATACAACTAGTATTGTACTATGCTATGCTTACTATGCACTCACTGCGGAAGTCAACAGAAGAATGACTAGCATTAGCATTGCGAGAATGGTTTCATACGAACAATTGCTACCCGGCGAAGACAATAGAACCTAAAATAATGGCGCCTGCAAATAGCTATCTAAAATGGTGGCTATATTACTAGTTAGTTAGTGTCCATAATGTAACAAATAGTCCTAAACTTAACTAGGATATGTATATTTTATGAATAGATGAGAACTTTAAATAGCTTGTCTCACTTGTCTTGAAATGAGAAGCGTTTTGTCATTGACGCATTAAATGGCTTCTGCAGTGTTTCTAAAAATTTATCACTGAAATGACTGGCTCAAAAATCTTTTTGAACAAATTCGAGGGCTAAAGTGTTAATTACCAATTATTTTGAGCCTAAAATTAGCCAGGGCTAGTACTATTTACTAGTGGAATGGGTGGCACGGTTAACGAAGTTTCAAAAATAGTCTTGATCTGCAAGTGGAAATTGGTAAAGACCACTGCAGAAGCTGTATTTGGGTGATACATGTAAGCGTGTTAAGAGGTTAATGAATATACTGATGGATATTGTGCCAAAGCCAATTTGACGGAGTGCTGATGCTGCCACAGACAGCACCAGTTTCCAGTCAAATTAGTTTGAAACTTCAACAGCCAGTGGGTATACAGGATACATGTACATGTTTTTCCGGCATTTGGTTTCTAGAGTTGCGTGTTCAAAGGGTTAATAATATTCTCTGTACTATTTTGCAGGGAGCGGAGGCAGACCTGGATTCTAATAAAAAGGATCTGCTGCATATTTTGTTTATTGAGTGTGCTGATGGATGCATTACGGATGCATGGATAATTGCGGATCAATTGAAGATTAAATGCAGTGGACCAGTGCATTTGCTTGTATCGGACCTTCTGATGGGATATTATGCCTGGAATTTGAGTTATCCCCATCAATACCAGGTGCTTGGCTTTCTACAACATCATTTCCTGGGTGATGATAAATCGCCATTCCAAAGATTTTCCAACTTCATAAAGATGGAAAGAAAGTTTTTGGCAGCCAAGCAGTCTTCATCGGAATGAATAAATTAATGTGAAATTGTGTAGACGAAGTGGATACATTTTATGTATATGGAAAGGTACTCGCTTAGTGTGCATCCAATCACCGGGTTGACGTCTCGTAATTCGTGTGGTACAGGCATGACAATGACAGGTAACTTAACCCTGTAATAGTTATACCGGCCTCGGTCTTGCTCTTGTTGAATGCTCATTTACAGGCCAAGAGAACAGAACCTTTTTTTTAATTTACCACTAGAATCACTGGTTCGATAACTGAGCCAATCATTCCAGTGATACATTTTCAAAAATTATATTCTCTTGGCTGGTAAATGGACATTAAATTGACAGACATTTAAATTTTCTGGACAATTAAAGGGTTAACTATTTTCAATTTTGTTAATTATAAGCAGTAATCAATATCAGAATAGTGTACTGTCAAGTCAGATTGGTCGTCTTAAGTAACAGGGTTCGTACAGGTTTGGGAAAATCAAATTCAAGCACTATTTAAGCACTTTTCAAGGACAATATATATCATTTTCAAGGACTATTTTCCCATTCCGAACAACAAAATTTGAAGCAAATGATCGATCTCCTTGAGTTTACCTGAAATCTAAAAGGCAGTAATGTTGTTTTTATTTATTCTTAAACCCTTTATAGATCAAGACAGGTTAAGAAAATTTACATCATTGCTTAATGAATGCTCATTTACAGGCCAGAAGAGCATTTTAAAAAAATTACCACTGGAATTGCTGATTCGTTTATCGACCCAGTCGTTCTCGTGATAAATTTTCAAAAATAGTCTTCTCTTGGCTTGAAAATGGACATTGCTGAAGACAATTGCAGAGGCCAGTTTTGGCCGGCTTAACCACTAAAGGGTTACATCTGAGTCCCAAAACTGGCCTCTGTAGGGGTCTTGTTGAGAAATGTCAAATTGCAGACAAATGGAAGATTAGTTTTGAAAATGTATCACTGAAATGACTGGCATGATAAAACAGCCAGTCATTCCAGTGCTATAGTTTCAAAAATAGTCCTATCTTGGTTAACAAATGAACATTTTCTATGAGCAAATTGTAAATTCATTGACACCAAATTTGGACATTATATGCTCAAGTTATAAACTTACCACAAAATGTAGTATCTGCTTTCTGAATCCTCCCTGAATAATTGATAAATGCTCCAACAGATGGAAAATCATGAAATAGTCAAATTGGTGATAAAAGATTGAGTTACTTGAATTAAACAAAACTTAATGTAACATTCAAATAACACTCCAACATATAATACACAATTGTTCTGGTGGCACATCCTAACAATTACTGCTTCAGTGAGGAGACTTTGTCTTCCAGTTGTTTAGACAGTGAGTGACACAGTTTCTCCTTCTGTTTTGATTTCTCTCTATGAGCATTGGCTTGTGCCAACATAGTAAGCTTACCCATATTCTCTGCTTTCACACACAATTTATCAGCAGATTCTAACAATGTTTTGCAGTCCAGGTCGGCTTGTATCTTTCTCTTCTTCAGTCCTTCTATCTCTTCAAGGAGGAGCTTCCTCTTCTGTTGTTGACTCTCTGTTTTCTCCTTTTCTCGTTGCCGATCCAAATAGGAACCATATCGCATCCTTGCAGAGTGTGCACTTAACAAAAGCTTACTGGTTATTTCAAAATTTTGTAATCCGCCAATGCTATCAACATAGTCACATATAATCTGCTGGGCAACTACAGTCTGTTCTTTCATGTTTTCACATTCAACTTCCTTGTTAATGGAGAAGCCACGCTCAACTTGTGCCTGGCCATGAGAGAGGACAAGTAGGAGTTTGACAAATCTTAGAAGTTTGCTATACATCTGAGCATTTATATGTTGGACAAAGAATTCATCCACCCTGTCCTTGTAATGGTCGAACTTTCTGAAGTCATTGGATCCACTTACTGAAATACTGTCAAGGAATGTATTGTACTCTTCTAATATACATTCCCCTTTACTAGAGTCAACCCATTGTCCAGCAATCACTAGTTTCACTACCCGCTTGAATCTATCTCTGCTTGCATGCTTATCAGATACCATAGTGTTGGGGTCAAGAGCACTGAGGTTTCTCACCAGTGAGTAAGTTACAGGACTTTTGTTGAAAAGTTTTTCAATTAGCTTAATTAGAAACTGTTTACATTGTATACGAATCTACCATTTGTTGTCTGTCACTTAGCTGTCCAGAGCCTTTCTTCAGTGTCTCCTCTACTGGGAGGCCAATGTTCAAATCCTTATATAACAGATGATTGTCTTTATTTTCGATCTCAACACGGAACAGTTTATCAACAGAATGCGCTTTTTCAAGAATGTCAGGTTTAATGAATTTTCGCATGAGAGTTCTCACTGTTGATGCCAACTCAGATGCCAGGAAAGGCACCATTGGTTTATCAGTCTGGAAATTTGTGAGAAAGGGAAGCAGTACTTGGGCCACTGATGTGAAAAACTCCAGCTTTGCGAGTAACAGTTTGTCTTTGCAAGCTTTAGATATAACCTCGAATGATTTACAAGTGGGCCTCGGTAAGGCCTTAGACTCAACTTTCTGTACATATATCTCGACAAATTGCCAAATCTGTAATGCTCTCTTCGCAACTGGTACGTTCTCGAGCCACCTATGATTAGCATACTTTAACGGCATCACTACCAACTCTGATCCATCAGTTACACACATGTGATAATCTTCCCGACGAGCAGGCGAATCTTTGAAGATGTAGTACAGGCTGCTAAGTACTGAGCAAATTTCCCACTGATGCCACTGCGGCAGCTTTGAATGCATTATGCATGATGTGTAAGCCACACGAACCAATGTCTATCAGAGAATGACTAAAGTCCTTCTGGATTTGACTTTGTATAATCTTATAGAAGGCCCAATTTACATTCGGTCCATCCATGCTGATCTGCACCATATTGTTGATGTGTGGTACCTGGTCGAATACAGAAGTCTTGAAATGTCTGACCATGTCCTCTGCCGTGCCATGGCCTAGAAATGTTGAACCGAAATAACGAGTAACGACTTTAGCATTAGAATCTGCATCACTGGTTTGACTCCAGAACCTAACATGAATGTCCATTTGTTTTTCTTGTATTTTCTTATTGAGTGACTCGTCGAACAAAAGGGCCATTGATTGCTGACACAAAATTCTGTTTCAAGTGATCTGCTATTCCAAAGATGGTCAAATATGCTGTTTTCTTTTCACCACAACTGAACTTGGATGCTATTACACTATCGGGAAACATTCGCCGGAATAATTCACCTATCCCTTGGTTACTGATATAAGAAGCGTGTTTAGTAATTGTTTGCATTGTCCACAAAATTTCGGCTTCAAGAACTTGGTTGCGGGAAACAAAACTGGAAACACTTGTAGATGTAGCAGTAGCCTGTTTGTCAATGGCCGGCATCACAACAGTTTTCATTTGATCCCGTGGCAAGCTATTGCTACAACTCGTAGATGCAACTGGAGATTTTTTAATCAGAAATAAATCCAATAGGGAACCTTCAGTAGCTTTTTCAAGTTTGCGATGTTTCTCGCTTTTTGAGTGCGATTTGAGACCACTTTCTCCCATGGCACCAATTTCTATGTCTTTCCGACATATATTGCAACGTGCTTTATGTATATCGCTCGTGACACTAACCCATGTATATGTCCTTACCCATATAGGGTTATAAACACATTTTCCAAACGGCATAATCTTAATTCGCGCGAAAAGTTTCATTGATGGCTACTATTTTAAAACTTTTACTACAACACAGTGTTTGCCGCGTGAATAGGCGACACGGTGTTGGGAGAATTTATAACCGCTTTGCGGAAGGAAAATGGCTATCTATGGGCTTATTCAGTTGAAATTATACAATAATAATCAACGAGATGATCTACCGTATTTCGCTTAGCCTAGGCATCTATTAGGACAAGAGGTGTTCAATTTCCAACCAAACATCTCTGAGAAAGGGGGTGGGCTTATATTACAGTTTTCCCAAAAGTTTTCTAAAATTGATACCACGGAAATTCAACGTAATTTCTCCCGTAAAAATTCCCACCGCCTACGCCTATGTTTAATGTATACCTCAAAACATCACCGGGGAAGTGAAATTATTTGATTTGAGCGTCTAAATATTGCGTATCCTTTAATAAAGCTCGTTTATCACATCAAAATTAATCCACAATTTGATATAAAATGGCGCCACGAAAAAATACAAATCACGTGATTCGCCTCCAATTGAAGAGTTTATTTTAGAGCGAGTACTCGGATATAAATATTCTGGAATCGGGGACTCGGAACTCGGGAATATCCATGTATTATCATTGCGCGATAGGAACTGATTATTATACTGATTTTAAAAAATGGGTACCCGTTTGATAAACTCCCATTAGCGTATATCTCGCGAGAACATGATGCCTCCCATCGCAAGAACCGCTGGCTCGCCAACTTAAGAAGCCGACTATATTGTCGTTCGTAATAATTCAATTTGTATCATTTAATGTTGATCGGCGTTACAAAATTGATGCGCATTTTCTCCCATCCTTGTTGTTTGGTACATAAATTTGGTCTTAAAATATATTTATAAGGAAGGTATTTAATCACGCCAAGACTGTTTTTTTCGGTGATTCGCGGTTAACCATAGGGGGTGCATCATTTTTGTCAAATTCAAGCACTTTTCAAGGCAGCTCATGGGTTTTCAAGTACTTTTCAAGGTTGACACAAAATTCAAGCACTTTTCAAGGCAAGGGGCAATATTCAAGCACTATTCATTTTTGTGCGAACCCTGAGTAAGGCCTCAAAAGCTATTTGACACAGTAAATTACTTGTATTCCGCGAGCGCATGGCCCCGTCTTTATTGACCACTTCCTAATTGCTCACACAGTATCTGTTATATAGATAAACTTGACTGCACATCTAGTATCCCTAAGCTATTTTATTACATCAATATATTATTCCACACATTACTTTCTTTAAAAACCCCATAAATTCTAATTGCTATTTATTGCATTTGATTAGCTATGACCCCTGAAGATTTTCTGACGTATAGCAGGTTTTCAATAGGGAGGGCTAATACTTATCCATTTTCAATAGTTCATCAAATGTAGAGCTGCTAACTGGGTTAGGGGACCTCTTCGGATATGTGCGTAAAGCTACCATGGCTATATAAGTAGTAGTTTATGGGCAAATGTTTTTTACATTTATATTATGGCCAAGGATAAAAGTCGATATGTCAAAATTTGACAACATGCATGCTAAATATTCTACAAGGTTCCAGTATAGGTGAATTGAGATTTAACCTAGTTCAGAAAACCAGAGCCATGATAGCTATTATCTTACCACATAAATAACTTTTCCCACATGCTTAAATAGAAAATATTCAAGGACCGTACATAGCTCTGGTATTTGATGTCTTACCAAAAAGAGTAATGATTTCAAGTCCAAATATTTTCGCGTTATCAACCAGCCAATACCAGTGGGTTTGCCTTTATAACGATACAGTGATTTCAGTATTACATACGATATGTATGTAGGCTTGCGCGATTATTGATTTGAGTGATCACGATCAATTATTAGCTCACCTGGCCAGAATGGCCAAGTGAGCTTATGGCATGGCGACTGCCCGGCGTCTGGCCGTCAACTTTTGCTTTAAAATGCTATTCCTCATTAACCACTTTCCAGGTTTCAACTTAATTTGGCTGAAAGGACCCTATGGGGGTAGGCTTCAGAACTTGTATACAGAATTTTAATTGATCAATTTTTTCAGCGACCATCTTGAATTTTCCGAAGAGATTGCAGGAAATCGTTTAAAACGCTACTCCTCATTAACTACTTGAACCATTTCGACCAGGCTTAACTGGCAGGATAGTACGCTGGTGTGTTTCAGAATGTGTATACAGAATTTTTATTGGTCAATTTCTTTTGGTGGCCATCTTGGATTTTCTGAAAATTTCTGGAAATCACTTAAAAGCCTACTTCTCATTAACCACTAGGCCGATATCAATCAAACTTGGATGAAAGAACCCTAGCCTGGTATCCTTCAGAACATGTATACAGAATTTTGATTGGTCAATTTTTGCGGTGGCCATTTTGGATTTTATGAATATTATGGGAAATCAGTTAAAAGGCTATACTCCTCATTAACCCTTACCACTCTAATGTCGAAATTTTTAATTTTCAAATTAAAGTAAAAGATGAACGCCTTGATTTTGATGGTGGCCATCTTGGGTTTTCCGATAAATAGAAATTCATATAAAATGCTACTCCTCATAAATCGCTTCCGAAAATCATCCATCATGTCTATTTAAATGCAAATGGTTTAAATGCCAATGGTCCAGACATGTATAGCAACAACAGCAAATATGTAATGGCGTTTAGAAATGTCCATTTGTAGGCCAAGAGAAAACTATTTTTGAAAATGTATCGAGCCAGTCATTCCAGTGATACCTTTTCAAAACTAGTCTTCTCTTGACCTCTAACTGGACTTACATGGGCTAATGTCAGTTTGTGTACCAATAAAAGGTATAATTTGACATTTTTCTTCAGTGGAAATTATTCACAATTCTTCGATTATTTAATTTTTAATCATTCACAATTTGATGAATCCAGCAATTAGCTCTATGACTAAGTTAAAGAACGAGTCATCGAGTTCACATCTCTTTGTTGGCTTGGCAAAGATTTGAATAATTTTGAAGCGGTGTCTAGAGTGTATCCATTGTGTGAAAAGATACAAAAAATGTCTTACATATTCTCCTCTCTGCAAGCATGGCCATTGCTTGACAATGCTTGTAACATCACCATCTCGAAAGTTGAAATTTGGCTCCGTCGTTGTTTGTACGTAAGCCACTGCAGCTTCAAAACAAGAGGCTTGTTCTGTGACACTAATGGCTTCAGTAGCTCCTCAGCCATCATCTGTTTTGCCTCATCGGCTGTGGGACTTGACTCGTCCTCTGGCAACACAAATGCAATGGTATAAAATATAAGACTATGTAGGTGAGTAATAACAATTCCACACATAGTCAGAGGGATAGATAAAATGTCCATTTGAAAAGTATTACTTCAAATTTCTGTAATCATAGATACCAATAACTTACAGCAATACCATTTTAAAACAAGAATTCTGTTTAAAAATTAAATGTCTCATCCGTCTCCTCTTTGTCACAGTGACCTTAAAGGGAAATTCCAGTGAAAATCGGGAATACGTCAACTAAAAATATACTATAATCTGAAATAGTTGCTGCAAAAAAATATATAATACACTGTTCCATTGCCGAGAAATAATAAAATGAGTATGCCCAAAATGGTCGAAAACATGACTCCTCGGGCGCATCTATTTTCTCGTAACGAGAGCGAGAAACCGCGAGATTATGACGTCACCGACACACCAGCAAAATATCGCCAGTGCTTTAGATTTACCTGTTTACTTCGCGTTATGAACGCCGACTATTAATTAACCATTTAATGACCAAATTCTGTCCGGAAAATCAGAATATTTCCTTATTGTATGTCCATTTGCAGGCCAAGCGAAGACTATTTTTGAAAATTGACCACTGGAATGGCTGGTTCGGTTACTGAGACAGTCGTTTTAGTTGTAAATTCTCAAAAATAGTCTTCTCTTGACCTGTGTCCTCAACTTGACGATTGTGGAGGCCAGTGCTGGCATGCGATGGTTAAATCGCAACATGTCCGCATGTCAAGCATGGGCTTTCTACTTCGAATAATACTTACCAGATGTACTATTATGATAATGTCTATTATCTAGTCTAGCTCAAAATAAACAATTAAAACTCCGCACTCTCCTGGTCCTGCCCATACTGTGTCCGGGAATACCAAAGCCGCAGGTACCGAGTCTATTCCCAATCACAGTCAGATTCGTCTATTTTGCGCTTTTTCAAAGTCGTGTTTTTTAGAGTGCTCAAATTTTGCAATTTAAGCAGTTAATCAGTTGTGTTGGACGATTACATCGCTGGATTTATGGAGGAACTCGGGAAATCATCACAGGGGCAGGTTGTATCAATCTAGAATTTATACATTCGTGCCATAATGACTGTTTGGAATTTCCTTAAATTGGCACATTTTTTATAATGTTAGCCATTGTTGGAGTCGCTTCTGTACCCGTTGACTTTTAGTTTTAATTCGGGTACTCGGTTAAATTTCTCTTGCGACTCGGTTCCTCTAAGATGGATGCGTCCTTGGCCAAGATGGCGGCGCCCATGAATTATGTCGTTCTTGCCTTGGTGTATCCAGGCACTCTGTTGTCGCCGATATTAGCTCTCGCTTAGTTGTCGAGGGTGTTTGTAGTGATCGGCGATTTATTCTTGGTTATTTAACGTTAGTTAAAGGCTAAGTTGTGGTTTTTTTTAAATTTTTCACTCAAAAAAGTTTCAAATATTTCCTGCCTAAGACTTGTTATCATTAATTTAAGAGAAGTTAATGTGTTTAAGAAATCTTAACTATCAAGTCTATTGTGCGTATTGCTCGTCATCACTTGTCATGTGCAGCGTTTTAATTCTTCTCTGTGTTCGCAGAAACCGAAGAACCCAGATACGTTGTGCCAGAAGTGCAACAGGTTCATGAAACGGAAGTATCTGGGTCATCACTGTGTGGCGTGTGCGAAGTGTAAGGTCGGAAGCCCGTGTGATGTGTGCGCCAAGTGGTCGTCGGCAATGGTGGCTGAGTTTGACAGGGATCGACGGGCGAGGCTGGAGCGTATAGAGAAGGATAAGGCAGTGAAGCGGCAGCAAGCGTCGTTGGTTGGACTGGAAGGTCGGCTGAATGAGAGGATGGATTCAGCACTGGGCGTATGGGCGGCCCAGTTCAAGGCCATGTTTGATTCATTACAGTCCACGGTCCCGGTGAGGCAAGCTGGTGGAGGGGTACCATTAGGTGGTCCGGCTAGTTCTGCTGAGGGTCATGCAACTGACCCTTCTCTGTCCTCGGCTCAAGAGCCGTCGGTAGAGGAGGAAGAATTCCTGTTGATGGAAGATTCCGGCATGCCGGATCTTTCAATGTCGACAATGCCTAGTACGTCCCAGGGGTCTCCCTCGGGATTTGTACGGGTTTGCCAGCCGGATGGTGATGTCGACGTTCCGTCGGGCATTTTTCATCCGTCATTTGTGCAACCGGATATGCCGGCGGAGCCGTGGTTTGCGGTTCCGACGGCTATCCCGACGGCGTTAGGCGCGGCTCCTATCGGAGTGACAGTGCCAGCCGTGATTGAGGCGGTCGTAGTCCCGGATCCCGTGTTGGAGCCGATGGACTGCGGAGAATCCGTATCCGGCGGTTCGTTGGATACTGGTGCCGCTGGTAGTCGCGCTATGGATGCGCTCTGTCCTGGCAGAGACGTTTATCGTAGCGTTCAGCAAGGATCGTCGGTGGCCCTCTCATCTAAGGGAGAGAGGGAGGATGAAAACGGGAGTTCTTTAATGGACGATTCCGCTTTCTGCGCCGAAGCTGAATGGGTGCAGGTCCTTGGATGGATGACCAATCGTCTCGGGTTGGCATCGGATCTAGGATCTCAGCGCGATCCGTCGATGGAGCGGATGTCAGAGCGTGCGGCTAGCGCTCTGTCCAGTGGCTCTTCGGCCATGCCTACACTCCCCTTGGACACGCAGACTTCTGACATGTTGGAAGTTGCGGCATATCGTCTGGTTCAGCCAGACTATGCGTTGCCCAAGGCCCCGAAGGGGATAAGGAGTAGGGTCCGTTTTCCGGAGCAGGCCTATCATCAGTACGCCAGAGTTCCACGGCTTTCCGTTGCGGAACGTGAGGCGCTGAATAGGCCGTTGGCTGGGAAGGCCAAGCGGCGGTCACGTCCATTGGTTTCCCAGACCAACAAAGACCCGTTTAATGAGCTCACGCTCATTGAGGATGCGGCTAGGGCAGCCATGGCTGCGCTGTCGCACGGGTGTACCGTCTTGCAGGGTATGCTGGACTGCACGGCGGAAGGCGGACAGGTGCCAGAGGCTGCTCCCGGAGTTGTTCGGGACACCATGCGCCTGTCTCAGGATTGCCTGGCCAGGGTGATCACAAGAACTTTAGCAGAGCGACGGAGAATGGTTCTCGATTGTGTGGAACCAGGACCGGAAATGAGGGCAGCGTTATCTTCCGCGCCTTTCATAGGTCCAGGCTTGTTCGGCGGCTCGGCACGACAAGCGCTTTCTAAATTGCATCGATGGTGGCGGAGCAAGAGGTGGTCGGCAAGTCGTGGAAGTCGACCAAGAGGACTCAGCCGCAACAGTCCTACCGTCAACACCGACAGGAGCAGCAGAGGCAGCGTCCTAGATCGCCCTTCCGTCCTTCTGCCCGTGATGCCCATAGGTCATCCGGAGCACAAGGGCCTGGCCGTTCGTCCACATACAAGCCCTCTAGTAAGAGGCCGTATGAGGACGACAGGAAGGGTGGCGGTTCGGGCCGTGGCGGCTACCATAAGGATAGTCGTGGCGGCGGTTCCGGACCGTCATACCACAAGAAGCCGCGGGGCGGCCGTGGGGCTCGTTCCTGACGGGTTTCCGGCGGAATCAATACCGGCGGCTTTGGAAACAAATGGAGTCGAGAATCTTCACCCAAGCGATTTAGCGTCTTGTCGGCTAATCTCGACCGACAACTGTGTGCAGATTCATTCCGTCGGAGGCAGACTTCAGCTATTCCTAAGCCAATGGGAACAGGTCGTGCGCGACTATTTAGTCTGTCAGTGGATAAGAAACGGCTACGATCCGGACTGGCTCATCCATCAATCGTTAGTTCCGTTAACCTCGACTCCAATATGGACTCCTATTCCAAGGGAATTAGACCGTCTAGTTGCCATTCAGTCAGAGATAGAATCGCTTCGTCAGAAGAAGGTGATTCACCTGGTCGCCGATCAGTCATCACTGGGCTTCTATTCGATTATGTTCCTAGTTCCGAAGCGTACCGGAGGGTGGAGACCAATTCTCAATCTCAAACCGTTGAACAAATTTATTCTTTCTCCCAGGTTTCAGATGGAGACGGTAGCAGCGGTGATGACAGGGCTCAGGAAAGGCATGTGGGCGGTATCAATAGATCTGAAGGATGCTTATTTTCATATTCCAATGTCAATTCCCTTTCAGAAGTACCTGCGGTTTGCATTCCAAGACAGTGTTTGGGAATTCAATGCTCTTCCATTCGGCCTGACCATGGCTCCGAGGGTCTTCACCAAGGTGGTTCTCGCCATGACTTCTTTACTTCGCAGGAGAAACATAGCTGTTCACACTTACATAGACGACTGGCTGCTAAAGGCGGGGAATCCAGTCACTCTGCGCAGCAATCTGAAGGTAGTCAGTCACTCTGCGCAGCAATCTGAAGGTAGTCCTAGACTTATTGAAGAAGCTAGGATGGATTGTGAATCTAGAGAAATCAGAACTGACTCCATCCCAGGAGTTTGTTTATCTGGGAATTTTTTTCAATCTCAGGGACGGCGTAGCTTTTCCGGCGGAGAGCAGAGTCAGAAGCCTGATTGCAGTATTGGAGTCAGTTTCTCTAGGAGCCTATCTGACGGCGCGTCAATTTCTCAGAATACTCGGTTTACTAGTATCTCTGGAGAAGGTGGTGCCATATGCGGCGCTCAGGCGCAGGCCGATTCAGATGTATTTGATGTCGTTCTGGTCACAGAGAACAGATCCGTTATCTCTGAGAATACCAGTAAAAGAACCATTGATATTCCACCTTCAGTGGTGGTTGTCAGAACAGAATCTCCTGCGAGGTGTTCCTCTACAACCTCCTCAACCTCAGATGTCCATATTCACGGATGCATCATTGACAGGTTGGGGAGCGGTATTGGACAATCAGTCAGTGTCAGGGGAATGGGATCGGACCAATGCGCAGAAACATATCAATGTGCTCGAGCTATTAGCGGTGGTATTAGCACTGCAGAAGTTCGAGAGTCTAGTTCAAGACAAAATTGTCCTAGTAAGGACAGACAACTCAACAGTGGTGTCTTATTTGAACCGCCAGGGCGGGACAAGATCACCGGAGTTGTGTATGATGGTTTGGAACCTTCTGCTGTGGTGCCAAGAGAGGAATATTATTCTTCGGGCAGCACACATTCCAGGAAGATTGAACATCTTAGCGGATGCTCTCAGTCGAAGGACGGTTTGTCGTCCGACGGAATGGCAGCTCAACCAAGTGGTAGCGGAGGTTCTATTCAAACAATGGGGCAAGCCAAATGTCGACCTATTTGCAATGAAGAAAAACGCAAAGATGGTCACGTACGTGTCACCGATCCCGGACCCGTTAGCTCTAGCAGTAGACGCACTGGCGATAAGTTGGAAGGGAATGTACGCGTATGCGTATCCTCCAACAATTCTCATCCCGAAAGTTCTGGCAAAGATAAGAGAGGGGATGTGCCAAGTACTACTGATCGCTCCTTATTGGCCAGGCCGATCATGGTTTACGGATCTGCTGGACCTTCTGGTCTGCAGTCCAATCCCTCTTCCAGACACAAGAGATGTAATCTCTCAGAACAAGGGTCTGTACCTTCACGACAGACCAGAAATGTTCAAATTGACTGCATGGATGTTGTCAAGCAGCGTGCAATTGAGGGTGGCTTTTCTGAGCAAGCAGCGAAGTTTGTTGCTTCGGCCAGAAGAGTTTCAACCACAAAAACATATAATTATAGAATCAACAAATTTGCACAGTGGTGTGAGAGAAGAGATATTGATCCCTTTTCTGCATCTGTTCAACACGTAGCAGATTTTATCTGTCATTTATACGAAGTTGACAAACTTGTACCTTCTACCCTAGCAGCATATAAGTCTGCATTAGCTTCTGTCATTCCTAGTCTCACCATTGGGGGAGCGGAGAATGACACCTTGAATGAAGTTATCAAAGGAATGAGCAATCTGCGACCTAGACAGCCAATTCCTATCCCATCATGGAATCTATCTCTTGTTCTACAGGTTTTAGGGCATGCTCCCTTTGAACCGATTAGATCTATTGACATTAAACTGTTAACTATTAAATCAGTTTTCTTGGTTGCAGCAGCGTCGGCGAGAAGGAGAAGCGAGATTCATGCGCTTTCTGCCGAACAAGACCGTTTTGTCGTCACGGGTGAAGGTTTAAGATTACTTCCACGTCTTTGTTTCCTGGCAAAGAATCAGTCACTTAAATATCCAGGACAGCCGATCAATTTGCCAAGTTTAACTAGACATGACCCAAATTCTTGTGCTTGGTGTCCTGTCAGATGTCTAAAGATGTATAAGAAACGTACTTCTGAGTGGAGAGACGACCCGAAATCTCTGTGGTTATGTCTCAAAGCTCCCCATTTACGTGCTTCGAAAGATACTATTTCTCGTTGGATAGTTGACGCTATTCAGATGTCGCACAAGATCGCTACAGGAAAGCAGATTGATCGTGCGAATGCCCATGAGGTCCGAGCACTAGCAGCAGCATCGGCCCTTTATAAGGGTGTCTCTTTAGAGCAGGTGATGTCTGTAGCACAATGGCATGCCGAGTCGTCATTCACTGATTTCTACCTTCGAGACATCTCCAGCACACTTAATCCAGTAGCCGTCGCCAATCTGTCGAACCTAAACTAAGCCACGTCCGACCACTACTTCGCACACATCACAAAAGCCTTCCGCCTACACTGACCAAGCGCTATGCACATGACTGAGTACGACCGTGGATTGGGCCTAGCTCCTGTGATGATCAATAACAGATCGACCACTCAAAAATGGTGAGTGTTTACATTAATTAAGTGACTATAAATATATTTACTTCCAGTCGAAATACCAGACTGAGTAAGTGAATAGTCTGGTACAAGAGTATATTTATCCTCTCATACAGACATGAGACTCATTCCAATTTGAAAATCTAATCGATATACTGATAGTTTTTTCAAAGATTTGAAGTTGTAGTAGCTTCTTTGCACTCTACTGGACTGCCCTAGCTGAGACTTGGGGCTGACACGGGTCTGGTGGGTGTTGCATCCCCATGGACATCCCTCTGGTTTTGTGCGGACAAAAGAGGGGGGGGGGAGCGCGGTCTAGACCATGGAAGTTTAGCACTCTATGAGTCAGATAGCAGAACCCAAGCGTATGCCAGGGTTTTAGTCTCTTCACAACCTTCTCTGTTGGATGGTTGATGAGTGCTGGTTCGAGCCTCACCTCCTCCCACCGGCATTTCCTGGCTGTCGAAATCCGGAGTTTATCATAATAGTACATCTGGTAAGTATTATTCGAAGTAGAATCAAAAAAGCATCCGCTTTTGTTTCTACGAGAATTCTTAATACTTACCAGATGTACTATGGCCCTGCCTCAGCCGCCCCGCTGAGGTGAGGCTGAGCTGCTTTCGCAGTTTGCCAAGGCAAATATAAGACGAATCTGACTGTGATTGGGAATAGACTCGGTACCTGCGGCTTTGGTATTCCCGGACACAGTATGGGCAGGACCAGGAGAGTGCGGAGTTTTAATTGTTTATTTTGAGCTAGACTAGATAATAGACATTATCATAATAGTACATCTGGTAAGTATTAAGAATTCTCGTAGAAACAAAAGCGGATGCTTTTTTGATTCAGTAATAGAAACGATCATGGAAATGGTACGGGAATTCACATTTTCAGATACCGGATCCGCATAAAAAGGGGCTAACTGAAAAATGGCTTCATAACATCGGCACTTGATGGATATCTTCCACATTTAAATTTGGAGGACACAAGTTTAGAACATATAGTCTGTACAATTTTAAAATAATGTGTCATGCATTTCAAAACAAAAGACACGGTACTTAATTTTAATATAACAGAATCAAGCTCGACAATTAACATCAGTATTTGCTTGCATCAATTGTAAAATGAGATTTGCAATCCAAAATGAAACGATGTCGCTGATTGTCCGGTCGGTCAATTATAGGCAATCGCTTAGCGGCTTACTTCATAAACGATAGTAGGTGACAGCTAGTAAATAATGGCAAGTCCACGCTAGACATAATTAGTAATTTAGTGCTTTCACACTATTGAAATCCAGCGTTATTAATCATTTACAAAGTTTACTCCCAATTGTAAAATAACTAGGCAGAGTGCTTAATTTTCTAATTTAAATTTGCCTGGAATTATGTTGCAGTAGCTTCCAAACTAATTAGTTTCACACAATAGGCCTATGCAGGGTAAATTTTAAGCTTTCTGCTTTTCTGTCCTTGAAAGAGTTGACTAATTGATCCCAAATTTTAAACTGTTTACCCATATTTACTGCCTGTTGAATATTTTGAAACTGGAATCTGACTGGAAGCAGAAGTTGCAATAGGCAGCAACAGCTTTCAGAGAAATGACTTTCAACATTTATTCAACTAACATATTTTTACGCTTTCAAGAATTTGTTGTAACTGGTTGATTGCAAACATGCTCCTGACATAACCCTGCACTGTTTTAAAAAAATAGAATATGCCCATTTGCCGACCATGAAGACACTTTTTGACAATTTAGCACTGCAATGACTGGCGCGATCATCGGGACACTAATTGCACTTTAATTTCCTCCAAACACTGGCAAAGTGTCAGTTGTTTAGCCAATATGCTAATTATCCACGAGATGCTAGATTTACCTCCTCTGGTTACGGCTATCCTCGATCGGACAAAGAGAGTTGGTGTGTCGGTGACGTCAGCCGCTTGTTCAAAATGGCGCCTCTCATTACTGGTTACTTTAGCAATTTAAATTGAGGATATCTTTTTTATTTGTTGACATAAAATTGTGCTCTTGGTCTCAATTAATACGTAGAATTAGTACTTTAAACCAGATGCACAAAATCCCCCAGTGGAATATCCCTTTAAAGGCCAAATTGTCCAAAACCAGCATTTGTATTGATCTTGAGATCTCCATAATCAAGCCAGCCATTTCAGTATATCCCTTTAAGCTTTGACTCCGCAGAGGTCGACTTAACTTATAAAGTTTACTGGCCAACTGGGCCAGCAAAGTTCAAAAGTAGCTAGCCCAACAGGAATATAACTGGGCCGAAAGCGTCCCCTCCACTCGATTTTGCAAATTAAAAATTTGCTATGCAATATATGGCGATCAAAATGCACCATACTTAATCAATGCAGGAGTCTGTAAAAGGCTAAGATTGTGGACATGCTTTACCCTCACTTGCGATGTGTGAAAGGTTAGAAATGCCACCTCCGGTCGTTTCTTTAGACCTATATTGCCAAAGCAGTACCGCAAAAACACTATCGTTCTGAACGCACATATATATGCGTATGCGTGTCTCGCTTAGAAAATTTACTGTGTGGAAATTTTAACTAGCCCGCCGGACTGGTTACTTGAATTTTAACTGGCCTGATGTAAAAGCCACTGGCCCAGGGCCAGTGCTTAAGTCGACCCCTGCCATGTTACCACAATGTCATCATGCTGCTTCCTAACTTTATAGGTTAACATGTAACCAAGTTTTGTTCCAATATACGATTAACCAATCCATAGTCATGATAGTGAGACAATGAATATGAGCTACTTATTTATATATTATATAAATGTAACATAGAAAGGATAAATGAACAATGAAACGTGCAAATGGTGTGCTTTATATATATATTCCCACAGGTTTTTGAATTCAAGCTCTTTTCAAGGATTTCTAAGGTCAATAAAAAGAATTTTCAAGGAGCTTTTTTAAGGTACGGGCTCAATTACCTCCCCTTCTAGCCACCTGTTCCTCACACATAATTCCTTATTATCACATTTTAATTACAACATTGGAGAAACAGGGGAGTGCCCTAAATTCTGTAATACAAATCCTGTGATTAAAATACTAATTATATAAATTTATATATTTTTGCTTGGTCTTCCATAGCCAGGAAATTTGAACAATGACAAATCCAATGGTATTGCAAAGGAAATGCTCAATTTTGGTTAAATTCAAGGACTTGGAATTGCAATATAATTTTTCAAGAAATTTCACGGT
This sequence comes from Chaetoderma sp. LZ-2023a, assembly GCA_034401795.1. Taxonomy (NCBI): domain Eukaryota; kingdom Metazoa; phylum Mollusca; class Caudofoveata; order Chaetodermatida; family Chaetodermatidae; genus Chaetoderma; species Chaetoderma sp. LZ-2023a. The sequence goes on along the minus strand of CM067368.1, from coordinate 15,163,937 downwards.
TGTGGGAACCTTGTATAAGATCTTATGAACAACCACATACATGAATTTAACCGAAAACTGAGTGTACGCTATCTTTTAAAAAAAAAAGTAATCAAGGTTGGAAGTTTCTTCAGGACTGTTTTTTCATATCCCGGAAGAAATAGTTTCTTCCACTAAGCAACTCTTAATATATTGAATGCTCAAAAATTCTATTTAGATGCAACCAGAGCTCCGCAAACGGCGCATAATGCTCATGATGACAAACCAATGAGCTTTCAGAAAATAGTGATTCCTTCCTCAGACCTAGACCTGTCATCCAATGAGGGTCAAAGCGATCCACTAAATGGAAATGGAGTTATAATTTGGAAACAAATTTTCAAGATAGCCACCAGTGGTTAGCGGCCAGATTCGATTTCGATTATAAGTTTATTCCTCAAACATATACAGGCATCCTATGACGTTTCAAAGATATCTGCTAAATGGCAATGGAGCTATTATCCAGAAATCAATTTTCAAGATGGCTGCCAGTGGCCATCTTGGATTGTGGAACATCGTCAATTTCGATAGGTTTCTTCCCTATTCCTAGTCCAACCACTGTATGGCATCTCAGAGATCCGATAAACACTAACAGTTATCAGACAGAAACAACTCTGCCATCCACCTACCCGGAGCCTTGACTTAATTCAACAATAATTTTTGGTTGGGTGTAATTAAAAGCATTGCTTACCAGCATCAATAATGACAGAAACAAAATTGAGCGTCCTCTTTGTTTTAGGACTAGCTTGGGACAACTTTCGCTTTCGGTTTTTGCGCCACTTAATGTTACAGACTTTCTGTGACAACGTCTTTTTGAAGTAGGCCTGCAAAAAATATCAACAGTATATAACAACAATAAGTTACAGGCTTAACAAAAACACAGGCAATATAATAAAAAGGCTCGTTCAGACATATGCGACGCAACGATTTACATCGTCATCCTGAACCAAGTCATGTCTGGTAGATGCTATGAATTTAATTATCTATTATCACATCATACACACTACATCAGTTCTATTATCAGACATGCTATTAATTTAATTATCTATTATCATATCATACACACTACGTCAGTTCTATTATTGTGAAACGTCATAATGCTGGTTGCACACCAGAAGTGTTGTAGCATATATAATGTGATAATAGAAATGTATTTATTACATATGGATGACACGGCACATTTTGTTGTATCTCATGTACATTGTATCTCTGAATGAACCTTCAGGAATCGCCAATGGCTACATGTATATTAACTACATATTGTGATAAACCTTTACTCGTCACTTGCTCTTACTCACAGAAAATGCCCTACATGCTAGAAATCTATTTTTTAAAGGGTTACTTAATGAATAAATCATAGCAGCAATTTCCCTTAACGCGTGTAACCAGTACCGGGTTAAACATGATAACTGGGTCTGGAGGCATTGACTATTTATGCCAGTGTACATGCACAATGAACATGTATCACCAGGTATGATGTAACTTTAGAGAAATCCTACCTGTCACTGAGGTCAGGTTATTTTATAATATTTTGCCCTGGCTGTAGTAGTCTGTCAACAGTTAACACAATGTACTTATGCCGAAACTATCCGTAGATCGACCATCCACGGTTAATACATGTAGCAATTGACCTTTCAGTTTTAGCTATGCCTCGTGTTTAGATCAATCGATTGCCGCGCACTCTGAATCTCAATTTCCAGAAAACTATACAGGTTAGCTGGTAAATATTTTGAAACTAATGTGACTGGGTGCTGTTGCCAATCGCAGCAACTCCACAAAGTCAAATTAGTTTCAAATTATTTAACATGTTTATGAAATAACACAGACAGACATACAATTCATACACGGTGTCGGACTATTAAGCATTAAAGACGGACTAGATCGAGTAATTCATGCCATAAGTAATTATGTCATCCCACATGTCACTTAGTTCACTGACATCAGATGATGCATGGATGAATTGGAAAGGTCCATTGAAATGTCAGGCCTGAACATTAGAGTTTGATTAAATAACCTACGTGTATGTGTAGGCTACGTAATCATAGAGCATCACAACCTGTATCGCAACCTACATAGTTTGCATTTAGATGTCATAACATATATATTGTATTTTCATTGACAGCGAAAGTCTGTCTCAGTATCTTCGATTAGCATAATTTATAAACTGAACGACAGTTCCTGACATGTTGAGCTATGAAATATAAATGTAAACCATATACCAACCCTTGTTCTTAATGAGCAAACAACAATGCAACAGCAGACAAGTGTGCTCACCATTCTCTCACTCTACCACCTACCATTGAAAATGTGGTGACATTAATTAAATATGAGGCCGCAATGAGGGGCACGCGTTAACACCATGTTACCAGTGAGCTAGACTAATCTGTTTCATTCAAATTACATGTATACACCTGTGCAAAAGTTAAGCACCACCCTATTTTTACGCACATGCGAGGGTATATTCATGTGCTATGAAGAAAGCAATAGCATAAACATTTATGTACCCATCCATCTTAGTGCAAGAGATAATAATGCAACTAGAGGAATGCTGATTATGATGGTGGGGAAACACTATGTTTTTGTTTGAACTTGAAAACGAGGCCTGAATATGGTTACGTTGACACAACTGACAACTATTGCCCTACAGTTGACACACGTGGCTAGATTGTCATTAATGGTGTCTGAAAACGAAGTTTAACATCTGTGCACGAGTTTGAGACTGTCATTATTAATACCGGGTATATCCACCTTGTGCCTGGATGACGGCCTGGACACGACGTCTCATGCTGGTCACCAACCGACTGATATGCCATTGTGGTATTCGTTGCCATTCAAGATGGAGTGCGTCTGTTAATTCCTGTAGGTTCTGCACAGGAGGATCCCTCCTTCTCACCATGTTTCCCAGAATGTCCCAGATATGCTCAATAGGGTTCATGGCAGGGCTCCTTGCTGGCCATGGTAGGGTTTCGATGGCATTCTGGCGGAGGTATTCATGCACAGCTCTAGCACGATGTGGTCGGGCGTTGTCATCCATGAATATAGGGTGGGTTCCAGGTGCATGATTTACAAAATGAGGGACCACAACTCTATCCAGTATGGAATCTTGATATCTTTGTCCATTTAGTGTTCCAGGTACAGTCAACAGATCCAGCTTACAATCAAATGAGATGCACCCCCATATCATAACGGAACCTCCACCAAATGGAACTTCTTCCATGATGTTACGTTGGTCGTACGCCGTGCGTCTGGACCTCCATACACGAGTTCGACCATCTGTGGCATGAAGCAGGAACCGACTTTCATCGGACCAGTGTACCCGTCTCCAGGATCTCATGTTCCAGTGTCTTCTTTCGTTGCACCACCTCAGACGCTCCTCTTTGTGGTGTGCAGTGAGGAGAGGACGTCTGACAGGTCTCCTAGCTTTCATGCCAGCAGCATACAGTCTCCTTTTGACGGTAGACATTGACACTCTATTGCGCGTTTCCCATTGCTGGCTGAGCACTCTGCTGTTGGTGAATGGAGATCTCCTAACAAGGCGTACTAGGGCTCGATCATCACGGGCAGTAGTCTTCTTCGGTCTTCCAGATCTAGGCCTGTCCTTCACCTCGTTAGTTTGCCCATGTTTTGCAATCAAACGACTGATTACAGTATGGTTAATGTTCAGCTGTGTGCCAATCTCTCTGCATGACATACCAGTGGTATGCATGACTATGATTTGCCATTTCACACGATCACTTAACCTTCGTCTTGCCATAGCGGTTCACAATCAAGAGCTAATTCTCTCTGTACAAATAAACCATGGTCATGAACACAAAATTCCTAATCTTGTCGCCTAAATCTGTATGTAATGTTCTACACCTCAAACTGGACTTTTACATAACTGAACACGTGTGCTGTTTCCCGCCACGCACGGACATCAAGCGGTGTGAAGTCATGCATGCATGTGCATTTCGTACTTGGAATTATGTCAGCTAACGCGGGGACAAAAAGTATGGCAGCCTAGTTGTACCATCATGTTTCTACGTTCTATTGTTTTTGCTGGTGCTTAACTTTTGCACAGGTGTATAGTTTCAAAAAATTCAACAGAATATAAAATTCATTTTTGCACAATGCAATGAATTCATATCGGGTACACAGTGATGAACTGGTTGCTTATAGTTCAATAACCATCAAGATAATGGGGCATTGGGAATGTCTATTATGCAAACTGGATTTAGTAGTTTATTAGACTATACCATATATATATATATACACCTTACCCATGGATCACTTCCACCATTGTTCCCGATGCATGGATACTGCTTAAACATTTCACGTGAAATCTCATCATACGCTAACTTCGACAGTTCCCAGTTAATCGAAAGCATGTGATATGCGCACTCTTCGACAAGCTTACTCCATTCTTCCATTATCCTGCCAGACCGCAGAGCAAGGATAATTCTATCAGAGAAGTTAGGGAGTTTTGTAAAATCTGTTCTCATCGACACTGAATTTTACAACAGCGGCACTGTCCTGTTCATGATGCTATAAGACAAATTAATATCTTTCACAAGAACACACAAGACTGGAATTTTGCAGTTAGACTAAATAAATGTTGTAAAGTCCAAATCCATTTAACCCTTTAAAGGTCAAGCGGCCCAAACCTGGCACTTGCAGTGGTCTTGAGGAATGTCCATTTATAGTCCGGGAGCCAATTTTCAAAAGGGGTCTAGAAGAATGGTTTCGTAGCACACCCAGTATTCAGAAGGTTTGTCTCTATATTATGCTAGACCGATGTCTTGGGTATATTCTGAGCCGTGTTGTACAAGAAAATTGTGGTATCACTAACCCGTGAGAAGCCCATTTACAATAGGTGTTGAATGTAGCTCTCAAACAATTTTCACAATGGTAAATTTTTCACAAACTTAAGCGCATGTTATATCAATACAATCTTAACCAAAATGGAAAGGAGTAGTCGTATATCGCAGATTTATACATAATCAACCTCGTTTAAGACACCCGTATGTTGCTTTGTACATATTGGGGCACTTAGGTCTTCTTGTGACTAGCAATACCTTACATTTGTAGCTACAACAATGCCCATGTTTTCTACATTTTTCATAATTAAACTTTTAACTGACATGCAGTGCATGTCTACACAAGCTGGCAGGATATATTTATCACGTGAGCAAATGAGAGAATGTTACTCATCCGTGTCAGAGTCATCTTCGACAATTGTATGCTGAACATTGTCACACATTTCACCTCCCATACAAAGGCATGCTTCAGTGCAGAGTAGATTGTTAGCCTTGCATTGACAGAGATCTGTTCTTTTGCAGGCAGACTTTTGACATCTACATGATGTGAGTTCAATTAATCCAAATGGAGCAGGATCCTTTGACATTAGAACAGGCTTGAGTAGACCATCCACTATACTCCAGCCATGTCCATTTGGAGATGGAAGATTCTGAACAGCTTGCAATGAACGTCTCCAAACAAGAGCTTGAAAATTGGCCCTTTCGGTGTGATGCTTTAGACTATTCGATGTAGGTGGAAGATTTTCATTTCTTTGTCTCTTTTGACAAAAGAGCCAATAACGGGTTTCATCAGCTGTCTTTCCCACATCCCTGGTGGTATACAACTCACCGACAAATTTCTCACAGAATTGCAGTATTCGGTGATAAGTCAACATGTTCGCCGAGTTGGGCTAAGCTAAGCTGATGACATTCAGATGACTTTAAGAGATTGAATGCTTTTCTCTTTGCGACTCCAAATAATGCACTAGTGCTATCACAACCTGTAAGAGAATGAAACCCAGGCAAAGACAGACAGATAGCTGGGCCCAGTACTTGAGCAACTGTATGTATTGGTATGTATCGCAATTTGTCCTTTGTACCCGTACGGAAGCATAGTTCAGAACAGTGAAGCGAACGATACGTATATATACTAAGTACTGCCACGTCTGTATCAGGAGACTGTATAACAACACGCATGTGGTCTTTTGAAGCTTGTAGCGCGTGCAACATCATACGCGTATCTGCTTCCTCGTGATCTGATCGAAGTTCTTCCAAATACGACGAATTGTTCGCTGAAATGACAACATCATCCATTCCATCGTTAAAGCCACCAGCAAGAATGACGCAATTGTCGGCAGATAGCATATTTGGACCAGTATCACGCCACCGCTTGCTGAGAAATGCAACCAGGTTACTTTTGTTGCTTGGATTGCTGATGTACTTGGCCCATTGCTTTGGAACGGGAGTATTTTCTCCAGCAATCTTTACTTCCAATGCTGTTGATGACCCACGTTTTAGCCGCTCTTCCACTTTGAGAGATTCCAGTCTATCATATCTGTCAAAAACTATATCTACTCTGTTGCAGTCTTCTTGATTCAGTGGAACTGTAAAGATGTGCCAGTATTTATCAGCCAATTCTCCAAATGTAGACGTACCTCCAGTTTTAACCATTTGCACAATTGCCATGTCATCTACTACATAAGCTGTTGCGCCTGTCTTGTCAACAGGTGGAAGCCGTCCATCAACATTTACTTCCTTTTCTAGTTCACTTAACAAAACACTTCACATTCTTTCTTAGAGTCCCATCCGTATGTGACAATGATAGTGGAACAGCAGACAGTTCATACGTCATCACTAGTTTTAAATCAACATCTCTGGACCTTGCGGCAATAATTAATCGACCAAATAGTTCGCGGTCAGATCTCACATTGTGAATTTTTTCATCATTTGTTTTGAGTTTTTTCTTCTGTGCTAGGCTGGCAAATGTTTTAAGTTTTAAGTGTGGCAACGTGTCCCAAAAGCTTCTCGTGTTAGTGTCCAGCCGCTCCTGAACAAAATTTTCCATAATCTCCTTACCAATGTCACAGGCGGAAACAAGTCTCTTGGCGATTTCACTAGGCAATACCATGCCAGTTGCAATGTTTACAAGCGGAAGACATTCGCTGTCGTCGTTTTCCGCAATATTAAAGGGATTGGTCATTATATCTGATGAGAACATCGAAAGTATCTTCTGCACATCGGTTTCATCCCTGTTCATTCGATTAGTCCCCATTTCCTTATGTACTCCAAACATGTGACTATCTTGTAACCCACACATTTGCTTTGTGACCGTTGTTATGGCTGCCTTCTCGTGGCTAGTTAAAAACCACCTCTCCAGAGCTCCTGGCTTTTGTGTTATTTCAATAATACCACCTCGCTTTTTGGAATCCAAATTAATCGATTGCTCTAAGGCCATATCTGTCCACACTTGATTGAATGGATGGTCTGAGCGACTTACGGAATGATTTCCATTCAAGAATTGTTCATGTACATGGGGATGTGTACTTGGAAGCATCTTCATGTCCGCAAGATATATTGGCAGCCATCTTGCATAATTGGTTCTGTCCATGCTGTAGAAATATGGCGCCATAGCAGCAGTAGCAGATAGGTGTGCCTGCCAATCTCCAGTTCTCGCAGCTCTTATGAATCCAAGCAGCAGCTCTACCATATGAATATATGAGTTCCAAAATGCGAACAGGTGTGATTTCGAGCTTGACTCAACTTTAAAGGATTTGAACAGCTGTTGCAATTTATTCACGTACATACACACCTCTTTGAAATTTTCTTGCAGTGCGTCTAAGTCGTCAATGCTGCTTCGGCACATCTTAATTTTCTCATCCAGACTCCAATTCTGTTGGAGTAATGTGGTCTTCATGTTGTCCATTTTGTTGAACCCATTTGGAAAAAGACTGCCATTGTAATCGCAGCAGCGCTTCCATAACCAATTTGTGAGCCCTCACTCCTCGATTATATGACTTCCCTTTAAGTAGAGCAGCAGCCGTGCTGCTACCATATGTGTTGGCCTCTATGAGGAGATCTTCTAAGCCAGAGTCATCAAACATCTTTCCAATAACAGCTAAGTAGTTTAGCGCAATGTGGAATCCCCCCACTCTGATCACAGTGTCACTAAACTCTTCTTTATATCGCCACTGTATCTCCTTTGCCTTGACATATATGGCCAAGTCGAATGTAATGACCGAGTCATTCTGTCCTAGTGTTGTCATCATTCTTTGAACTTGTTTCATGACCGTATACACCGTATTGAATTCAGTTGGTGATCCGGAAATCATTGGACAGTAACCGATTTGTGTAAAAGGTGCGTTAGCACATGATACAAGTGCATTAAATCCACTCCAACTAGGGACTGTTTGTGTTTCTGTGGTCATCATGGGTACAAGATCTACCGCAAACAAGTTTATTGGACACATTCGAACGATGGCCCATGCAAGATCCATAACTAATGCCTGTTCCTGGATTGAGCTATCACATTGGTACCAATCCTTCTTGACAGTGTCTATGAACGCGGTCACAACTGGTCTTCTACCAAACACCCCACAATCAAGAATTCTGTTTTCAGTACCTGGTGCTGTCAAAGCCCTTCTCCTGACAGTGTTCAGCATGTATGACACGCTCTGGTCTTGGGCCAAATTGCATTCGTTGGAACATCACCATTGTCGTTGAGTGAGTTGTCTGTTTACCGTCTAAGGTTTCTTCAAGTATATCATTGTTATCAGCTGCTACTTGAACGAACGAGTTTGGAACAATGTTGGTATTACAACTCCATACCGTGTTGATTGAGCTAATACTTCAAGCGCCATACTAGTCTCAACTACCTCAATATCATCATAGGAAACGCTATGACCCATACGATTCAGAATGGTGACAACTTGTTTGGAACCTGTAAGATGCCTCATTGTCATAGCGAGGCTTATGTGTTTTGGCATTTTCTTTCTCCCGTGTGATACACAATGCGCTATGTCTTGGCATATCATCATTACATGCCTCTCATCACCTTCATTAGCACATTCTGATCTAAGATTACCAAACTGCTCTTGTGCTAAATCTGCATTCGTGGTAACCCACCGCAGCAGCCAGTAGAGGCTTTGGGGAATAATTTCCTTTGCTTTTGCGAGTGTCAGATTGTCAACATCAACTGGTTTAATGGTGATCCCCTCACAAGCCTCCAAATCTCCCTTCAAAATCTGCGCTGCGTGGAACAACGTGTGAACATCATTGCTAGTAGTATCAGTTGAGCCATGTGGCCTATCAGTATACGCTGATCTACCACCAGCTGCATTGGCAGCTGCATTAATAACATCTAAAGATATATCACTGGAATAAACAAGCTCGGGTTTGGAAGGGTTTATCTGCTGGTGAAAAACAATTGAATCCTGAAAGTAGTTTTGTAATCAGCTTTTCAGTCTTTGGGAGCGGTAGTTGTCAGCAGTCACACCATTATTCTTTAGATAAAACTTGAATCGACTCAACAAATATGTCATGCTGTAAGCTTTTCCTGATACAAGTCCAGACTCTATCTCTGCTACCAGCTCCGAGAATGATTGGGAGAACGAATCCTCATTCACAGTTTCTTGGTATGATTTATACATCACATTGCGCATTGATACATACTGTGCATGGCATATTTCATGATATTTGGCTTCTGAAGCGATTAAATCTACGCCTCTTATATTGGTAAGCATTTCTGTATCCGCCATTTTCTCTGCTGCAATTTGTATGTTTTGGCATGCGGAAAATGTAGAAACAGAATAATTTATTGACTTTCTTGTGAGTTTTCTTTTGGCAAAACATACACATTGCCCAGTTTATCGGGGATGATCTTGATCTTGCTGCTCTAGCCAAACTTGTCGATTCTTCTGGACTTTGTTTATCAAGAGGCATAGGAGTTGGTGGTGTCATGGATCGTCTTTTCGCAAAGTTAATATTGTGCTTGCTTGTGTATTTAGCATAACAGTTTCTATGCCACACGATATCCAGTTGTTTTAATTGATCAATATTTGAGTTAAGTCTTTCATAAACGTCATCCTCCCGGTGTTGGAAAGCCTCTATGAACTTTGAGATGCCGACTTCAGTGGCATTGCTGACAGTTTCGCTACTATGTGCTTGACAAATAATACAGCGAGTCCATTGTGTGATTTTGATACGCTTTGCTGGGAGAAGATGAAACGCTACTTCCTCGTCACAACTATCACTGTCCATATTTGCTTAATTGCTAGTTATATAGCGCTTGTAATTATTTCGCAAATGTAATTAGTGTGTGTGCATATATATTAAATCAATACTAGGCTTTATTAATCAAGGCATGTATTAACAACCTTTCTCATGAATACAAATTCATAAAATGCCACTTGCATTCTTATTTGCTTTTCAACAAAAGATTTGTATTTGAGAAAATGAGTTAATTAAACTTTCAGTTTACTTGTGATGTCAAATTACAAAATTACCCCGGAACAAGTGTTACAGGCATAATTTGAATTATATGTAGACAATGACAATGAGAGCGATGTGAGGTGTAGTATTCATTTTAATTTGTTTTTCCGCACCGATTACCACCACATCCATCTGTCTCATTCCAACCACCATTACCTGGGTGCTTTGTCAACAGTGGTACAGCTGGATATACAGATTCTATGATGGAGTTAGTATACATACATAAAATATAACCTTCACATTTCACCCTCGCCTTTGGTATATGCATGCAAAATGTATGTTGGATATATGTTAGGTCGATATCCGTCTAAATATCATATATGGTGAATCTAATACGATATTACTTTGAGTTATGACACGATCATGCTTATATCGTTGTGCACTGTGGATACAGCCAAAGCCTAGACCCCCTATGCAAAGAAATCAGGATAACTAATTAGTGCTACCACAATTTGTTTGTACAACAGGGCTTAAAATGTGTGGGACATGTCCCCCAAGCCACAGCAAGTGTCAGACCTTGCGAATACTGGGTGTGCTACGTCACGATTCTGACCTAGCTTTAGCTCCTGGACTATTCCAAAATTATGAATATCTATATGGCAATTCATCATGAAGTTAGAATTTTAATCTACATGCACACTGCACAATTAACAATGGAAATTTACATGCAGTGTTGTGCAAAAGATCTACATATAGTGATGCAGATACATTCATAGTATAGCATGTAAAGCTATTAATGTACATGCAAAGGATTTATTTCGACCCATTCAGGCAGGGTAGAAAACTAAGTTATACCCACCTGTTAAATTAATATTAATGCGGATTTGAATGTTTCAGATATATAAGAGCATTTCTTTTGCAAATATTTGATGACAAGGTAGACCTAAGTTGAACACATCAGGGCATAATTTAGAATTTAATATTTGCATAGCATGTATTGTTATGCAAATCATAAATTGTATAATTGTCGGCAAAAATGTATAGCAATTAACTCTTTCACTGATAAATTCCCTGTATCTCAATCTCGGAGCAATCAAACAGGACAGCTGTTGAACATTTTGAAATTATTATGACTGGAAGCGCTTACTGGCTTCCACTCATATTAATTTCAAAATATTCAACAGAATATGCTATGCAATTGTAAAGAATATACTTTTTCAGGGAGTTGTCGTTTAAAGGGTTATTGATAGAACTTAAGAAATATTCATGATCAATCGCGTACAAGTTTTGCATAGCAGATACGCATGTTGCCGAAAGTATTAGCAAATACCTAGATATGTGTAGCGAATCGAGACACAATTACAATACCAAATAAATTATGGCCGGCACATACATGTATGATATATTATTATTATTTATATATATATCCACTAACCTGTGTCGGCTCAGTTTGTTTGGCATATTGGACAAGTGTCGTCAACTTCCTTGCAACTCCAACTTTGCCAGGGAACATGGTGAAGATATCCCCTTCGACCAGTGACAGGAAAGCAGCGCCATCCACTTCATTATCTGATGGAAAGAATATACACAATGTCTTTAAAGGGGAGGGGGGAGCTGATAATAAAAATTGCATTCTATAGATCAGAATCAAGTAAGAAATACTTTGGTGAATACACAGTTCTGCCAAGGCAGGGTCCTTGCACTATTTAACACTCAATCTTGTTAAATAAAATTCCTATTTTTCTCATAAAAGATGTTGATTTGCAGACCGAGAGGACTTATTTTTTAACATTTACCACTGGAATGACTAGCTTGGTTATCGAGCCAGACATTCCAGGCATAAATTGTCTAAAATAGTATTTGTAGTCGGCCGAAAATCTGCAGACAGGCAGTTAAACGTCAATGGGTCAAAATGTGTGCTTGCTTCATGTCTGTCTATTTACAGGCCAAGAGTATATTTTTGAAAATTTATCATTGCAATGAGTGGCTCTTTTATACAGCGACTCAGAGCCAGTCATTTCAGTAGTAAATTTTCAAAAATACCATCATCTTGGCCTGCAAATGGGCATTTTTAAAGACCACGGTAGAGACCTTTTGCATCGCTCTGACCACTAAAAGGCTAAGACACCAGAGTATGCCAACTGGTTGATGAAGTAACCAGTAAATTGTGTTTGAATTGTGTCATTAAACTTCTGCTGAAATACAGTGATCCAGCCGGATCAGTTACTGTCCTAAAGCAGCGATCTGCTACTGATCCGTGTGAGAAAAAGGCATTAGGATCATGGGATCAGTAATTAATTTCTAGCTCTGTTAAAGTGGTAATTTAAAAAAAATCAACTGACATTTCTTAAAACGACTGTTGATTTTCTGGTTGGCTTGGGTATAGAAAATTGTTAAATCCAATATAAAAATTCTGCACATTGGCAGAAACAAAAACAAAATGCTTTGAATAATGCACTAAAGTTAAAAACATAAGAGATACAATCAGCAGGGACAGACATGACCTTTGCAATGTTCCAGCCAATAGATTATTCGTAAATATTAACCACTGCTTTACTTTAACGTCACTTACGGACATATCTGCAGCCAGTCAGCATTCAATATGCAGCAACAGCTTTCAACCATATTAGTTTTCAAAATATTCAACAACAGTAATCTTTGCTTTTCAATTGAGGTGATGAAATTTCAGGTTTTAAAGGAGTAGTCTAGATTTCTAGTACATGTAGTTTAAATAAAAATATTGATTGCACATGTTGTGAATTAGAAACCTTTGCATGCTTTTATGTTCCATGATTGTCCATCGAGATACAAAGACAATACTTGCTGAGGAGCATTGCTTCTTTAAATAGCTGACACCAAACACAAAAAGCAACAACAGACTAATCAACAAGTATTCTCGACGATTCTCAATGGTACTATTAGTCATGATTCCACCAATCAAGGTTAAATTAATTTTAATCATTAGCCAATGATTTAGCCAATCTTGCTTTTCATTAGCCATATCTCAATTTTACTAGCATTTGGCTAATTCGCTAGTGGGTAGATCACCAAGATCGACCCCTGATTATAAACATCATAGAATATGATAGGTGCCTGTGTGTTATGTTACAACTTGTGGTGAACTTGCTAGGAGGCAATTGGTCCATGAATACATATTCTCCTCCTTTATCCAGCCAGCCATCCAATGATCAAGGTACCGATAGAGTTGATAAACACAATATTGTCAAAATTCCTTCAAAACATTTTTAGGTTGTATGTCTACACATTCACTACATGCAGGAAATTTAAACAAGGGCAAATTTGTCCAATACCAACGTGGGGTTAAAACTATGTTGCTGTTGCCTTAATGTCTTGACCCCAAAATTCACACACATCTTCACGACCACATGGACACTCTTCTAGCCAAGTTTGGAGATCACACTAGAAAAAAGTATTGAAAAATCCATTTTGAAAACTGTTACTGAAAGCTGTTGCTGTTTCATTGTGGTCTTTCACAACAAAATTGGAACATGTCTGAGAAGCGCATTAATTAATCCGTGGATCAGGCGAGGTGGATAAAAATGTCACTGTATAGTGACAATAATTTATAGTTTCCCATCCACTATTACATATACAACAAACAACCAAATTTGGTTAACACTGCTACGTATGCCGCGTATATTAACACCCTAGAGTTACAATAAACTTCATCAGCATCACTTAAATTATCATTGACAAAATACAATACAATCTGTTTCACACATAATATGTTACTGCATACAACTTTTGTATGTTATTGCCTTTTCCATAAGCATTATCACTATAAAAAGATGAATGGCCTCCATCCCAACACGAAAACCCACAAAAACCTTTTTATAGGCAAAAAAATTTTGGGAACGTGTTCCTCCTCCGCCCACACAGTGTGTGATGGTTAGGCCTGCTGGGAGGGAGGGTTACAGCTACATCTTAATATACCAATGCTCTTAAACCTCAATACATATTACTCCATAATTTTTCCCGAATACCTTTAGAAAAATTTTACCACAGGAATCTCTCTCAAACTTCAATCGAGACATTCTCATGACAGACTTTTACAAAGGTCTCTGAAATCCTTACTTACATGAAGAGCTTTTTTTTTTCTTTTTTTTCTTCTGTACATCAAACCAGCATACCTAATATATTAGCTACTTCAACAGACTATATATGCGGAATTATTGTAATAAAATAAATATATTATTTCACAAAGGAAAATTAAGGGTGTTGATTTCTCGGCTACTAGCATGTAGAATGACTGCTACTTAGTACGAGCATAATAAGTTCGCCTCTGATTGGCCAATCAGAAACTGTCATCCAAGCACTCCAAGCGGTGACCCAATGTCACCTGCTTACTCTGTACTCTGTGCCAGGGAAACATTGTTTTCACGCTTCACTACGTGCCGCTATAAAACACATGTTTCCCATCCACTATTACATATACAACAAACAACCAAATTTGGTTAACACTGCTACGTATGCCGCGTATATTAACACCCTAGAACTAACAAAGAAAGGGCAATTTGGCACAATTCAATTTCAATTAAAGAATTTAAACACCTAATTTTTGGGAAATTTCCAATCTTTTCTCCATAGAATCTTTGATATAAAAATTTTTAGGGCCATCAGACTTCCATCTCCCATGGGCTTTAATAGCGAGATATGACACACCTGCATTACTAGCTGCAGTGGCTCCACCTGAGCGCAGAGAATGAACACCAAACTGCCTTGAGCAAACATTCGGCTCTACTAGCTTAAATTTACTTAATACTATTTCTCGAGTCCTGGAATAGCTTAAGGGTTTGTTAACAGAATCAAGGCACTTGCCATGTTTTGATGCCTGAATTTGTCTAAATAAATACAAGTCATCATGCAAATCGATATTGGCCATCTGAACATACTTTTTAAACCAAAACAATGGGCATGCTACAGAGCCAGTTTTTGAAATAACTACAGTACTGCCTTGTCTGAACTGGTCCGTTTTACTCTTAGATATAAATATTTCAATGTACGTTTCGTAAACTCACATTTGAGGCTTTAACATGAATAACTTCGTCGAATCTAAGAAATCCTGCAAAAGTTAAAATGCACAAGGTCACATCTCTAACGTCAGTTAGTGACACTGAATTATGAAATAAAGAACAAATGTCAGTAATCTGAGATGAATTGATGGCTTCCTTGGGATTTCTTGGTTTGCTAAGCGACCTACGCCCTGATTCCAACACAGACTTAACGAATGGGTGATCCAGAGGGTTCGATAATCCTGCCATTTCATGTCCCCATTTTATTCCATACATATTACTATTGAACACACTCACGGAAGTCCGATTCTCAATTAGCTCTGTCGCATACAAAGAAATCCCTAATGGTGACACTGGTATCTTTGAGAATCCCGCTCGAATCGCAAACTTAATCCATTTTAGAAAGCCCCGATGATACAAAGCGACAGTACTGTCCGCCTTTGAGTGTCTCACCACGTCCACCAGCTTACTCGACAATAACAGTAACGACGGGTCCGTGACATCAGCCAGGTCAGCCCATATACCAATCCTTGGATTTATTATTTCTGCAAAAATAACAATAAATCAAAATCATTTACACCGTCAATGAAAATCATTTTCACTTATCACCACCCTGACCAAGATCTTGATAGGATGCTTTTACCGTATGCCTCCTGCAGAGAACAACTACTATGTGTCATTACCATAGAGTTGTAAATGAAATAACTGCAATGGGCCAAACCCTTCTGCATTAGGTAGGCCACTAGAGTTAAGCAATTTTTTCTTCTATGGACATCGTAATACTGTCAGATGTCTCTAGAGTAATACTGTTGAACCACTGAGCTACCATCTAGCAGAAACGCATTCTAAAATGCAACTACTATAAACATTTCCGCAAGTACAGCTGTCGCTAGAGTAACCTTTTAGTAATACACCTCATAGTAAAACTAACTATGATAGGTACACAATTTTGCTCCGGAACAGAAATATTTATTCCGTCTTAGATTGCTGCCATGCAATTTGCCCATGCATCTTAGAGCCACCATACGAAATGGCAGATTCTTGCCACCAGATATGGTGTTCTTGGCCCTACCTTTCAAAATTACATATTTGGATGGACAAATTTCAGTCCAATCTACTACAAAATGGTTAAAATGTAAACCATCGTTACACAATAATGGCCAAAATGTTGCTGATGGCCATAGAGGAACAATCATTGTGGCATGGCACTCCTCCCGTACAATCTTACGTATGCATTTGGCTATCACATTCGGAGAAGGGACCAACCAGTTGTTCTCGCCTATCCAAGACTGAGCAAACGCATCCACTGCTTCTGAACCTGGCATTATGCCGATAGAATTATATCTTGCCAATTTAGCATTATACCATGTAGCGAATCTATCTACTGAATGCGGTCCCCATACATTTTCTAAAAACACAAATGTATCATGGTTCAGCTCCCAGTCATCTATATCAACAATACGACTGAGTTCGTCTGCCTGTTTGTTCTCATTTCTAGGGATCCAGTTCATTTTCAAAGTTATTTCTCTCTGCCTACAAATTTCAAAGATTTTAAGAGCAACTTTTTGAATTTCTGGCTTACTACTACCAACTTCAATTATTCGTACAATGTTTTGATTATCTGAAAACCATTTCACACAACATTTGCCTAAGTGGGGCATAAAACTCAGCAACACTATCAATACCGCTTGTAATTCTCGCCATGTGCTACTCTTCCCCTGGTCTTCATCAGTCCAATTCCCCCGTGTAAACATAGCGGGGTTCGATACAACAAAGCCTCCATAACCTGTGCTGGAAGCATCTGCATACATAATTTCCTGAAATTGGTAATTATCAATAAACGGCTTACCATTTAACCTATCAATGTTGTTTAGCCAAAATAGTAACTCTGTGAGCACTTTCTCATCAATAAATACCAACCCCCACCAAGATCTGCGTGATTCAATACAAGTATATATGGACCTTGTCATTAACCTACACACGGGACCAATTGCCATTGCCATCGAAATAATCTGCCCAGCAACAGCTGCAAGCATCTTGACCTTGACACATGTATTGATCTTGGCGATATTGCCTATAAACTCTTTTACCTTGTTGACTCTTTTTTCAGTCACAAACATTTTACATTGAATCGTGTCAATAACCATTCCAAGCCATTTTATCGACTGGCTTGGAACCCACTGACTCTTTTCATCATTGGGAACAAGGCCAGCTTTGATTAAATCACTTTTTGACCGCCATACTCATACATTGGGCAATTTCAAAATTACTACCCATTCCTAAGCCGTCGTCAAGAAAAAGTACCACTCTTTTCCCCTCACTTCGCCATTTAGTTATTAATGGCTTAAGAGTTTTCGTGAAGCAATATGGCGCTGTGCTCAACCCAAACGGGAGAACGGCGAACATGAAATATTTGATCCCATTTTCAAATTGCCAACTAAAGCCCAAATATTTATGACAATCCGTGTGAATTTCAATGTGGTGATAACCACCCCTTAAATCAAATTTAAACATGTAGTCAGTTTCATTCAGAATTTCTTTTACTGATGATAAGTCTTCGCACTTGAATTTGTGCTTAAATAAAAATAAGTTAACGTATCTCAAATCCAAAATTAGTCTTTCTTTTCCTTCATCATTGACCGAGACCGTCAAAGGGTTAATGATATACGGTACTTCTGAGCATTCCCTAATACTACCAATTTTGAGCAAGTCTAAAATTGACGACTCTACAAAATCACTATGATCTACAGCGGATTTATTATTTGGCATGAATTTAGATTCTGGCAATGAAATAAACGGTAGTCTATATCCGTGTCTTACTATATCTAAGACTACTTCTGAGTTGCTAATTTTCTCCCAAAATGACATATTCTTTGCTAGTCTACCTTTAAAAACAATACTCTCTGGAGGGGGCTGAATAAATTCCGTCTCCGTGTTTAGAAATTTTAAAATTGTCATGCTCGTTTGCAAAATTAATGTCAGACACGTTACAGCCTTCTGTATTACTGGCATTCTCTTTGTCATTGGCATTCACCGTGGGCTCTAAATTCAAAATTATAATCAGTTACACTAAAACTTATCTTATTATCCGAGCCCGCCACCGCATGGCCAGCCTGCCTCCTCGGGCAATCCCTATGCCAATGGTCCCCACCGCAGCCAAAGCATGGTCCTCGTCTTCTCAAAGCGTTCTGCGCCACTGGTCCCCCCGAGCCACTGGGTCCTGGATTTGACGGCCTGTAGTCGCGTTTGATCACCTTCTTCTTCATCATTGTCTCTTTAGATTTCTTCCCGAGATTTCTTCCCGGCACACATTTCAGCTTTCCATAGACGTCTTTCATCTTCTGAGTCTTCCACCAACTCGTCCCTGGTATACTCATGAACAGTTTTGCACCCATATTCTGATTTGTCGGCTATTAGGATGATCTTTTGCCTTTTCTTCACCATGTCCATACCTGTTTGCAAACACTCCGACACTTTGTCCATCTTTTGTGACTGTAACGCTTGATGCGCTTCAGAAATACACTCTAATGTCTGCGTGTTGTGCCGGAATTGATCTTCATTAGCCTTGAACTTGAATGTATAATTTTCACCGTATTTCAGTTTCTTTATTTCGCCTAGCTGAAGATCCGCATGTTTCTCCGCACTGTCTTCAATACTACGCTTTAAATTACTCATTTTAGAATCAACTAATTTGTTTATAGCAGAAAGTAACTGGTCATTGTTAGCTGCAATAGCTTGCCGAAATTCATTCGATAGCGCCCCTTCTACAGACATGTTGAATTCTTAAAACGTGTACACGAAGACCAATTAAGGGTGTTGATTTCTCGGCTACTAGCATGTAGAATGACTGCTACTTAGTACGAGCATAATAAGCTCGCCTCTGATTGGCCAATCAGAAACTGCCATCGAGGCACTCCAAGCGGTGACCCAATGTCACCTGCTTACTCTGTACTCTGTGCCAGGGAAACATTGTTTTCACACTTCACTACGTGCCGCTATAAAACACATATATCCACATGTCATCCACATTGTTCAACATTACAAACAGTTTGCCATTGACTCTGTAGCAAACTTGCGGACAGTAATAAGTCATGGAATCTGGTCTTAATATGCAATATTCATTCACTTGATCTCTATGGAAGACATTCAGTCTGGTCTCAAACGAAACAATGATAGTTTTAAAACAGACGAGGTACTTCACATGATCCTTTATAACAATCATGTCTACAACTACGAACGCTGGTTCTTCATCTACTTTCCACTTCTGAACTAAGACAGTTCCTTTCATGTACATCTTGCCATGGACAATTATCTTAGGTGTAACCATTACTAAATTGTCAGGGTGCACATCCTCTCCAAAATGTTGATACAGTGGTATCATCTTAAGTTGTTTGATATCCATCACTGACAGTATCTCCTTCATACAGATACGTCTCAGAACACGAACCATCACTACCAAGCATCTGCAAACACATCCATCTTTGATGATGAAAAGCAATTGACTTAGCGATGCACTTGAAATTGAGCCACCTCTTCTATTTGAAAAATCCATTTTTTCCTTCGAACCTCATACACCAGTGATTGCGCAAGGGCCAGAATTTACGCAACTGATCGGGTAAATGCAGAAGAAAATTCATCTTAGGCGGAAAGCTGACATCCGGGTATAGCAATCGAAATTGATGGTTATGACTAGCAATCAGAGATTTTAGCGAGTGATATGTCCTTTCCTATACCACTGGGTATATACTCAATAATGTTGTTTGTAATAACAGCAAAAGGTTCAACCATTTTTCATCACATTCTGGAATATATTCACCGATCATAAATGGCAACAATGTAATCAATGTTTTCATGGAAGCTGCTGTCTGAAAGAAAGTGTTACTATTCATATCAAGTTCATGTCTTGTTATTAGCTGTGGCTTATCAACTAAGTCATGACTTGAGAACTCTACTCAAACTGACGGAGAAGATCAAATTTAAAGTACTGTTGTACCAAAATTATATGATGGAGAACAAGTTTTAATTCCACCCATACAATTCCTTCAAGGAGATGATGCATAGGATCCTGTAAAATGCATTCAGTTATGACAAAGTGAGGAATATACCTTAAGACTGTATCACCTTTAACACCATATACACGTGACCAATAGACCTGGGCCTTTGTGCTGATGCCCTTTAGCATGTCAATTCGGTCGAGATGTTCCTGCTCATCTCGCTCAAAATAATTTGCCGAGTTTGTACTCCCATTCAGCTGATCACGGGTCACTTCACATGTCCTACATGGTTTATCGGCGGCACCAACAGATTCTTTAAACGCACCAAATAACTGCAGCCGGAGTGTCAGCCATGACACAAAGTAAATTGCCATAAAAGCGCTCTGACACACCATTAATCAGCAGATCAACTCCAATGCATAGAGATTGCATACTGGTAATAAAATCACCTAGAATTGAAGACATTCCGTTTTCTCGAACAGCTTTGGAATTGGCAACAGCCAGCAACTGAATGCGTCTGAGCTTACTTCGGCACTCGGGTGGAATATTCAGCAATATCCAATAAGATGCTGTGATTTTATGTTTTGATCGATGAGAGCCGATCGGGTTCACCAACTCAGTCATCAGTATACACAGCAAACCTCAAAGCAGTTGGATGAGTTGAAAAGTATTCTGATGACTGTACAAATGCTCCATCACAAAAATCATATGCAAGATCAGAATCTCGATACAACGGGTTGCTCTGTATATACTGCCTCACTTCAGGCATCCGAAGTAAAGAAGAAAGCTGTTGTAAAAATGGAACATAATATCCCATTACATTAACTGTTGTCAGTTTATATATTCCCGAAACTATGTTGTTTTTAACACATTCAGAAATCTGTACTGCTTGTGGCTTAACATAAGCGAAATGATCTGAAAAATACTTAACTTGCTGATAGCTAGATTGTAAACCAACAAATAAATCTGAACTACAAAAAAGGCCATCAAATTCTGCAGTTTGTGGAACAGGAACAATGGCTTCTAAGCGTGATTTTATTTCATCCAGCTTTAAATTAAACAACTCTGTAGTAGAGTTAATTATCTCAAAAACTGCCAAGTCAGATAATTTATGGGCTTCCTTTAGCTTCAGGACATATGCACCCGCAGCCTTGTCATTTGAGTCATCATCGTCATCAGCTCCTCCATTATAATCCAAGACATTACTAAGATAAGATAAGATTGATTTGCAGAACGCAGGCTAAAAAGCCTCTATGTTCCGTTTTGTGTTTGGCTGCTATGATAGGTAACTCTTAGTTCTTGGTTTGCCCAGTATGTGTCTAATCTATTCTTGAAGATGTTTAAATTTGTCGATGTTACAATGTGATCAGATAGTGAATTCCAGGCATCGATTATTCTATTAGTAAAGTAATGTTTTCTGAAATCATGTGAAAAGCAATGTTTCTTTAGTTTATATGTGTGTCCTCTTGCTATTGAATTGTTTAATGTGAAAAGATGTTTTGTTAGATGTGTGTCCTAATAACCATGTATGATTTTATATAATTCAATCATATCTCCCCGGTGTCTGTATTTTAGAGTTGGAAGATTTAGTCTCTAGCCTGTCAGGGTAGCTCAGTCCCTTCAATGACGGAATCTGTCTGGTTGCCCTCCTTTGAACATTTTTGATAGTATTGATATCTTTTTCTTTGTATGGGCACCAGACACTGTTAGCATATTCAAGGTGAGGGCGTACTAATGCTTTGTACAGCAAGGTGAAATTGTCATTATTTAGGTATGTGTAGGTTCTGCGAATTATTCCCATTATCCTGTTGGCTTTATTTACCTGGTCCTGTATATGTTTTCGAAAGTTAAGTTGTCTGTCTATAAATATGCCTAGATCTTTTTCAAACTCAACAGATTCAACTGGTATTGGGAGACCATCCTCTCCGTGTAGGTGATAGGATCTGTTTTCAACATTTTGTTTGCTTTTTATTTCCAGAACTCTACATTTGTTTGGATGGAATTTTAGTAGCCATGTAGAAGCCCAGTCGGTCATGGAGTCACGATCATCCTGTATTATTTTACTGTCTGTTTTGTCATGGATTTCTTTATAAATCTTTGTGTCATCTGCGAATAAGTAGATTTCAGAACTGACATTATCCGGTAGGTCATTTATATATATATAACAAACAGGATAGGGCCTATCACACTACCCTGTGGTACCCCACTAGATATATATCTTGCCATGCAGAAAATTTGTTATTAATCCGGACTCTGTTTACGATTTTTTAAGAATTCCCTTATCCATTGGCACATTGTATCAATAAATCCATATGCCTTCAATTTGATCACGAGTCGTTCATGTGGGACCCTATCGAATGCCTTCATAAGTCCATAAATACTATGTTTATTTCACTATTGTTGTCCAGTGGTCTAAAACATTTAATAATTGCAGTGTTGTTGACCTCCCGGAAATAAAACCAAATTGTTTATTAGTGAGTAGATCATTTGATGTTATGTGCTTTAATATCTTATCCCGAATGAGCTTTTCCATGAGTTTGCAAACTACACTTGTAAGGCTTATTGGTCTGTAGTTGCCTGGGTCCTTTTTATCCCCCTTTTTAAAAATTGGTGTAACGTTTGCAAGTTTCCAATGGGTAGGTACACATCCTGAGACAAAGGATTTGTTGAATATGATGTTAAGTGGTTTATGTAGTACTTCTCTTAATTCATATATGAGGCGAGGATGTACTTCATCAGGTCCAGGTGATTTAGAAATGTTTATTGATTCCATAATTTTAAGTGTTTCGCTGAGGCTGAAGGTAGTGTCACTAGCGAGAGTTGTGTAGTTTCGCCTAGTAAGGTGTGGAAGCGTATTAGTATCTTCATCAATGAAAACAGTAGTATAGAAATTTGCTAATACATCCGCCTTGTCAATATCATTTTGTACTTTCAGGACTGTACCATTTGCTTCAACCTCAAGTTCAGGTATTCTGGAGGTGAGTTTTCTTGTACGGTTGACATGATACCAAAACTTTTTAGGATTCCTTTTTACACTTCTGGCTATTTCTTTTTCTTTTTCTCGTTTAGCATTTCTTGTGAGTGTTAAGTTTGTTTCGCTGGTGTGTATATTTAAGCCTGTCTTCGTCTGTTCTGGTTTTCATATAGTTCATCCAACCTCTATTTTTAGCTTTTATTAGTTTAAGAATTTCTGATGTAATAGCTGCTTTCTTTCCCTTGTTGTGTGACTTGTATCTGGGGATATGCGCTATTTCTGCTAACTTTAGTTTGTTAGAAAAAGTGGAATACATGTCTTCAACATCTTTACCTTCTAATATTTTATCCCAGAGATTTAGTTCATGTTTCATTGCCCCATAGTTCCCTTTGTCGTAGTTTAATTTTTCTATTTCAGTTGTCACTGTCTCATTTGCACATTGGAGATTACATGTGATCACAACGTGGTCACTGCTTCCCAGAGGGCTATCGTATGCAATATCTGACACAAGATTTTCATCGTTACAGAGAATTAGATCCAGTGTATGTGGGGTGTCAGTGCCTCTAACTCTAGTGGGGTTATCGATTTTTTGACAACATACATTCTAGGAATCCTTCAGTACTATCTGATCCTGTCCAGGAGTCCCATTGGATGTTTGGAAAATTGAAATCTCCACAAATGAAAATGTGTGTGTGTATTGCTTTGTGTTATTTGTTACTTGGCGCAGGAGGGTGTTCATTAGGTTTATATTGTTCTCGTCACCAGTGGGGCGTCTGTATATAACACCAACTAGTAAAGTTTCATTATTTTTTAGGCGTATTTTAATAAAACAATGTTCCTTAAAATTACTTTGCACATTGATTTCATCCGAATGTAGTTCCTGTTTCACAAGTATCATAACACCTCTTCCGGTTTGTTCACAGAAGTTGTTTGGGAAAGTATCGTATCCTGCGATGGACATTTCTTCTTTAGTATGGAGAAATCGGAAATTTTTAGGAAATATCTCTTATCATTATAATGTCTGGTGTTTTTTTCATGGCCAAAAGCCTTGCTTTGAATTCAGGTAATTTATTAGAGAGACTGCATTGGTGTACATGCATTTCAAGTGTAGCTCAGATCTCTCATGTTCTGATAGCTGAGATTGTGTGGATTTACAATATGTTCTAGGTTCTGCTTGTTTCCTTAGAGTTTTCAATTTCTTACTTTGTAATACCTGTGTGCTTTCTTTTCTGTTTGATGGCGAGATAGCTGTTGATATTGTATCATGTATATATTTGTTAGTATCCATTGCTTGTGGAACTGTACATTCATCGACCAAATTGTGGTATCTGTTATATAGATGTATAGGCTTGATTATTTCTGCATTTGGTAAATATTAATACAGTATATTGCCTTTTTTCCTTATGCATTTATTCCTAAAAAAAAAGGACGAGGGATTGCATTTCTACAGGTATTGTTGGCTTGAAGGGAATCGATACGCGAGTTCAGATAGTTCATTATGTTTTCTGATAACAGTCTAACTCCATGATAATTTGGGTGAATAAAGTCTCGAAAAAGCTCTTCATTTGCTTCCCCATTAGAATACGTAAACAGTTCTGTGTTGTTCACTAGGGTTGCTCTGTGCCATTCTACTAGAGAGCTGAGCATTTCATTAAACTCATAAACTAGGTTGTTTTCATGTGTGTTTTGGGGGCGTGGCAGCAGGGATGATACATACACTTGAGTGTTTGGAGCTAGTGATTTGGCTCTTTCAATGAGTGCATCATATTCATTGATCATGCTGTCTGCTTTACGCTTACCAATGTCATTACTTCCAACATGTATGATGACAATATCGTATGTATTGGGTGAGAGAAACAGTTCACGTTTTTCCGCAATTTCACTGATTCTGATGTCATACTCTTCTGTTGACATAAACCTACCACTAAGTTTCCTGAGTGTCGAGCTTCCAATGATTAGAACTTTCCTGGTTGTTGCAGTTTGAGTGTTGGATTGCAGGGATGGTTGTCTATTATGATTTTAGTACTCTACATTGCTATAACTCTCGTCATCAATATCACAAGTTTCGTTCTCGTCATTGTAATGTTTTCTGTGACAATGTCTCTTGAAGGACATATAATTCCTAAACGATGCCCCACATCCTTCAGCGCCACAGTGAACAATGAAATTTGCGCATTATGTTGAAGTCTGATCAGCTGAGGCAATAAATCTCGCCATTCCGAGGTGAAAAATGGACAGAGACTACACTCGTGATTCATTATGGTCAGTGGAAATACATAGGCCTATTGCATAATTTCACCATTGGCCTTCCTCAGAATCACAAATTTAGAATACTCCAATACTTTAGAGGATTGTCCTGCCCTTGAATGAAATACTGGTATTCATACTCAGCTCCGTGGTTATACTCTGTTTACACCTTGACGAGATTGAAACATTAAAAGAGTGTACACAAATGTAAGTTAAAACTTTAACACTTATCAGCCAAAAACTGCTTCTGCAGTCGTTCTTGAGAAATGTCAATTTTCAGACCAAGAAGAATATTTTTGAAAATTTACCACTGGAGCCAGTCATTCCAGTAGTAAGCATTAAAGAATAGTCTTTTAGTCTGAAAATGGAAATTATATGAGAAAATTTTGTATAATTTCTCGGGTTAAAGGGTTAACAGCTTGAAGACTAAAACAGCTTTAGCACACCCGGTATGATTATACGAAATTATTTCTAAAGGTTACACTGAAAATAATTACGAAAGACGACTGCAAAAACATCAAACTTCATCCATTAAAACAGTTTCTAATCTTAGTTAACTATCTATATTGCATCATTGAACAAAGGCCAATGTAGTGTAATATTGGCGGGAAAATATAGACCTCTAAATGCGTTCAGTTAAACGCGTTTAAAAATATACCTGTGTTCTGTTACCGTTATCAATGTATAACGCATTTCATTGATTAGACTGCCTCGCTATAACACTGCACATCAGCATTACTAATCGGTATTGCACTTACCTACAAGGATGTCCACCGTTGTAGACGAAAAGCCTAAGCTGGAAAGTACTCCCTTCACTTCTTCCACTGTAGTTGAAAAATGTACTGCTGAATAAACCGAAAAGACATACTATGTATATGTATAAGTAAGCAAAAGATTATATTTGAACTTGTCATTATTATCTCATTGTGTGTTGCCGGGTTATCATTTATATCTTACAGCAAACCCTGAATTCCCAGTCAAATTGGTTTCAAAATATTCAATTGACTTTGTATAAAATAGGAAACACATACAATCTAGATATGTATAATTAAGCAAACCCATATATTTGAATTTATTATTCTCGGGGCTGATCTGACTGGATGCTATTGCTGCCTATCAATCGTCCCCAGTGAAATTGGATCCAAAATGGTCAACTGACTGCTGACTAAACTGTAAAGACAAAGTTAAGACATATATTTCTGTTGTGTATAATTAAGCAAAAGCCTATATTTGAACTTATCATTATTGTGTCATTGCCAGGTTATTATGTATATTTTGCCTCAAAACCTGAATTCCCAGTCAAATTGGTTTCAAAATATCCAACTGACTATTAAATTGGAAACACAATTCAGATATGTAGAATTAAGCAAAAGCTTACGTATGAACTTGCCATTGTGTGCTACCAGGTTATCATCTATATTTTACCACAAACCCAGAATTGCCCCGTGAAATTGGTTTCAAAATATTCAACTGACTATTAAATAGGGAACATACAATTCGTACACTTAACAGAATTCAATGTCCATGATTTATCTAGATACGTAATTTATTACACGCTTTGATAACAACGTCGTATTCCCAAGTGACAAACTGATCAGACCAATCCATTACTGTCAAACACATATATATCACTTCACATGGATTCATGTAAAGCAACACTGGGCAAATCTAAATGAAAATGCGTTTTCAAGTTCTCTTCAAAATTCAGCTTGACCTGTCATGTATTATTTTATGCTATTTTCCTTGCAAATGTATTCTCTGTTCCCAGGCATTGACATGTAAAGGCTGATGAGTGTTTAACTACAGCACTTGAGTAAACACCCATATGATAACAATAAGCAATATTATAATTATAATTCCTATATTAACCCACGGATTCCCATCCAGCTGTTCACTGCGATGAATATTATATATGCAGCAGCCTGTTGGCCTGTGATGCCGATTAACTGGAAGCTATGATGCTTTATAATCAATGCGGAAGCTTCCAGTAACCTAGTATCAGTAGCCTCAACAATGTACTTTAACATGATTATCCTCCTCAGGCATAACATAAAAATATGAATATAGTAACTAATCTCCTCCTAAATCCAAAACTAAAACTGCTGTTTATCCACAGAAATCGGTGTTAATCACCTATAGCCGCCCAAAACCTTGTTTGTATGTATTTGTATTGTTTGTTTCCATATGCCAGTCATGTTCCCCTGCGTATCTTGTAGCAAACCAGTCAAGACCAACCAGCGTGAAATACTCTGCGATTGTTGTGGCAACTGGGTGCACCTAACTTGCTCCAAACTAACCATATCTGATTACCAATTATTAGAAAATACTGAAGAGCCATGGTGGTGCATAGAATGCAATAAAAGCTTGTTCCCATTCAATCACTATGAAAATGATACAGATTTTATGTTGACCATATTAGGTGTAAATTACAATGATAGCTACTTGAACCCTAATACATTATAAATCCATTTCAGTTAAATACACAAGACCAATGCACATTCTCTGAAGACGGAGAAATTGATTTTCAACAGCCTGAATGTAACTATACACTACAGAAAGAATTCAATGAAAAAATGACTAAGAGTACAGAATCTGTTTCCTTTTCAGCCCTTCATATTAATACTCGCTCTATTTTAAAGAATTATGATAAACTAAGTCATTTCCTAGATTCTAGTATTCATGAATTTGGTGTTGTAGGGATTACTGAGACATGGCTAAAGCCGGACTCTCCACTCAACTTAATTAATATGCAAAACTATAAATTCATAGAGAAGTTCAGGCCTATTAAACCTGGAGGTGGTGTAGGCATCTATATAAAGAACAACATACAGTATATTATGAGGGAAGATTTGTCAACAACTGAAGAATTCATTGAAACAATATTTATTGAAATTCCCGTGGAAAAATCTAAGAATAAAATTATTGGTGTCACATACAGACCTCCTGCAAGTGACAATGATAAATTTATTAAAACCCTAGAAAATATTTTTAAAACAATTCAAAATGAAAATAAAGCAGCCTATATATTGGGAGATTTTAACATTGATTTATTGAAAAAAATTAATTTCAATACCCAGGATTTTTTTTAAAACATTTGGATTCTCCATTTATATCAAAACCAACAAGAATTACTTAGTTCACAGCTACTGTTATTGACAACATTTTCTCGAATGCCTCTGTAAGCACCAAGAACCAAGCAGGTATTTTCGTTGTGAACATTTCAGACCATCTACCTATTTATTATATGGAGAAAGAAAAAATAAGTCAAAAATCATTCATAAAGAAAGAAATAACATGCAGAGATTTTAGAAATGATAACATAGAAAAATTTAAAATGAATATGGCAAATATAAACTGGAATCAGATAATAGAGTGCCAGACATGTGAAGATGCCTACAACGCATTCCATACACTTTGCACTAACATTTATGAATCAAGCTTTCCACTAAAAAGAACTAAAAAAGTTTAAAGAAAACCCTACTAAACCCTGGTTAACAACAGAATTGATAGCTGCCTGTCATAAGAAGAATAAGATGTATTTAAATTTTATAAAATTTCCTACAAGAAATAATGATGCACAATTTAAAAAGTACAGAAACAGATTAAATCAGATAATCAGGACGGCAAAGATAAACTATTATCATTATAAATTTGAAGAGCAAAAGAACAATATAAAAGAAACATGGAAATTAATAAAAAACACTATTGAATAAACAAAAAAGCAGTTCAGAAACATTCTGGTTTATTTATAATAATACAATTATAACTGACAAAAAATAAATTGCGGATAAATTTAATGAATACTTTATAAATATTGGGCCTAATTTATCTTTAAAAAATACAGACCAGTCTTGGAATAAATGTGCAAGACTATCTGACAGGCGACTACCAATCCTCAATGTTCCTGACCCCTACTGACAAAGAAATTTACAAATCTTAATGAAAATTAACCCAACTAAGAGTGCCGGCATTGATAACTGTAAATGGAAAATCTTTAAAAACTGTACTAGAGAAATACTAACTCCACTGAATCACATCTGCAATCTATCATTTTCACAGGGTATATTTCCATCCGTATTAAAAACTGCATGCGTAGCACCTATATTCAAAGCTAAAGACCCATCTGATTTTACTAACTATAGGCCAGTCTCAGTACTTCGCTTTTCTCTAAACTTCTGGAAAGATTATACTACAATAGAACTATAAAATATCTTAATAAAAACTCTATAATCTATGAATCCCAGTACGGCTTCAGGGAAAAACACTACCATGCTTGCCATTGTGGATATGCTTGAAAAAATAACCACATCCCTTGAGAGAAATGAACACACTAGGTGTATTCGTGGACCTCTCCAAAGCATTCGATACTATTGATCATGAAATATTACTTTAAAAACTAGCCCAATATGGAATTAGGGGCATTGCATTAAATTGGATATATAGCTATTTAACTAACAGAACACAATGTGTAAAATTCAGTGGGGCCATGTCAGGACACAGGAAATTAGTCTGTGGCATTCCACAAGGATCAATTCTTGGACCTCTGTTGTTTTTACTATACATGAATGACCTACCCAAAGCATGTAATCACCTCTCACTAATATTGTTTGCGGATGATACCAATGCCTTTTGTAGTCACAAGGACATAGACACTGTATACAAGTATGTAAATAATGAAATGAAAAAAATCATAGACTGGTTTAAAGTGAATAAATTATCTCTGAATGTCGATAAAACTAACTATATACTTTTCACAAAATCTAAGAATTTAAAACAAATAGCTCTCCCCAAAATGCATGTAAATAATCAAGAAATTCACGAAGCACAATATGTCAAATTTCTCGGCGTCTACCTTGATAAAAGCTTAACCTGGGAGAAGCATATAGAAATAGTGAGATCCAAGGTAGCAAAGAACATCGGTATCATGCACAGACTTAAGCCATATCTTCCCCCTAATATTCTAAAAACTATTGTACACTGATCCTTCCACATATTGCAATGTAATATGGACTAACACGCATAAAACTAAACTAGCACATCTAAAATCACTACAAAAGCAGGTAATCAAATTATTCGCACAGCGAGCAGAGGGCCAGGATGTCTTTAAAACCGAAAAAATGCTAAAACTTGAAGCCATTGGAGCTGTCCAACTATACACTATCTTAAGGGACTACCATAATGGCAATCTACCCTCCTCATTATCAAACCTTTTTAGGAACAACTCCGATATACACTCGCACAACACACGAACTAAGAATAACTTGCACCAAACCTATTACAGAACAATGACAGCTACACAAAAACCATCCCACCAAGCAATACAACTCTGGAACAACACAGATATAAATATACGCACACAAATTCTTACACAAAGCTCTTAAACAAAATATTTCAAAAATAATCTTTGAAAGATACTAAAAATCCAAACCAATGACATGAATGCAGAAGTCACCACCATGGCAGTACAAAAACATGTATGTACCCAGTTGCCAGGATAGCAACTAGAATGTAAAATACACATCTGCAATAATAATAATGCATCCGTAATTGTTGATGTGGATGATGCAGTTGTGTATAATAATAATAATAATAATAATAATAATAATAATAATAATAGTAATAATGCACCAAGAAATGTTGATACAAATTAGGCCGCATTGTTATATATGACAATAATAATAATAATAATATTGTAAACAAGATATGCATGTGTTTTCCCCATTCCCATGTGTGTGTTAATTGTCTATTGTCTTAAATGTATACATGTAAATATTATATTATCTTCACCCATGATCCAACTATTACTGAATTATATGTTTATTATATGTTAAATGTAAGGGGTCCACCGCTGTATATGCTCAGCCTTTGGTGGACTGCCTGTTGTGTAAATGTAAAATCTATGTGTTATATGAAAATAAATCATTTTGAATCTTGTATATCTTTCATGGCATCCATGTTGTTGTCGATTTTTAATTCCAAGCCGGTTGCGCGTGCGCATTGCGCTGAGCTGGTCACGTGGTTCAAACGTATGTAAAACCTAAACACCTATCGTCTTTCACCACAAAACCCCGAGGTGTATATTGATATTTAATTTGTGGTGGGCTTTGATTAGATTACTAAATTATATTAAATTACCCCCTGTGACATTGTTGCAAACCACCTACAAAATTCACATATAACCCCACCCCCTTTATGAGGTACCTCGTTTCGGGGTAATTTAAGTTAAACAGGGTGGTGTGGGGGTTGACAATAAAATAAGTAAAATAAAAAATAGCATAAAATTTAACTATGGAAACCACACATTAGCTATACACGGGTTAGAAAAGGTGTAAGAAAGTTAGGTAAATATCATGAGATATGTGAAAATGTACATGTGATATATATTGTCAGGTTCAGGGTCTTCCCGGGGAAAATTTTGAAAACCGACACTGATCTGAGAACCCATTTCAGGCCTCATAGAACTCATTTCTTATGAGTTGCCCAAATAATGTGCCTGTATGCGTGCGTGTGTTTGTGTGCGCGTGATGTTTGGTCCCTGTGTCAAATTTGTTGCAGTGCAGTGGTGAGTGAGTGAGGTTGGGGTGGGGTGGTGAAGGGTGCGAAGTGGGGGATTTGACTATCACTGGATTGAGGTGGATGCAAACGGTATCGCTTACCCATAGGGCCTACTCTAGAAGTCCTGTTTACCTGTACACCTCCTGGCAAACATTGTTTCTTTGACCCAACGTAAGTTGTATTTGTTGGGCCAACGTAGTTTTGCTCGTTGGCCTTACATTGGCCCAATGTGTGGTTTCGTTGGCCCAACGTTGGCCTTAT
Source organism: Chaetoderma sp. LZ-2023a (assembly GCA_034401795.1). Classification (NCBI taxonomy): domain Eukaryota; kingdom Metazoa; phylum Mollusca; class Caudofoveata; order Chaetodermatida; family Chaetodermatidae; genus Chaetoderma; species Chaetoderma sp. LZ-2023a. The sequence goes on along the minus strand of CM067368.1, from coordinate 15,131,656 downwards.
GAGTGGATGATCAATAGAAAATGAGTTATGTTGGGCCAACGTTGTATTTAGGTTGGCTAGCTGATGCTAAGTTAGTTACGTTGCCAACATAGTTTGTATTTGGGAAAACTACGTGATACGTTGGGCCAACATAATCCCAACGAGCAATACTATGTTGGACCAACGAATAAACATACGTTGGGTCAACATAGCATTGTTTGCAAGGGTAATACTTTGCCACACGTCAACAAAACATGTATGTATAATATCGTGTGATATCGGTAGGCATATTAATTTACTAGTGTAAACATGTTGGACGAAACGTGTTTACGACTACACACTGTTTTGTCAGAGTGATTTAAGAATGTGTGTAAATCCTAAACACATTTATAGAAAACGCGGTTAAATCTTAAAATGTGTTTGCTTTTAAACACAATCCTAAACACGTTTAAACGTAATGTGTGTAAAACCTAAACACATTTTTTACAGTGTACAGATCGGTCTTGGTCTATTCACCAATAGCTACTGACAGCCAGTGGCCAGTCGGTCTACAGCTTCGTAAACCTATCTACATACTCGTGTGAATTTCAGTCGTGTTTATTTATTCGTGTTACGCGTTCATTAGGGTGCACCCACTTCACTTCGTTGAGTTTGATATGATAACTTGAGTCATATCGTGTTCATATGCATCATCAGTACCCTTTCATCATTAAGCCGTAGTGAACTGACTGATTTCATCAGAATCTCAATTCTACACAGGTCGTATCTTGAGGTTTAATATACTTATATTTAATAGTGGTTATTAATTGTGACTAGGAGTATATCAATAGAATTACCATTTTTCAGATTCAGGTTCATGAATAAATACTAATAATTCTAACTATGTCGGATATGCTGTTATAAAGGCAGAAAATTACCTGGTGATCCATATCTACCATGAGTTCAAAAATGATTCGATAGTGGTCAGTACTGACCAGATCGAATAAGGGTAATTTTTCACCTCAGTTCATAATATACACCTGTGCAAAAGTTAAGCACCACCCTATTTTTACGCACATGCGAGGGTATATTCATGTGCTATGAAGAAAGCAATAGCATAAACATTTATGTACCCATCCATCTTAGTGCAGGAGGTAATAATGCAACTAGAGGAATGCTGATTATGGTGGTGGGGAAACACTGTATGTTTTTGTTTGAACTTGAAAACGAGGCCTGAATATGGTTACGTTGACACAACTGACAACTATTGCCCTACAGTTGACACACGTGGCTAGATTGTCATTAATGGTGTCTGAAAACGAAGTTTAACATCTGTGCACGAGTTTGAGACTGTCATTATTAATACCGGGTATATCCACCTTGTGCCTGGATGACGGCCTGGACACGACGTCTCATGCTGGTCACCAACCGACTGATACGCCATTGTGGTATTCGTTGCCATTCAAGATGGAGTGCGTCTGTTAATTCCTGTAGGTTCTGCACAGGAGGATCCCTCCTTCTCACCATGTTTCCCAGAATGTCCCAGATATGCTCAATAGGGTTCATGTCAGGGCTCCTTGCTGGCCATGGTAGGGTTTCGATGGCATTCTGGCGGAGGTATTCATGCACAGCTCTAGCACGATGTGGTCGGGCGTTGTCATCCATGAATATAGGCTGGGTTCCAGGTGCATGATTTACAAAATGAGGGACCACAACTCTATCCAGTATGGAATCTTGATATCTTTGTCCATTTAGTGTTCCAGGTACAGTCAACAGATCCAGCTTACAATCAAATGAGATGCACCCCCATATCATAACGGAACCGCCACCAAATGGAACTTCTTCCATGATGTTACGTTGGTCGTACGCCGTGCGTCTGGACCTCCATACACGAGTTCGACCATCTGTGGCATGAAGCAGGAACCGACTTTCATCGGACCAGTGTACCCGTCTCCAGGATCTCATGTTCCACTGTCTTCTTTCGTTGCACCACCTCAGACGCTCCTCTTTGTGGTGTGCAGTGAGGAGAGGACGTCTGACAGGTCTCCTAGCTTTCATGCCAGCAGCATACAGTCTCCTTTTGACGGTAGACATTGACACTATTGCACGTTTCCCATTGCTGGCTGAGCACTCTGCTGTTGGTGAATGGAGATCTAACAAGGCGTACTAGGGCTCGATCATCACGGGCAGTAGTCTTCTTCGGTCTTCCAGATCTAGGCCTGTCCTTCACCTCGGTAGTTTGCCCATGTTTTGCAATCAAACGACTGATTACAGTATGGTTAATGTTCAGCTGTCTGCCAATCTCTCTGCATGACATACCAGTGGTATGCATGCCTATGATTTGCCATTTCACACGATCACTTAACCTTCGTCTTGCCATAGCGGTTCACAATCAAGAGCTAATTCTCTCTGTACAAATAAACAACGGTCATGAACACAAAATTCCTAATCTTGTCGCCTAAATCTGTATTTAATGTTCTACACCTCAAACTGGACTTTTACATAACTGAACACGTGTGCTGTTTCCCGCCACGCACGGACATCAAGTGAAGTCATGCATGCATGTGCATTTCGTACTTGGAATTATGTCAGCTAACGCGGGGACAAAAAGTATGGCAGCCTAGTTGTACCATCATGTTTCTACGTTCTATTGTTTTTGCTGGTGCTTAACTTTTGCACAGGTGTATATATCACGGTATCATAACCTGGTTACGAATTAACAGCATCTATAGTAATGAAGTAAGTTGACTCATCTGTGTAATTCTAGGAGCGTTAATGCAGGTGACAGCAGGTCAAGTAATTAACAGCATCTATAGTAATGAAGTAAGTTGACTCTTCTGTGTAATTCTAGGAGCGTTGATGCAGGTGACAGCAGGTCAAGTAATTGATGTGATGAGATTGGTATCAAACCTCAAAGAAAGATCAGAGATTGGATCAACCATGATCAAGTGTATATTGATGATAGTGGACGCAATCTAGAGAATACCTTCATATTAGGGTTTTCCTTTTCCTGAAATTAGTTTTCCGTAATACTCGACAAGTCAATAACAGTGTAGAGTTTCGATTTTTATTTCAAATTAGTTTTCTTAATATTAAACAAAGATAATAACAATGCAGAGTTCAAATACTAATTCGTGAAGCGCCTTAACATAAGTATCAATGTATGATATTAGTCAAATCATGTTATTTTGTTCATCAAAAACAAATAAGAATGAATGAGTATTAATTTAGCAGAATCGTCTTTGGTTACTTTTGAATTCAGTTCCATCATCCTTCGATCTAAAAGTTCAGAGTTCAAATACTAATGAATACAGGGTACATGGTTAAACATACCATTCGTACAACAGTTATCAATGTCTCTTGGTCCGAAATTAAAAGTTCAAATACTGAGTCGTAAATCGCCTTAACATAAGTGTCTTACAATTCGAACAAAGTTATTAAGAATTGATATCCCGTGATTATACTTCAGGGGTTTGATTTTAATTCGAGCCACTAAAGAGCAAGTACACATATTGATGCAAGGCATCAATGGTAAATAGCGTGCCCGGAGCTTATTATAATTCTGAGAATAAACTCAACTGTTTCATGGAAAAATGAAGTTATGTAAAGGCATACAAGCCACTTATGACAAAACTATACGCGGACAATAAACAAAGAAGGAATATTTCTTGCAAAAAGATATGGGCAGTATTAGCTATGGGCTAGGAAAAGCAGCTTATATTTTTGGTCAGTCCAACAATTTTTCCATCCATCCTTTTTCTCCAGGCCAAACTCCTTAACAGAGAGAGGAACAGACAAAATTAAGAGCAGCCAGTGATGAGAAAATTGCACTACTGCATCAACAGAGCGTAACAGATCAAATTTGGGTCATTATGTATCAACAACTTGTAAAGATAAAGAAATCAACAGACCTGGCAGCCCAGTCACTAGAAAATCAGCACAAGAGGCAATACAGACCCTGACACCCATTCAAACATATTAACGAAAAACTGTAAAGAATAGTTTAAACCTAAATTTTGATACCTTACTAAACAGACGTTAAGAGTTTATTACCTGGATATATATTGGTGAAATATACACTGCAATGCTAGTGAAATGCACAAAGCAAGTATATTTTTAATGCAATACAGGACCCCGATCTGTACCAACAGATAACCTTTTCAACAAAGTTAAGTGGCCAGGATAGAACCAATACCGTGAACCTAGTTTTCTCCAACGAAGATGATATAGTAGAAAACATTCTGACTGAAGACCCAGTGGGAAACAGCCACAATCGTGATCTGTTTCATTTAGCCATCATATCTATTAAACGATATCTTTACTGGAAACAGTGACAAACTATTAAATCAAATATTTTTGCTCAACAAAAAGGCCAAAATCGGTCTCAACCGTTGCAATGATGACGATCTTGTTGACCATATGTGCAAATGTTAGGGTATTAGCCTGATAAGTCAGGTTCTACCAGTACACGCGGCTAATAATATGGGATATATAGAAATATTTTCACATTACTATAATAAATATTTGGTGGTAGAATTATTACAATATTTCGCACAGCGTGAGAAGATAGTGAGTTCTACATGGCCTTATGTTCGAAAACGGGCTACAAGGCATGTAGAGATATTCTGGTACCGAATATAGTACATTATTGGAATTTGACAATGGTGTGCCACTACTAAATTGCATATGACCAAATTACTGTATAGTAAACATCTTAAACCTTTGATACTTTAGTAGCGTATTCATATACGTATCTAACCATATGGGTGAACTTCTGGTGTCGAACCTATTGCAAACAATGTGGTACAGAAAATCGTTGATCTGACAGAATTTGCGCCAATTTTCGGTATGGAATTGTGTACTATGAAATTACGTTCCTGTAGAATTTAAAAAAATTCGGAATACAACTAGCATATTTCCTATAAGTATTTGTGGGTGAAATTCTGGGGGTGAACGTATTGCAATGAAAACCATGAATTATCCTAAGTTTGAGCTTATTTACGTTATGAAATTTTTAAGTCTCACTACGTCGTAAGCTTATGCCTATACCTATCTAAACATATGGGTGATATTCTGGGCCGAACCCATTATGAGCGATATGTCAGGACATATCGACACTTATCTGAATGTGGTGAATGTGAACCAACCATATTACAATGGGGCCATATGGCGAATATGTAACTACATATTGCCAAATTACTTGATGGCAGAATCGTGCAAAAGCAGTAGTACATATTCAGTTATATACAGCCATATGTAAAAAAAAAGGTTACAAACCGAGAACTAAGATTCTAATACTGAATATAGTAAATTGGTGGCATTTGACAACTGTCCGTGGCTACTAAATTGAATATTACGAAATTACTACGTGGTAGAAATCTCAAGATTCATTAGCGTGTTCATATCGCTATCTAACCATATCGGTGAAATTATGTGGCCAAACCTATTGCAGACAGGTAATAGTAGGGCATTGAAAACCCGCAGATCTGCCAAAATTGAAACGAACTTACGCGATGAAATCGTGTACCACGAAATTACTTCACGGTCGAATTTTTTTAAATTCCCAATATAACTATCGTATTCAATTCCCTCTACGTCTATGTGAGTGAATTTCTGGAGCCGACCATATTACATACAGACAGTAGGGCACCGAAAAGCACGAAAACCCCAACATTTAAGCCAATTTTTTACTAATAAAATTATTACATCTAGAATTTGTTAGATTCGGAATATACCTAGTATATTAAGGCTCGAGTCTATGTAGGTGAATTTATGGGGCTAAACATACTACAGACAATAGGGCACTGAAAACTGTGAATCATCGGAGATTTAGCAAATTTTCGGTATGAAATTGTGCACTACGAAATTACTTCATGGTAACAAATTTTTTAACCTCAATCCATTACTTCACTAGCGTATTGATATACCTATCTAACTATATGGTTGAAATTCTGTGGCCGAATTTCCTGTAGACGTTCTTAACTTAGCACATGCATAGGCCTACACTTTCGGTTGATTTCTGTATTCAACAATCTGCTACAATATTATTGACTGGAAATTTGGAACATTGGTAGTCTGTCAATACATAATTGCATTGGCCCTTCATGGATTTATTCCCATAGATCGATTAAAGATAAAAGGATACTACTGACAATCACACATCCATTATTCATTCGTATCCCGCGAGTTCTCTTTCGATACGAGATCGAGAAATGTATCTCTTATGTAGGGGCCTATTGAGTAGCCATTGGCGTAGCGATTTCACGATCCACAGTGTTGCTTCTACAGTTTGCTACGGAGATAGACTGGGTCCTGGTCTGTCTGGTATCCGAATGTGAGTCTGTGTAACAGTCTACTCGCTGTGATAACGTAAGAAGATGACCGGTCATTACATTAGAGGTGTAGTTTCGAAGAAGCCAAGCCTTTATTGTTAGATGGATCCATTATTGTTAGAGAACTCTTTCTACTTGTTCGCCCTCTACAATATTATTACGCAAGTTTTTTCGTTTGAAATTTACCACACACATAGTACGCCTCAAGACTGTCTGTAACAAGTCTGTAATTTTTACCCTATCTCGAATGCAGCAAATGTGAATCATACTATAATACAATATGGGAAAGGTTAAACAGACATGGTACATCATCGTCGTCCTCTTAACCCTGTATTACCTAAATTGAGTCAAGAATATTCAAAAATATATTTGGTTATTGAGTGCCTATTTGCAGGCCAATAGACGACTGTTTTGAAGAGTTACTATTGGAATGACTGGCTCAATTATGGAGCCAGTCATTTCAGTGGTGAATTTTCAAAAACGATCTCTTGACCTACAAATTAACATCCTCAAGATCACTGTAGAGGCCGGTTTTGGCGGCCTCCTCATGAAAGGGTTAAAATACATTAAGAGAAGATGATAGGCTTACATGGGCAGTCGTTGTCATTGCAATACTTAATACAGGTCTATGATAGCAACAAGTAGGTGGGTAGGGTGGGGTGGGCTACCAGTCAAAGTATTAAAAAGATATTCGTATAGTTGTCTTTATGAGATATTGAAATTTCGGTGTTAAACATTCTAAAGGATTTTGTTAGAAAAACACACAATTGTGCCCAAGTAAGTCACATCTTGGTGGGGGTTGCTTGAAATGACTTCCATAGGCCTAATGTTAGTCAATGGGTCACTGAATCAGGATGGTATATTAATACATTAATACCGTGCTCGTGTTGGTATCGATGGATTCCTGAGCTTCTTGACTATCAATTTCCAGAAAACTATACAGGTAAGGTGTTGACTATTTTGAAACAAATTTGTCTGGGTGCTGTTGCTGCTTGTGGCAGTAACATCGCCCAGTCAAATTAGTTTCAAAATATTCACCAGCATGTTTCCGTTGATTATGACATCATATGACGTAATATGATGGATAGACAACATGAAAATGCCAATTAGCAAGTGGTATTAATTATCCTCCCTCGGTCAGATCACGAGTACATTGTATTCAGGGCAACAATCTACGATTGGCCTTGTTAAAATGTGACCTATAAATATGGGTGGTCTCTTAATACAAGTGGTCCATATTGTGTGGACCACGCATTACCAAGTGGTATTAGCCATGTAATGCTCAATTTGCTCATGACAATTTCAATAGAGAGATCCATTTCTATGTATGCCACGCCTATTTCTAGCTAAGCTCCACCCCGTTTTGCGTATTGGAATCGATGCATATACGCTGAATAATGAATTCCCAGACTTCCAATTTCAAGGTAACTATACAGGTAAGCTGATGACTATTTGAAACTAATTTGACTGGGTGCTTTTAAAGGTTTGCTGCTTCTGGCCGCAACAACGCCAGGTCATATTAGTTTCAAAATTTTCAACACGATGTTGATTAAACAGTAAAGACATACAATTCGTACACTTGCCGGACTATTCAATGTTCATGACTGAGCTCGATACGCCATTCATTTACACATTTTGGATTGTGACGTCAGCCTGTATATGAAGTAATTGATTATGACATCATATCCTTCAGTTACAGATCGAACAAAGCCATTATCATAGAAAATGACTGTTGAATAAATAGCAAAGATATTACAATTCGAACAGCGTCTAGTCAAATTAGTTTCAAAATATTCAACAGCATGTTGATTAAATAATAAAGACGTGCAATTCGCTTACTTGACTGGCTATTCAATGTTCCTGGTGGAGCTAGATACGTCATTCATTACACATTTTGATTGTGAGGTCCAGCTACATCTGACCTAAATAATTTTGACGTCATATACAGGAAAATCCATTATCATAGAAAATGTCCTATGTCTAATCGCCTTCCAAGAGAACATTATGGTGTTTCTTTTAAAATTTACTACTGGAATTATAGGATCGGTTATCTAACCAGTCATTCCAGTGATAAACTTTCAAAACAAGTTCTCCGGCGAGTAGCTAATGCAAATGGACATTTCTCACGATCACCGCAAGAAACCATTTATGATCAGTTTGAGTGCTAAAGTGGACATATAAGAGACGCCGCGAGTGGGCGTGTGCTTGAGTACTTTCATCTGCAGAAGGAATGATAAACATGTTTTGTACGCAGTCCTCGAGCAAACGAAGCTTATTTTTAGAGTAGTTATTTGGATTCCGTTGGCTGTTTATTAAAATAAGTAAGCCGTCATCGCCGCGCAAACTCTATTACAGTCGGACCAGAACAAATAAGAGAACTCGCCATGAATCACGCGCGTGAAGATCATAATTATGAGATATCCAGCAATCTAAAAATAGAGCCGTGTCATCGCGCCCAGAATTATTAGATCTCGTATCGATGGAGACCTAGCGAGACACAGCCCCACAATCCCCTGCTCGAAATGGCCGCGCCTATAGGCAGTTCTAGGCAGCAATAAATAGAAGCGTGCCCGCTGGAGCGGGCACCCAATAAAGAGATCATTCGCCAACTGCTTAGCAGATCATTAGTAAATTTTGGTATAAGTAGTTGACGTCCATCTGGTGTAGAAATATTCGTTTTTTATCATACCGGATAGTTTGATCGGATCTAAAAAGGATAACTTGTGCTGCCCAATCCCTGGACTACGAGTTGCTGACGTCATAGCAATCTTTCAAGGGCACTATATCCCCCACATTACCCTTACACGGCCTACGTGTCGCAATGTGATCGTCGGATGCATTACTGGCTGGTGCGTTTGTGAATGATATGCAGCAAGGAAAGTGCCTGGTCTAAAGCTACCTGGTACTATCCATATCCATTGATTGATCTGGACATCTGATTCTGAAATATAAACACAAGTAGGCCAGATATTAGTCATGAAATATTCACACCAAAATTAGGGTTGAGAGCAAAATGTTCATGAACTGAGGTGTGTATGCCCTCCTAGAGCAGCTGAAACTAATTCTCAGTCCATGATGGGTCTATCTATTGCTATATTGCGTCAGTTGTGTTCATGTAGTACAATAGATGGATCCGATCTGGCACTCAAGTACCTGACATCATAATCAATGACATCACCTATGTAGGGTCACGTCACAATCATAACTGACAGAGAATACGCCATCATGAATGTTGGTCAAGTACAGGAGGAATTCAGCTAATGTCTGTGTAGAAATTGTATGGCTTTGCTGAATTTACTATTTAATGATGAGTCTATTAAATATTTTCAAGCAAATTTGACTGGCGGTTGTTGCTACCATATGCAGCAACAGTGCCCAGTCAAATTATTTTCAAAATATTCAACAGCCTACCTGTATAGTCACCTTGAAAATGGGATTCTGAGAATTCATGGTTCAAACTATCTAAATCGATCGAAGCATGCGCAAAACGTGGAGAGGTCTTAGCTAGAAATAGATGCCTCTATTGACTATCAGGGACCGATCTACCCACTCACCAAATGCTAGTAAAACTCAAATATGGCTAATGAGAAGCAGAATTGGCTAAATCGTTGGCTAGTGATCAAAATAAACTTTCTTGGTAGGCGAACTTTCTGACTAATGTTATCAGTGATTCTCCCATGACTATTGTTGCCTTTTGCGTAGGGCACGCGAGGCTAAAGGTGCCTATATCGCTCATTGGAAAGAGTTGCAAATCTAATTTCTGTGAAGAAGATTAAGCCTTTGATTAAGTTTGATTAAAATTGGTCCACTGGTCTTTTCATGATTTTCTCATAAATTTTCAGAAAATTCAAGATGAACGTAAAAAAGGCCAAACTTTGATTGATCCACTGCGGCAATGTTTTTTACGTGCGTTACCTGGGCATATCGTAATGGCCCTTAGTGCCTAATCATTTCTTCCAAATTTCAGGCCGATCCGTTCAAAGCTTCTAAAGAGGTCGTTTTCGTGAAACCTAGGTCATCTAATGATCCAGGATGGCCGCCGAAGCATTTGGCCAAACAAGTTCCCCTGACCAAATTTAGTTCAGCTGTTGCCCCCAGATGATGTTTCGTGAGCTTTGAATCGCCAAGACTCAGATCTCTATACCCTTAGGATGCTTCCTGCCAAATGTAATTGAGATCAGGACAGTGGTCCTCGAGAAGTCGATATTTTAAGTTTGCACTTGTTTTAGTATGGGAGATTTTGGTAGGAAAAAGATTCAAGATGAAAATCAGCATACCAAATACATATTTAAAACCTATTTCGGCTTTAAAATGCATCAAATAATAAAATATGTAATATGACTGCTAAACATGCTACAATATGATTGGTCCACGGCAGCCACGTTTTTTACGGTTGTACCGGTACTTTCCTCGTTTTCCTTGGATAATCTTTCCGCGTGTTCCTTGAACAAAGTATAATAGCCCTTAGTGCATAATCATATCTTCTAAATTTCGGCCCGATCAGTTCAGCGGTTCTAGAGAAATGATTAGGCCAATCAAGTTCCCGTGAACAAAATTGGTATTAGATGTTTCTAACAATCGGCCGAAATCCAAGATGGCAGCTGGCCAAATTGACCGATCGGTTCCTTTGAACAAACTTGGATCTCTATGCCGTAATGATGCTTCCTGGCAAGTTCTCAAGAAGACATTTTAAATTTCCCATTGTTTCAGTATGGACGTTTTGGGTGGGAAATGATCCAAGATGGCTGCCAAACAGTTTATTTGACAGTTTCGAAAGTGGAAAGTTGAAATCAGCCTACCCAACAATTTATATAAAACCAATATCGGCATTAAACTCTATCAAATAAAAAAATCCAACATGGCCGTCAATTGCGCCAAAGCGCCCAAACACACTACATTTTGATTTGGTTCACGACGGCCAGGGTTTTTACGCATCAACTGCTCTTGAGCACACTTTAATAGTCCCTAATTATATCTTCCAAATTCTAACCATATCCATTCAGCGGTTATGAAGAGGACGTCGTTTTGGTGAAACCTAGGTCATCCACGATGGCCGCCAAACCATTTGACCAATCAAGATCCCTAAAACAAACGTTGGCTCAGCGCTGGCCCCAGTTGATATTTCATGAGTGTTGAATCGATGTCTCAAGTGGTTTCAGAGAACATTTTTAAAGACTTTCCAGGATGGCCGCCGCCAAAATTGGCCGATCGGCTTCATATGGACAAATTTGGATCTCACTAATTGAAACCGGCCTAGTGGTTCTTGAGAAAAAATCATTTAAAGAAAAGCTCGGCGGGCGACAGATAGATGACAGACAGACGGTCGCCACGGCATAAGCCAGGCCATGTGAGCTAATAATATGCTGTAAATCGTACATTCAAAACATTTGATTAATTTTATATTCTGTGCAGTAAGAAAGGGTCTACAGTCATGACAATACAGATCAGTACAAAGTTCTAGAAAACATGTTCATTGAAGTAAAGCTGTGGATAAAATATTTAATATTTGACTAAAAACGATATTTGGATAATATATTGGCTAGAGCATTGCAAACGTCAGATCTATCCCTAACTATGACTTGATCAAAGCAATGTAAGCTTGATGATGATCTTCTTCTTCTTTTCGTTCGCTGATCATACCGCCAGTCCTGTAGGTGACTATCGACATGATCATAAGCGTTAAGTGCGTGGATCCATGGTTTATTAGAGTGCGCCGTGCGGCCTGGAACCACCGTCTTCAGCACTCGAGGTTTCTGTCAGGGTTACCTCACCCTTGCCTCCTTTAGTCGCCTCTTACGACACGCAGAGGATACGGAAGGTGTATTCTAAGCCCCACCTACAGGGCCGAGCTTGATGATGATGATGATGATGATGATGATCATCATCATCATGATGTACTGTATATTGCAATCTCTGATCAATGGCTCTGGACTTGTTTTCCTGTAGGCATAATGTCCTCTGTTTATAGCATTCTAACCTTTCTTGGGCCACTCAATAGTCAATTTCTTAACCCTATAAGCCGATATGCAAATTTTAAGGCAGCTGTGTGCTGTAGTCGAAGCAGGTCACCCACACGCCAGGAATAATTAACATTTTAATGGTAAAGAAAATCTAAGAATTTCCTCAGAGAATATATGTCTATTTACGGACCAAGAGGCTAATTTTAATTCTTCCACTGGAATGATGGCCCGGTTATCTAGCCCGCCATTCCAGAATAGCTGCTTGGCTTGCAAAAGAGCAATCCTCAAGATCACTCACTGCAAAGGCCGGCTTGATCGGGTTAATATAATTCATGAGTTGTTTGTTGCTTATTAGCTTAGATCAAATATGTACTGAGAATGTGATAAGATACTATTATATTCCTCAGATTTATAGAGGAGAAATGCAATGATATATCAGTATATGCTTGACATAGACTAACGCATTGTGTAAATGACGTTTTTGGACATACACATTTTATTTTAAATAAACTTTCCCATTTCTTTATTTAAGATAATGGCCTTTCTAACCATGTTAATTTCCGGCCCAAACAGTGGTATATCGCAATGTCCATTTTCAGGTGACGAGAAGACTATTTTTGAAAATCTACTACTGGAATGACTGCTCGATAACCAAGCCTGTCATTTCAGGGATAATCTTTAAAGAATAGTCTTCTCTTTGCCTGTAAATTTACTTTAAATATGCAGATATTTTGATATTTTTAACTAAATTTCGCTATTAAAGGTTTAACAATAAACCTAAGAAAATTTATTTTTGTTTGCATTGATCTTTAAAGAGAAAATTATCACAGATGCTACATTTAAGTAGATGATGGTCTCTACTTTAAGTCAAACTGGGTGAAATATATAATTTCTCAAGCTCAAAGGTTGTTAAGGCCAATTGACATTTTTGGCGAATCACCGAAACACATTACGCGTATGCATTAGGCGCTGAAGCTTTTTTTATTTACCTGACATTTCTTAACTTGAACAGTTTTCCGACTAATTCGCATTTCATCAAATGCGCAATAAGACGGCTAATCATGAACATGTAGATATTATGACCTACGCCCTCTTGATGTCACCTTGTTGCATTCTAGCGACAGCAATTGTCGCAAATCTCGTAGCATATCGTAAATACTCGCTGCTGGAAACGAGATTTTGTTCTGCTGCTCTAAACTGCCATGATGCAGTGCGTGTTTTGCCTGAGATACTGGCCGATCGACTGACTGGCTCCCTTTGGCGCACCGGCACAGTAACCAATGCGGGAAACACTACCAAACACGCGCTTTCATACTTGTTTTACATGCACTATGGATTTATGGCATATCGTATGGCATAGCAATGATGCTCAAGATCGTTTAAAGGCCTAAAAATGTCCACCTAGTTTTATAAAAGTACATAATTCTCTAATGGGACATACAACGTTAACTTGACCTCAACAAAAGGACGATTCGGCTCAACAGCGCTGAATTCTGATTAGCTACGACAGTAGTTAATGCGAGCCAATGTGATCTCTCAGTTTAGGATATATTTTTGGAGATATCCTATCCACTGAAAATTACAGTATCAGTAGTAACTAGGCATACGTCAACAGTGATCTTGTCTGTAAAACCTGTATATAGTGGACACTAATGATCGGTGATATATATATATATATATATATATATATATATATATATATCTTTGCACTGAGATATACGAAAAGTCACAAAAGCACGTAAAACTAATACACTTTGCTAAAATAGGAGAATAGATGAATAGATAACTCGACCAATGAGGCGATACATAATGGTACGCTGCCGTTGACTTGACGAATAATTTGACCGCATTGCTGAGATAGTAAAACACCTATATTAGCGTATTGGAGCGCGTGGACCGGTGCATTTATGTTCACACCATAGTTATTTTAAAGAATAACGACCGTAGCTAGGAAACTAACGATGACGAACCATACATATTGCTCGCTCAACTGTATATGTTTAGCGTGCTGGCGTGGGGTGCATGGGTGGTCATATGTTCGTATGCGTATATGTGATATATACATACATGGGAATTGTAAATGAATATGGGAGTGGTCACCGTACATTTATTTACCACTACCAATAAGACAGGCAAATACCATCCCATAATTGCATTACATCGATCTGCTATCAACCTCCCCCACCACACCCACCACACCCCGAACACCCGTTAGCCATCTAGGTGCTCGCACACGCGCTTGAGAATATTAGACCGGTTACCGCTGGCAACAAATTCCTGATGACAAAACATCTTAGTTCATATCTAGGCAATCTATGGGCAACTCACATTAATTAATCCTAATTATAATTAAATAGCTAATACACGTAATTAAAGGGGTGCTCTTTCGAAAGACGGAAATAATCACAGCTCTTGCTTAAATTACGCAACTACGTCAAAAATATTTACCTAGCTATTTTACCTAGACAATTAAGATTGTTTCATAGTAATTAGTCTAATTAGTATATTTACATAATTAGTATATTTACATAATTAGTCTAATTAGTATATTTACATAATTAGAATAGCTATTTAGCCACTTTTGTATCGACAGTGCATTAAAGCGGTCAAAATACTATTAATTTCAATTAACCATTTAATTGCCAATAACCTTTAAGGAAATTTTGATTCTTTTGAAAATGCTGCTTCGTTGACCACTTCACTGCCTCAAATCACTTTCATCTATCTGTATTTTTGTGGCTACTGTTATTAAGGTATGCTATTTAGGTTGATTAGTGAATGTCTTATACAATCTGGAAGTTATTTTGAGAATGTGATGAGCTGTGGCTTCAAATACTTGCTTCGTTGGAAATTGTTGCATACACATAAGATTCCACTTATTATTTTATTCTAGGCAAATTCCTTTTACTTCCGAGATGGAAGGATGACTTAATTGTGTTATTAATAATTAATACACGATCTAACCTTTCTATGATGGTCACGTAGGAAGGAGTGGTCACATAATACATATGGCTTTTCTTATTTACACTAGTAATTAAGTGGGTCTTCTAGACAAAATACCATTCACACAAATTGTTGTTGATAATGACTACTTTTTAGAAGAAACGCTTGTAAAAAATACTAGCATTGAGCAAATATAATTGTTGACCAAATGCTTCTAGAGTAGAAGGAACAATTAGATATGATCATACACTGGTATTACATCAAGAATGGTCTTTGTAAACAGATTACAAAACTGCTTAAAAGGACATATATCTTTGAAAATACGGTGCTACCATGATTAACGCTCACAGTGTTCTTCTGATAGAGACAATTGAAAGCACAGTTTTCGGACAGGGCTTACTTACTTGAATTTGCATAACCTTTGAACCATTCAAGTTTATTCATCAATGTTTTAAGCAAGATTCGTACGATCTGTCATGTCCGTTAATCTGTAACATTTTACCCTTTGTTGGCCTACTTATTAATCAAATATGCCCATAATTATATTAATTGAAGGAGAGTGATAGGACATTCATTTAAAGGGAACGTATGAAGGGTCGCCATCGTTTGCATAAAACACGCAGTTCTATCGTAGAGCTCATATTTAAGCTACTGTGTAAAACTTTCCTGCGACATTTATATATATATATATATATATATATATATATATATATATATATATATATATATATATATATATATATCCGATTAAAATGGTGTTAAAAACGCTATGTTTCTATAATTATCTGACGTCATAAGTTGAATCCCATCTGACAAGAACCATGATAGCGGCACTCTGAAGACGGGTGATTGCATTTGGATGGCGATATCTCTATCGGTGATAATGCTATCGAATTCATTTATATATGTACAGATTGAAGAGATTAAGACGTTCATCACACTATCGCAAATTTATGGAATATATTTGTTATTTTCATACATTAGTTGCCGAACCTTAAGATGCCCATTTTCTATGAAGATACCAATTACATGGCTATTACAATATCTCAGGACGTTTTGAGGCTAGTATGAACACATAAGTACAGGTTACAGATGGACTGGACGTATGTAAAAACTATTTAAACTCTCGTATTAATAGTTGAAACTTTAATAACATTATCTGCCGGAGCGCCAGTGAGTGTTGATTCGAAAATGGCAATTATATTGATATGCCTATACTATCGCGTCATTCATTTATCTCAAGATCAAAATGGGCAGCGTCTGAGAAATCAGACGAAGGACTGTTATTATATATTCTTCAACATTTCCGCAAATATAGGTTGTATATTCCTAATACCGCTGAAAAGAAACCGTTTATAAAACGCAATTCGCAATTTTATTGCGATAGCGTTGGATGACAGCGAGAAAAACGATCAACATATGACGTCATACTCCTCATCCCGGAATAGAAATGTAACTAATGTATCACATATTTAAATAACGAAGATATATATATATATATATATATATATATATATATATATATATATATATATATATATATATATATATATATATATATATATATATATATATATATATATATATATATATATATATATATATATATATATATATATATATTATTTGAGCACAGAGCTTACAATTATATTTTTGAAAACATACCGGGCTGTAGATTCATTTTATACAAAGTAGTATAGAGGGTCTAGTGTTTCCCTTTAAACATGTCATTTGTACCTCAAAATGGTTTTAAAATTATGCCCACTTAAGTACCCCTGGTCTCAAAACTGTGCCTTTCAATTGTCTTCGGAAATGGACTCAATATTACTTTTTACTCAAGCTGCATTTTGGAAAATAATCGAATATGCGTACCTGGGATTGGTCTGAAGTGGTCGGTCATGAACATTGCTAACCATTTCTGCCACCTTTTACCATAAATAATCCTGCATTAGTTGATAAGTGCCAGTTGGCAGACTTTGGTTAGGGCCTAAAATCTATAACACTTTTATCTCTCTCTTGGCCTGCCTGTGCTAATCCTCATATTGCCTTATGCAATCGATGGCGGACAATAGTCCGCACATTTCGAGTGGTAAACCAGTCATATACCATAATTGGTCTCAAAGCTATGGTAGATTTTGTCTCACCTACCCCTAAACATTGTCTAAGAATTAACATGGATATCATTATTTTTTAGGTGTTGTAACTACTGAAAAGCTACAAGTTACGAAAGTCTATCATCTAAATTTATTAACTTTAGACATTGGTCTATCAGAAAAAACATTATGATGATTAGTCCGGCGAGATGAAAGCAAAATCTTGTCTGGCTCATGGACTGCCCTGGCTCATGGATATTTCACATTATCTAGACCTGCATTGTTCAATAATATTATTCTCTGTATTGTAGATGAATAATGGATTCTAAAGATGATGAATCCCTACGAGAGCGGTCTCATCTTCTGTGAAGCGAGTGTCAAACTTGCACTATACGTTCTTCGGCAGCCCTGACGGCAGTTCCTATACTTCTAAAAGACTTGTCAGGTTGGGGTACACTACGCAAAGTGGCACTGATCTTGGGGTTCGATGTTATACCACAGTTATCGGCATCAGAGAATGATGTTCCTAATATATTTTACCATCCTAATTGTCGAAGCAAATTCATGGAAAGCCTCTACTAAAGCAGCTGGCAGGGCTACTCGAATTTATGAAAAGATATATATTTTTTGTAGCAAAAGTAGCAGATGCTTTAAATGTACACTGATAACTGAACCTCTTGTTCAGGCCAGTGAACTTCGTGCAGATGAAACAATCTGACGTGTTGCACCAATACAGATGGACAATCAGATATTAGCTTTCGCGTCTCGTGAAATGGTAGTTGCTGAAGCTCAGCACCATAACACATGTTATTATGATTACACCAGAGACCTCACCAGTAAGCCGAGCACTAAATTAGTTGACATAGACAATGATGATAAATTTTACACAGATGCTGAACAGGATCCTTATCAAATGCCAATTACAGAGGATAGAGCTAATTTTAACGCCGCATGTCCCTGATAATGCAGCTTACTGTGCCGATACAGTGCCGAAATTATCGACCCAGTACTGGCCCAATAAGCTGCGTTAACGGGGTTAGTAACACTGGTTGAAATAAAGGACGAACAAAAACTGTATATGACCAACTTATGTATTAAGTAATTGAGAAGCCAGACAAGTGATCATATTCGCCGCAAAATAGACGTCACGAGCAACTTTAGGTGTCACTGCAAGGAAATGCACATACGGTGTCTCGATGCCTTTATTTATAACAAGGGGAATCAAACCAGGATAAATGACCAGTTTTCCGATACATCCAATCTCGAAAATCTTCAAGTAAAATTGATAGACACGGTAAAAAGCGTCGCATGTGGCATGTAAATTCATTAAAAGTGTGGTGATATTGAAATGCTATTGAAATACTCAACAAGCAAAACCCTTTACATTCTTGACCATTAAAGGTGCATATTCACAGTAAAATTCTGAAAATAAAATTGTTTAAGTTATACACTTTTAGAGGCTTAAACTGTGAGCCCATATGTAATGAAACCAAATAAATTTTAACATATGATGATTCCATTCCATATAAATTAATATAATTTTTTAATTTGCGAAATTGAAATAGAGGCACGGGCCTTTATTTCAATTTCGCAACTTAAAAATTATATTAATTTATATGGAATGGAATCATCATATGTTAAGGGTTTTTTCGTTTCATTACACATAGGCACATAATTTAAGCTCATAGAAGTATGCAATTTTAACAATTTTATTTTCAATCATTCTGGTGTGAGTATGCACCTTTAAAGAGCTAAAGGTACATATTCATACCAGAATGCCCAAAAATAAAATTACCAAAACCGCACACCTTAGAGGCCTAAGCCGTGTGCCCAGATGTAATGGAGCGAAACATATCGCCACATATGATGACCTCACCCCACATAAACCATAATACACCTCTTAGCTGTGAACGTGAATTAGGGACTCATGTTTCTAATTCAATTTCACAACAATAAAACAACTCACATCAATCCATGCAGAGTGAAATCATCACATGTCAAGATCTTGATCGCTCCATCACATTTAGGCACAGAGTCCAAGCCCCTAGAGGTATGCAATCCCAACAACTCTATTTCCAAACCATCTGTCTGAACATGCACCCGTAACAGTCATCCCACGCAGTCGTCATTGTTAAAGTCGTCGTCGTCGTTGTTGATATACCCATTGTCACCAGACCTTTCTATTCAAATAACGACTGGTCGATTGGTCGGTCGGTCTCTCCGAAGCTGTATTTCAAAGAATGCGGATCCGAATTGGTTCCAAATTTTATCCAATGAGGGAACGTGCAGTGCAAGAAGATTTCCATATGTTAGTCGTGGTCTGGATAAGAAAACCAGATTTCGGTTCAGATTGAATTTTGGATATGTAGATATCTCGAAAACTACTGATCAGATTTGGCTAAAATCTTTTAACACAGAAAGGTGTGTGACAATGCACTAGGATTCTAATCTTAGGGCGTGCTCCTGGAAAACCCGTTGGAAAAAGAAAACAAAACAAAAAATACATATAAAATCATAAATAAATGCAGAAGTTTAAAAAACCGTTTACGATGTGACAAAAACGGGAGTGCGACGGCCTGCAATCTTTGATTTTTCTTATTGCTAATATGCTCAAAGCCTATTAGGTACTTCTTTTGTAATATGTGTGAGGTGTATCTTTTTCATATGCATCGTTCTGTTGGTTTGTAGTTATATTTTGTATATTATTTGCATCATTGTCTCCATTTATGTTGGCAGCGTGGCCGAGCCAATTTGTGCATTTTCAGGGAATTCTTTATATATTTCCCTACATTTAATCATAGTCTTAGATATTCAGTGCTCACTAGGCTTTGCATTGTGAATTCATTGTTCAGTCTTGTTCTAAAATAGGCCTGGATATATTGTAGCTCGCAGAGGTACACGCTGGTCCGTCCAGCTGCTCCGCTCCATTGCACCGCATGTACAGGATGTGTGGGAGTGCTGGTTAGCTGCAGTTCTCGGGGTTACGGATCCCGTATCACGAATGTCTGAAAAGTACAAAGACAGACTTCTAAGATAACGTTCCAGTGGGGCCGTGCGACCATTTCCGCCGAGATTGAACTGCACCATCTTGTCCCAACTATTTGTGTCACCGGTATGACGGTCCTTAACTCAATTTAGGAGCCTAGACATGAAAATTAAAAATATACTATACAAACAATGGTACTCGTGTGTTAACACGAGAGAGAAAATATACAGTACATAGAACTAAGTTGGTGTCTTGTTAACGTGGATTCGTCAGAGGTACCTCACAGATCCTTATATATCCGTGAGGTATCCCTGCAAGGGAGCGTCCTAACGAGGCCACTTAAATAGTTTAATATAAACCATTATACCCTAACAAAAATATTATTGTTGCGAGAGGAAAGTGCCTCACGCGGGCCTCCGTCACAGGAAAATGCCTTCAACGCCGACGCGGAGGAAGAGAGCTGGCAAAAAGGGCCACTCTCTTGTTCAAACCTATGCTAAGTGTAGTGTGAGTCAACCTAGTGAAATTATAATTAATGTGATGCACACTGTATTGCGTGAAGATGGGGTGGATGGTTTCTGTAGAATTCAACACGGTCATCTTATGTAAGTCCAAGATACTGTATTGGTAGCTGCCGCTTTTATTTATGTGGTCCTTCTGCTAAATCCTAAACTACCAGCTAGTTGTTAGATTTATATTCAAGCTTTGGCCGCAAGTGACAGGAATTTCTACCTATCTTTGATACATGGGCCTGCCTGTTGAAGATGCTCGGTTTCCCTAAAGTCACCCTCCGGAGCATCTCCCTCAGAAAGGCAGCGAGCGGACATGTTACGGAGTGACCGCTTCAGAATCACATAGCGATCCGGTTACATATCACACCACAACCATATACAACACCACTAGGACAAGTCAATATTACACAAGTAATTTGAAAAGCACATAAAAGTTTATGACAGGAAGTGACAGACAGATATCCATCTTTAGTGACCTTCCCATGAGGGCGTTGTGGGTTCCAAGATCGCACCCAGTCACTGTACGGAGTTAGATGGAGATATGCATCCTATCCATCACCCGGTGTGTCGGGGGTGGACCATCTAAGATCCGGCTCCAGGGACTAACGTTTGCCTGTTGTTAGGGTTAGTTTCAAGATGACCAGAGATGCACTGCTGGCCAGTTAAACTAAATATATTTTCACAGTGCTTCCTACTTTGACAGGGTTATCTATGCTAACTGGTATCCAAAGATACAGAGGAGGTGTATGCGAAATCGACACTGTGGTCTTCACCGCTTGGAAACCCTAATAGTTTCCCAAGTCGGACCATGCCAACGTGGCGATGGGAGTTACAGACAATTAATAAGCCATGCGGCTGGAGGAGCGTAGAAAGAGACAATCAGTCAATATAATAAGAGGCCCTAAGGTAACTGGACAATTTTACACAATCCAGCCAGTGTGCGGTGTTACATATCTACTACATCCGGAAATGGGGCTTACACAAATGTCTCCTAAGGAGCGGTTGTCCCTAATTACATTTAAACCTATCCTATCGAGCTAGAATATCCAGGTTTAGTCGACCACATGTCAGGTTCGCGCAATGAGAACATGAACAGTGACCTCAGTGTAAAATTGATGCTGGGGGGAAAGTGATGCG
Source organism: Chaetoderma sp. LZ-2023a (assembly GCA_034401795.1). NCBI lineage: Eukaryota > Metazoa > Mollusca > Caudofoveata > Chaetodermatida > Chaetodermatidae > Chaetoderma > Chaetoderma sp. LZ-2023a. Next base: position 15,109,735 of record CM067368.1, on the reverse strand, counting down.
GATTTATTGTTGCTGTATAGTATATCCTAGCGTGCAACGCTCCTAGTATTTTATTTAAAATAAACAAAACAAGTAACTAGGATGGCTGCTGCCATATATATAAACTAACTATCACAGTATTGACAATAAATCAGGTCATAGGACCTTGAGGTGCTCGTTAGTCATAAGCACACAACTAAGGATAATATTTACATTAAAGACATAAATTATAAAATGCGGTCTCAGACGACCGGTTGGTAACTGTTTCATCAGTACCTGTAACTGAAATGAATAAGTACAATATTACAAAAATATAGCTAAATGAGTACCTATTAGTCATCGGTACGGAAAACGTTCATAAGTCAATGTAGATGCTGCATCACAGATGAGGAACGCGAGATGGCACGATTCTGAAGTTGCTGGGAAATCTCCGCAGGCGAACTGTTGATGCGGCTCACTCTCAAAGATGGTGAAGAAGATGCCCACTAGATAGTCATAATAGCTAATACAAATAATTTAAGCAGATTAATAAAGTTCAGTACTGTATCGGAAGGTTGAATGAAAGCTGTCAGTAACATAAAGGGCTACAGTTGAAAGTTATGATTATAAAATGCATGTACATTCCTGGGTACACCATATGTGGTACACCGCATAGCTCTTGGTGCACACCAGGCAGAGTCCCACCAGACTGCGGCCTAAAAGTTAATTAACACACAACATGCTGAGCAGAAGTTTCATCGCCACTTTTCAGCGTGGTTCGGCAGATCTGATGAATTGCCCACCAAAATTCACCACTCGTTCTACATACTGGAGAAGTTACATCGGGGCCTCGAGGCCCATCCGCAGGAAGGCTTCTCTAAAGGTTGAATATGAGGGCCGCTTCTTCTATTCAATTAGTTGCCCCAGGATGACTGAAATCCGAGAGGCACTGCTGTGGTTATAGGGGAACCACAGTCAGTAAGCAGTTACCCACGTCTTGTACTGCTCTGGCCACACAACCTGCCACTTGTTCTCCCTCGAAGTGTGATCTCGATTCTTGGTTTTGCGCTCCTTTTACACTACTCGTGACGTCATAGGCAGGACGCCCAACCAATCAGCGGGCGATCTGCAGCCAATTAGCGTGCAGATAGGAAGGGTGAGGATGCCATCACGTGATAGACATCTTTCCCCCATTCATTTAGTGCATACACGTGTTTACGACGTCCTTGTAATATTTTGAAAATAATTTCAATGAGTTAAATTAGGATAACTCGGCCGATTTTAAAAAGGTAAATAGTTTTAGGATCCTCGTCTCATTCCAGTCCTGATATGTACCAAGAACGACGAGAATAGTTGAATTTAAAGAAATTACGTGCACCAACCAGGTACACTTTAGTATGCATTCTCTCCCAACGCTGACACGTGTTGTCAGGGAAGCTCTGACGCGCGTGCATGCGCGCTACGCGATTTCACAGAAACCTCTCTCATATGGCTTTATACACGCGTTCTATCCTACTCAGGGGAGCATGCTTGGAACACACCCAGAACAGTCGTCCCGTATCCAGCTGAGCTGGGATGGTCCGTATCCATCCGGCCGATCCGCGCTACGCCATTTCCACCTCAATGGTTCTAGAGTGGGGCGTTCTAGCAGAAAATGATATTCATCCCCAAGCATTCCGCTATCGCACAATTTACAGAATCTTTCATTCCTACTGATATTTAGAAATCAACCCTTCTCCATTTCTAAGTTGTGGTTACTCGTTCTTAGCATTCAGTAACTTGTCCGTAAGTTTATGGGTAGTGTGGTAAGGTATTTCTCAAATGTAAAATCCTTTTTGTGCATACCATACGTTTGACAATTTGCAGAGTCGATCATTGAGCCAAGTCATGATTGTATAAATGTGTCTTTGAGTGATTGATTCATTATATTCCATGATGCCTTGCCGCTTTCCTTGTCTTTGATATGATCTATCCAAGCATTACTACACGAACACGTGTCGATTATCTTTTTATATAAAACGTAAGATTACTGAGTATTGTCTCCATTATCAAGTAACATGTTGATAGGAACTTTTACTTTTCTGATTTGGATCGTGATCTTTACAGGACATGTGCCAAAAATTTAAGTCCGTATAGTACAGATGTGCTTGCCTATGTTCATTTGTCACATTTCTCTGCCTGACTCGTATGTTTTCACGAAAATTATCCCTACGTGGATTATGTCCCGGTATATGTGCTTCCCGCCATGGAGGTTGAGTTTGACTTCTGGCAAATAGATTTATATTAATAATAATAATAATAATAATAATAATAATAATAATCTTTATTTAAGGAGGGTATACATCGTCAGTAAACTGATCTTCCCGAGGCCCTCTCACACACGCACGCACGCACGCACGCACGCACGCATATAAATATATAACTATTTACAAATATACAAAATATACAATATTATAACACAAGTAAAATGACTGTTAAATTAGATAATTAACTTATTTGTTCATTTTCGATAGATATTACTAAAACAGTATTGCAGAATAATTACCTCGTCGAATGTCGATGTTCGAATCACTGTTCCCGCATACATACGCGCAAGGTCGTACACATTCATTCACACATACACACATACATAGCTATTTAGAAATAAACACAATATGCAATATTAGAACACAAGTAAAATGACTGTTAAATTAGATAATTAACTTATTTGTTCATTTTCGATAGATATTACTAAAACAGTATTGCAGAATAATTACCTCGTCGAATGTCGATGTTCGAATCACTGTTCCCGCATACATACGCGCAAGGTCGTACACATTCATTCACACATACACACATACATAGCTATTTAGAAATAAACACAATATGCAATATTAGAACACAAGTAAAATGACTGTTAAATTAGATAATTAACTTATTTGTTCATTTTCGATAGATATTACTAAAACAGTATTGCAGAATAATTACCTCGTCGAATGTCGATGTTCGAATCACTGTTCCCGCATACATACGCGCAAGGTCGTACACATTCATTCACACATACACACATACATAGCTATTTAGAAATAAACACAATATGCAATATTAGAACACAAATAAAATGACTGTTAAATTAGATAATTAACTTATTTGTTCATTTTCGATAGATATTACTAAAACAGTATTGCAGAATAATTACCTCGTCGAATGTCGATGTTCGAATCACTGTTCCCGCATACATACGCGCAAGGTCGTACACATTCATTCACACATACACACATACATAGCTATTTAGAAATAAACACAATATGCAATATTAGAACACAAGTAAAAAGTCTTCTCGAATCTGATGTCCCGATTCATCTATGTAGCGTGCGCATAGTGAAAACTGCTCAATTCCCGAAATGTCAGCTGTTTCATCAGCGAGTATTGAAAAGCATTTTGCAGCATTGATGTTATTTACTAGCTTATCACGGATCAAGAGATTGCAACAATCTACTATTTCATTTTGAATTTGAGGACTAATGTAGGAGGCATATGCTGAAAATGATGGGCATGATTGTAGGTGTTTGCTAAGGACCTGATCACCGCCGTTTGCACGATACCATAGCAGAGCTCTAAAGTTTCCCTCATTAGCGGATGTTTCTACACAATTCAGTCTCAGAGGTCCGGAATCCCTGTGGCCACGAAGTGACAATCCCTGCCGGCCACAAAGAATAATAGTATCAATAACTGGTATAACTTTGAGACGATTTTCATGAATTATGGTTTTGGACGCACTATCTATTTGGATGTCAATTGAATCAACTTTACGACCAGCAACAGACTGAAGGTTTCCAGCACTCGCAATGCACTCCTTGTGATAAGTGGTCTTCTCGTGATCGTTAAACACCTCAACAGCCTTTGTCCAGTTAGAAAAAGATATCCTCATAAGCTTTCCCAGAGACTGACTTCCAATACCCGCTCCTTCTGGCACGAATAGTGCACAGTACTTACAAAATGCACCACTCCGAACCTGACTGTATAAGAGCCACTTCCACCGATGCAGCCACTGGTGCTGGAATCGTAGATTACGCTTGCTCGGGAAGAAAATATATAGTCTGCGTCAGGAACCCACGCATTACAAAGGAGGTCCAAGCGCTTCTCCATGGTTAACTGTTAAGAAAATAGAAATCTATTCTATTTACTTCCGACTAGTCAATAACCATTACATGTGCATTATTATCATTTATAGACCAAAGTAAAGGGCGTATATAACCGATACGTCTGTTTGTTTGTTTGTTTGTTTGTTGGTTGGTTGGTGGGTTGGTCTTGAACTTTACGAGATAAATGTATTAGGTGATCTGCCTCTTGTTCTATAATGACGAGGTTGTCATTCAAATCAAGGATTTTAAATTGTTACTATACATCTGAATTCTGAATAAAATGTATCATTAAGATTAGGATCGAATACTGGATGTGTGGGCTTTTGGAAAGCACAATGGCATGTGATGCTCACCTGGATCATTATCATTTACATTGAATTAATGAGTAGCATTTTAAAGGGACACTGACTAGCTGTACAGACGCCGGAGGATGGACGGACACCCGCCAGTCGCCATGCCATACGCTTCATTGGACATTCTGGCCAGATGAGCAAACAATATGGAATGCAGTAATAAATTAGAACCTCTCACTCAAAGCTGGGGCCAGAATCAGATGAATGACCAGATTAGCAAGATATTCTAATATTAGAAGGCATTCAGAGATTGCGTACATCCGCCACACACGATTACCTCCTAATAATTGATCTGTATAAAGGTCATCAGCCCAGCGACCTGAACCAATTTCCAGCATATTTTATTAAGCATTTAATAATAAAACCGGCCTCCTTAGTGGTCTAGAGGAATGTCCGTTCGCAGACAGAGAAAAGACTCATTTTGAAGATTTACAATTGGAATAACAGCTCCGATATCCACGTCAGTCATAGCTGGTCCGATATCCACGCCAGTCATTCCAGTGGTAAATCTTAAAAAGATAGTCTTCTCTTGGCCTGCAAATAGACATTCAAAAAGCAAATATTTTGATTTTCAGGAACAAATTTTGTCACTATAGGGTTAAACTGTTTAATCCATTACGTCACAGAATCTCAATTTTAAAATCGTTATATACAATTAGACGAGCTATATTAATTTGAAATTAATTTAACTGGAAACTCCCACAACTCGTTATAGGCCTATTCAAGACTCATTGAGGTGCAATACAAATATATTTCGAAATTGCGTTATTTAATTTTTAATGTGGTAACTGTAAGACTCTACTAGTGCTAGTAGCCATAGTTGCTTGCTTAATTATAGCGGATCTCTCGTATTATTTGTTAATCTTGTCTGTCGGGGTTGTTGGGGGTATTGCGAACGTAATACCAAAACTAGGCGGCATATGCCGTTGAAGCAGCGACCTTTTAGGATTGATGAATTAAATACCAATTGAAAATTGGGGAAGGGGTCTAAACTAAATCTCGTCTTGCAAAGCACATTCTTAGGGGTAACCCACTGTTAGCCACATAGCTAATTTGGTTGAATTTCACCCATCAGTTTGGGAGGAGTTAGCGTGACGGACAGTTAGACAATTAATTTGACCTTTTGACTCCTGTCACGCTGCCTTGAGGGCGGAGCCTAATCAAAATGTCGCCTTGCAAAGTGCATCCTCTGGGTATCCCACATACCAAAGTTGGTTCAATTCCACTAAACAGCAGGAGAGGAGTTAGCGTAATGGACAGACAGACGGGTGGACGGACGTACGAACAACGGGTCCTTTGCTGTAGGATGGATGTAATGATGGTAGAGAAGCATCCTGTTAAGTCTCATTGTGATCGGATAACCCATTGATGAATTAAATACTGTATCGTTTGAAAAAACGCATTTTGAACGAAAACCTTAACGTTGAATGTGTGAGCCTCATGGAGTAATGGAATGAGGGACAGACAGACGGGCTAACAAAGGTTCGCATGGTGTAGGATGGATGCAATGATGGCATAGAAGCATCCTGTTTCATTGTGATCGGATAACTCATTGATCCTTTATATTTCAATTTAAAAAACAATACATTTTGAGGGTGGAATTAGGTAACGGACTAACAATTAAAGGCTCCTATAGTCGTAGGCCCTATGGAGCCGCTCGACGATCGCGGCTAATTAAAATTCATGCATTTATGTCACTGTCATTATTGTACAAATACTCTTAGAAACTCACTTTCCTAGATTCATCTGAGTCATCTCCACAGAAGAGGCCAATGTCGTTAGCAGGTTGTTCCGTTGGCACTTCAGCAGCACATTGTACAGTGACTGGAGTCTCTAATACAGTTTCCGTATTCATATGCTGTGGCAGTAAATTGTTAGGCGTACTGGCTCTGATATCATTGTTTATTACGGAGGTACAACCAGCGTCACGAGGTTTAAAAAACGAATAAATTGTTGTCTTCTGCCGTTTTTATCACCCATTTTAAACAGTTACACTGATACATACGATAATACGAAACACGCATTGCTTTCTGACAGCGCTTGTAGGTCAGCCAATGCGGAGACAGCATCAATGCTACAAGGCACGTGACTACGGCGATATGCGCGTGGCCGCTGGTAGACAATGAGGTCAATTGTCTAGCCTGACTGGCTGTGTTTCTCACTGTTTCTATATGCAGTTATCTCACTTGCGCACATAGGCTGATTTTATTGTGACTTAGACTTAGATTTTAAAATTTTTTGCCAGGCCCATGGGGGGTGTTCTAACACCCAAAACACCCCCTTAGCTACGCCCCTGTAACCAGATGACTTATTTGTTTTTAAGTTGCTAAGTTCTCTGGACACACATATTCAACGGTTATATATGAAATTCGAAACTCTATATTTTCTGGAACATTAGTCAAAACATGATCTGATAGCTTATCAAATGCCACTGGCCTTTGTTTTATCATGGAGTGTGTCAGTTTTGACGCGATTGTACTGAAATATTTATTAAAATGTTCAGATTGCATTTGTGGGTTTTGAATTTCTTTTCCATTATCATCACAGATTATTGAAGGTAATTTGTTTGCCTTGGGATTTATGTCTTTTAGAATTTTCCATATATTAGCCGGATTATTTTTTCCTGCTTCTAATTTATTTGCAAAATAATCTCGTTTAGATGCTTTAATCAAATACGCAACTCTTTGCTTTAACATTTTAAAATTCAACATGTTTCCTACGTTTTTATGATACTCCCTTTCTTTCATTGTTTTTAAAATTTCTCTGTTCATCCATCCCGGCTGACATACACGTTTAACTCTGCGTTCAATGACAGGAGCGTGTTTATTTATAATGTTGATGAATTTTGCATACCATTGATCAAGCACTTGATCAGGACTACCCAAATAACCTATAGAACGCCAATCACATACAGACAGGTCACTAAGAAACTTAGCTTCATTAAAGCTTTTGATGCTCCTGTATTTAATACGTTGGTGCGAATTTCGAGTTTTGAATGGTTTACATTTGCGTACAGCGAATATTGGATAATGGTCACTTAGTGCCAAAGAGCCGACATGTGACGATTGAATTTTGTCTTTATCTGTGACATACACATGGTCAATCAGTTTTGATGTTTTCTCAGTAACTCTGGTTGGATTACGTATAAGTTGCTCTAAATGAAAAAGTTCAATTAAAGACTGCCATTTATGATTATCTGCTTTAATAAGGTCGAAATTAAAATCTCCTACAAGTATAATATCTGAGTTTTCGGAATATACCTTTTCTAACATAGCTTCAAATTCATCAATCCAGATAGCGGGTGAATCAGGGGGGTCTATAGACACAGCCCAATAGGAAAGGCTTGGTCTTAAAGGGTCTAATTTCAATCCACAGAGTTTCAAGATCATCGGTTTCAAGTTTTAGTTTCCTCACATATGAATAGTTATCAGCTATATATAGTACAATTCCACCACCATCCCGTTCTTTTCTGTCCTTTCTTTCATTAACATAGCCTTCAATTTCAATGGAGTTATTTGGGATTGTTGATGAGAGAAATGTTTCAGTGGTACAGAAAATTTCAAGTTCTTTTTCACACTTCTCCAAAATCAGTTTTAACTGGACAATCTTAGGCACCAGGTGCTGTACATTTAAATGACCAATCCTAATTCCTTTAGAATTAATATTGAAAGACGGCAGATCAATGGATTTATTATTATTATTATTATTATTATTATTATTATTATTATTATTATTATTATTATTATTATTATTATTATTATTATTATTATTATTAATAGTACGATCGCCGCCCCCGCCACCACCACAACCAACACCACCATAACAACCACCGCCGCCGCCACCACCACCGCTACTACCATCACCAACACCATCATCACCACCGCGACTAACATCATCATCATCATCATCATCATCATCATCAACAGCAGCACCGTCAATTACGCCATCATCATCATCATCATCATCATCAACATTGGCATGATCATTATCATTATCATGATCATCATCATCATCATCATCATTGTCATGATCGTCATCATTGCCATGATTGTCAACATTGTCATGATCATCATCATTATCGTGATCGTCATCATTGTCAAGATCGTCATCATTGTCAAGATCGTCATCATTGTTATGATCGTCATCATCGTCATAGTTGTCATGATCGTCATCATCGTCGTTGTCTTCATCATATAGTATATTATTAGCGCGTATGCCGCATTTTGGCAAGATACCACTATTACTCGTATTGTTACTGAGTAGTTGATATCTATTACTGAGCAACAGATTAGAATAATTATGATACTCAATACAATGTTTGGACTCATCACCACATACCATACATACTGAATTGACATCACGTTTACTCGAGGAGTTTACTGCGGGAAGACCAGACAGTTTTACATTCATATCAATGTCATTAGTCATAGTCCCGTTAGTAACTGCATCCAAACTGTTCAAACACTTAGTTTTGCTTATATTGTATTTAAAATGTTTGTTTGGCTTTACTTCTTGGCCACGTTCCTAATATACTGGACACGAGTTTAATTTGTGACCGGATCCCATACAACTCCAGCAACGGACAGGCTTGCCATGCCGACACTTGGTATACCTGTGGTTGGGTTCCCAGCAAAATTTACACGACGGCGACCTGACGATTGGAACATAGTCATTCAGACACTTAACAAGAACTGATGATCCACGACTGTTTATGTGCAGCTTATCTGCGTGATATAACGCGTTGTCTATGGAACTAGGCCTATATGATGAATAAAAGTAATCTGCGGACCTGATCATTGAGAAGTTTAGAAAATGTTCTCTCACCTCAAGATGCTTATTGAATGAGCGGATGAAGTCCTGTCGATACTTTGCATCACCACGGGGACATAGCTCGCATATACGTATTTTGCATTCTGGTACCAGCATTTGTAGATCCATAATTAAATTGTCCATGGATATAAGGGCATCAGCTAATGATCCATCAAAATTATTTGTACCTGCCATAACAATTATGTCTTTGTACGTATGTATGTCGGAACTTAGTAGTTTGGAGTGAATATCCTCTATTTTCGCTCCTCTGAGGCAAATAACCTCAACCGAATCTTGAAGGCCATTGGTGTTCACGCCTTTTATTATAGAACTCCCAATTATCAATGTCTTTTTAGGAAGTGTTTTGCTTACTAGCGGGACGCGTGTTGTAGTGGAGTTCTCATTTACCTGCGGGATACGTTCATGTAACTGATCTGGTGCAGGTCCATTAACCACTCGCGCGTAGCTTATTTGTTTGGAAGTCTTTGGTTTAGGAAGCCTTGGCGCTGGCATAGGTTGGTACGCGATATGTCGTGGATATGATGATGACGGTGTATTATTAACTTTAGATTCATCAAGAGTTCCATTCACGGTAGCTTCCATGGCAGCATGTTGGGTGGTGCATTGCAAAACAATGTCAGCAACGGCCATCTCAGTCATAACCCCGACTTCTGTCATTGTTTTTGTCTCTGGGCATGTCATCACACCAATTTCATTTGTCATTTTAATACATTTAGATTGTAAGTCACTGGCAAGCCGCTTATTTTCTTTATAGAGCTCCTTGATTATGGCTTCCTTGCTCAGAAGCAGTTCATTAAGCATAAAGATTTGCTTAAATAGGTCTTGCTGACTGGGTTGACTATAACTGAACAAATCTTGCTGCGTGATCTGGTTATGGCTAGACGCGCAGCAGGTGTGCTGGCATATTCTGGACTGAAGAGATGCTTAGGAAACGTAGTAGTTTCCGGTGAAAAATACAGTTCATCTTCGCGTAGGATCAGACCAGAACAGTTTTCATTTAAAATGTCGAATTGTTCATTTTGATTTTGAGCGACATCTGCAATACGGGTGTCATTATTATCATTATTACTTTTGTCACAATTGTCATCATCACGCTTATCGAATTTATTTTCATCAAATATCATGCGCGACAAATGCAAAAGATCTGTTGCAATCCAGTAGCGACAATTCTTTCCTTGTACATGTATGATGGATGTGATTGGGTAGACTAACTGCTACAGTATATTAAGGTCCGATAGTTGTCGTTGTTGTTGTTGTTGTCGGCGGCGGCTGCGTCGTTGTTGTTGATGTTATTATTGTTGGTGTTGTTTTTATTGTTGATGTTGTTGAAGTTGTTGTTGTTGATGTTGTTGCTGCTGGCGCTCCTGCTGCTGTTGCTGCTGCTGCTGATGATGATGATGTTGATGGTGATGATGATGTCGTTGTTGTTGTTGTCGTCGTCGTTGTTGTTGTTGCTGGTTCTCTTTATGTGCCAGGTGCTGTTGCTACCACAGTGGTTGAGATGGGGGGTCCATGTGCAATTGCTGTGTAATTCGCCAATGTCTTCATTTGCATCATTTGTGACGAGTGTGCCTGTGCTTTCGAGCTTTGTGGTTATAGATGATGTCCATGCAGTTGTGTAAGCTATGCGAGACATGTGGCCTTGAAAATGACTGCGGATTAGGTGGATGTGATGGTGGCTGGTTCACGTTCTGTTGCTGCGAGTGACACTGCACATGGTGACCCCGTTGCCGGTGTGGTAGTGCGGCATGTGGATGTTGTGTATACAGGTTTCGGTGTGTATAGTCTATTGTTTATGTATAGTTTATCACGGAATAGGACTGCCTTGTCTCATCGCCGTGTGGCCTCCCTTAGTGTTGTATAAAGTTCTCGTTTCTTGGACTCAATTTCCTGAGAGAATTGCTCATATACGTGGAAAGGCTTGCCATGTAGCATGGGCGAGGCCGTATATAAAACGAATACTTTTTCTTTATAATATGTAAATTTGGCGACACTTGTGCGCGGATTTATTCTTCAATAAGGACGCCTGCCGATCCGATGTACCCAATCGAAGTAGATTTTCCGCTTAATCCCAAGTTCGCCCGATTAGAAGTCATGCAGCACATGTTCGGTGCGCATACCGTGTTTCTACCTCAGAAATGGCATGGAATATGAGGCTGCTTCGCGTGGATCGAAATTGTAAGTCTGTTACCGTTGCGTATTTTGATTAGGTTTAATAGTTCGCATGTTTCATCGCAATGTAGCCTGATGGTTTTTGCTCTATGCGTGTTGACAGGTTTGCTAAATTCGCCTTGTCTTGTTAGAAATCGTCACACTGGTCACTAATATTTTCTAAGTTTCTTTCCATGCTGTCCAGCTTTGCAGACGTTTCGTTATATTGCCTTCTATCCAAATTAATGACACCCCCCCCCCCCACCCCCCACCCCATCGTGTCTAGTCTGGGTTGAATTCTGCCCATCTGTTCAGACAAGACTCTAATATTATTCTCCAGTACTCCCACTCGTTCAATTATTTCGCTTACGGAGTTTTCTATATTATCTAGTTTGCTCAAAAATCTTATAAGCAATCTCATTGTTTACGGTGTGACTGTGTAAGTCAAATACCAAAGTACGGTCAAAGTATGCGTGGCTAGTAGTTATAAGTGTGTGCGGTGAGGAAACGAACGTCGTGGTCGTACCCCTGGGTGTTTGGTATATGTTTGATGGATTTTCCACATGCTCTGCGTATCGCGCTAGGGCAGTAACAGCGCCCAGTCAAATTAGTTTCAAAATATTCAACAGCATGTTTATTAAATAGCAAAGAAGTACAAAGACATGCAATTCATACAACGTCTCTGACCATTTGAGATTTGGTGACGGTCTAAATGGAACCCTTTGTGACGTAATGATTATGGCGTCATCATACACGCGCTGAGGTGATTATGATGGCATACGAGGTCAGATGGTGGATGGATACTCTGGAAAGGTGAATTGACATTTCCGGAATAAAGTTTGGCATGAAGTTTGAGGCATTGACATCTAGGTGCTCTAGCCTGGTTGATTTAGACGGGATAGTAGTCAGTAGTGACTGGGTCTCATGGTCTATTATGTCACGAGTATTAGGCTCGTTATTCTGTTCATTAATCTGTTCATTTCTCTCAAGATTATTTAATGCTGATGTTATCGCATTGATTAACGGCAATTCTATTGATTCATCATTACTGTTAGCACCGTTGTCTTTTTTCTCATTTTTGGACTGGCGATTTATATGCTCTGATGATCTAGGCGTACTCTTTCGTTTTCGCTTGCCTGTAGGACTGCCACTTTTACTGCATCTACCGAGTGTGTTAGAAGATCAGGCGCCTGTCAAAAATGTCGAAAACAGTCCTCGTCGACTCGCAGATCTTGACGTCTGCTTTGCTAATTTTGTTTACTTTGCATTCGGATTTTAATCCCAATCCCTTTACTCTCGGCTGCTACCGTAAATCGCCACTATGGAGTTAATGGCCCCAATTTTCGAAAGGTGTTTATCTCTTAATCGTGTGTAATTTTGCTAATCGTCCGATGATCATCGGATTAAATTTAATCGGAATTTTCGAAGCATGTTTAGCCTACCCGCGTGTAAATATCTGCAAGTAATTAGACACATGTTTATAAGTAACAAAGGAATAAATAATCATCCGTTGGGGGTTGTTTATCTCAATATAGTCAATCGTTTCGAGCACAGTCCAACACTCAAACGATTGTAATGGACGCGCTACACGTGTTAGAGCTTGCCCGAGATGATTTGGAAGAGCACCGAGAGGGTCTTGGAAGAAGGCACTTGAGAGTATTTCGGGACAGAACGAACCCCCTTGAGGAATATAATGATGTGGAATTTTCACGGCGTTTTCGACTTTCAAAAGAAAGTTTTCGTGATCTTTTAGACCTTATCATGGACAATCTCGTGTGACCAACAAGACTAAACCGACCAGTTCTTCCGATAGAACAACTGTGCATTGCCCTTCGGTTTTACGCTTGTTGCTCTTTCCAGGTCGTCGTACCTTCGTCGTAGGTGATATGTGCGCTGTGTCGCAGGGAGCATGCTGTACCATTCTCCATAGCGTTACAGCCGCAATTTGTGAGAGAAAAGACAAGTTTATAAATTTTCCACAGAGATTTTCAACATCACCGGATTTCCTGGTGTTGTTGGGACCATTGACAGCACACACGTCCCAATTGTGAGTCCTGGAGGCGATAACGCTCAACGTTTTATGAACAGAAAAGGGTTTTATAGTATAAACTGTCAATTCGTCTGTGACCATCGTATGCTGTTCACCAATGTAGTGAGCCGTTGGTATGGGTCAGCCCACGACTCTAGGATCTTTGAAGAGTCAAATATTTGTGGACGGTTTCAAAGGGGAGAAGTTCGTGGAATTATGTTGGGAGACCCAGCATATACGTGTACTTCTTATATGCTGACGCCCATTCGACAGCCTACAAGAGGGGTCATTGAACGGGCTTTCGGTATTTGGAAGAGGCGGTTCCCATATGCTGGTAGTGGCAATCATCTCCGTTGTTCAGTAAGCATAACTACATATATTCTAGCTATATGATTTACATGTCCATCTTGAATGAGCATAGTTATACACAGGTCAATGTTTTAGGAGGTCATATTCTCATGTCATGATATTCGTTGAATACAAATACAATACAAATTTATTACAAAATAGTTATCTATTTCCAGATTTACCGGATTCTTTCAAATAAATTCAAATTTGTATTCAAAGTTTCATTTTATATTCATATACAGTGAAACCTGTTTATAGCGACCACTTCTTGAAACACTAAACGATGTTTCTAGAGTGTGTTCGATGAATATAGATAATTCATAAGGTTATTTGCTTTTGAGACGACAAGATGATGGCTCTTTACGACCACCCAGCTTAAAGAACCACCATCATACAACCCATATTTTTAAAATAAAATTTCGGCTATGTCAGATTGCTAGTCTTAGAGATAGTTATTGAATTCTATCTGGCCACGATTAGGGTTTCTTTGAAACAGCAGTACGATCGAATTCTGGAAATTCTCTTATGCTATAGAATTATTTATTGAGTTGCAGCAAAATCGAAATCCTGGTCAACCCACCGCAACCACCCCTCCCACGCAGACCACAGTGCACCAAACTGTCAAATTCTTGGCCTTTATGAGACGCTACCAATGTTGCTCAAGTTGAGGTTAATGCATATATGCTTCTATTTCTCTTATAGCTGGACCACAACATGGCCATCATTGTGGCAACAGCCTGCCTACACAATCTGGCTAAGCGGCGGAACGATCCACTCCCAGATGACGAAGTGGCTGGCCATGTGTGAGGATCTCCCTCAGCAGGATAATAGAGTAGAGGTCGTCGACATGCGAGGAAACCTATTTAGAGAAAGGTTCATACGCCAACATTTTGAGTGAGTAATTAATTACAAAAATTTGGTATATCTCCTAATTTGTTTGATGGAATGCAACTAAACTTATCCTCTTAATTGCCTCTTGTGATATCGTAAGCGATAATGTGCAATTTTAGCATCAAAGGATCTAATGACATTAACATGAAATCCATTGAAGTGGGTTTGGATGGTTGGTGTGGGGATAGGTAGGTCATGAAAACATAGGGATATTTGTACATTTTAGTTTCCTTTATTTCACAATATTGTAGGCCTACTATAGGTCAAGGCACAGTCTTTTACGTTTCTCATTGTAATATGCAGTCTTGCTGCGCGCCGCCTCTTGCTGTAGTGATATCAATTTCATCTTTGCCTCATGTTCCTCTTTCAGGTAGCGTAATGCTTCAGCAGCGTTCTTCAACACCGGTGATGAGGTTTTCCTGGTGTTGCTAAAAGAAAGAAGAAAGGAGCTATATGTGATATCGCGCAACCCAGAATGCACGGTTGAAATGTTGCATTCATGGTTCAGTCTACATATAGTTGTTCCTGGAACCAAGTCAAGCCAGAAAGATTGTCAATATGTCATTGTATGAGAGTTATGCTTACCCAGAAGACGTGTTATTCTGTGGCAAAGTGAAAATTGAATCATCGGTGGCATCATTCGCGGCAGGCGTCTCGGCGGCGTCATTCACGGCGGACGTCTCAGCGGCGTCATTCACGGAAGATGCTTCAGCGGCGTCATTCTCGGCTTCAACTGTTATCGTGCCACAACTGCAAGATGGATATTCGAAAGCATAATATTTGTCATTCGAAAGCATAATATTTGTCATTCTAAAGCATAATATTTGTCATTCTAAAGCATAATATTTGTCATTCTAAAGCATAATATTTGTCATTCTAAAGCATAATATTTGTCAATCGAAAGCATGTATGTTATTTATTAAAACATTCAGGTGAGCTCAACTAAAATTCGTATTGTTAATATATTTCGTGAAATTGCAGCAATACAATGCTACTCTCTGCTAATCGCTTCTCTTTGTTAGTTAAAAAAACAGCCACATCCATGTAAATGCCAACTTTACTGACTATGCCGATTCCATTGCTACAGTAATCCAGATCATCCATATACATGGCACCTGTCCTTCAAGCCTAGTCTTATAGTATGATGGTCCAACGGTGGCCTTTGTAGACAGGAGTCACGGTATATATGTATATGTACTGCCCCAATATCCGATTTGCGCCGTTGACCAATGGTGCAGCGACGTTGAACAAAGGCGCATGCGCCAATATCAAATTGATAAAAGGATGACGCGCTGATATCCAATTGGATATTGACGCTGTGCCTTGGTCAACGGCGCAAACTTGGATATTTGCGTGTTACATATACACCTGTGCAAAAGTTAAGCACCACCCTATTTTTACGCACATGCGAGGGTATATTCATGTGCTATGAAGAAAGCAATAGCATAAACATTTATGTACCCATCCATCTTAGTGCAAGAGGTAATAATGCAACTAGAGGAATGCTGATTATGATGGTGGGGAAACACTGTATGTTTTTGTTTGAACTTGAAAACGAGGCCTGAATATGGTTACGTTGACACAACTGACAACTATTGCCCTACAGTTGACACACGTGGCTAGATTGTCATTAATGGTGTCTGAAAACGAAGTTTAACATCTGTGCACGAGTTTGAGACTGTCATTATTAATACCGGGTATATCCACCTTGTGCCTGGATGACGGCCTGGACACGACGTCTCATGCTGGTCACCAACCGACTGATACGCCATTGTGGTATTCGTTGCCATTCAAGATGGAGTGCGTCTGTTAATTCTTGTAGGTTCTGCACAGGAGGATCCCTCCTTCTCACCATGTTTCCCAGAATGTCCCAGATATGCTCAATAGGGTTCATGTCAGGGATCCTTGCTGGCCATGGTAGGGTTTCGATGGCATTCTGGCGGAGGTATTCATGCACAGCTTTAGCACGATGTGGTCGGGCGTTGTCATCCATGAATATAGGGTGGGTTCCAGGTGCATGATTTACAAAATGAGGGACCACAACTCTATCCAGTATGGAATCTTGATATCTTTGTCCATTTAGTGTTCCAGGTACAGTCAACAGATCCAGCTTACACTCAAATGAGATGCACCCCCATATCATAACGGAACCTCCACCAAATGGAACTTCTTCCATGATGTTACGTTGGTTGTACGCCGTGCGTCTGGACCTCCATACACGAGTTCGACCATCTGTGGCATGAAGCAGGAACCGACTTTCATCGGACCAGTGTACCCGTCTCCAGGATCTCATGTTCCAGTGTCTTCTTTCGTTGCACCACCTCAGACGCTCCTCTTTGTGGTGTGCAGTGAGGAGAGGACGTCTGACAGGTCTCCTAGCTTTCATGCCAGCAGCATACAGTCTCCTTTTGACGGTAGACATTGACACTCTATTGCGCGTTTCCCATTGCTGGATGAGCACTCTGCTGTTGGTGAATGGAGATCTCCTAACAAGGCGTACTAGGGCTCGATCATCACGGGCAGTAGTCTTCTTCGGTCTTCCAGATCTAGGCCTGTCCTTCACCTCGTTAGTTTGCCCATGTTTTGCAATCAAACGACTGATTACAGTATGGTTAATGTTCAGCTGTCTGCCAATCTCTCTGCATGACATACCAGTGGTATGCATGCCTATGATTTGCCATTTCACACGATCACTTAACCTTCGTCTTGCCATAGCAGTTCGCAATCAAGAGCTAATTCTCTCTGTACAAATAAACCACGGTCATGAACACAAAATTCCTAATCTTGTCGCCTAAATCTGTATGTAATGTTCTACACCTCAAACTGGACTTTTACATAACTGAACACGTGTGCTGTTTCCCGCCACGCACGGACATCAAGCGGCGTGAAGTCATGCATGCATGTACATTTCGTACTTGGAATTATGTCAGCTAACGCGGGGACAAAAAGTATGGCAGCCTAGTTGTACCATCATATTTCTACGTTCTATTGTTTTTGCTGGTGCTTAACTTTTGCACAGGTGTATATATGCATGGCATTACATTATTTGCATCGACACAAGATCGTCCCCACATCTAGCGATTTCCGATTAGCATCGGATCACACAAAGGCTTCCACTGGCCCAGATTCACAAGCCCAATGGCCGATTTGGTCTAGTGGCGTTTGTGGTTTCGATGATAGGCGAAAATCGTCAGATGTGGTCTCGATCCCATGTTTATTATTTAGCTAGCACTGGATGAGAGGTAGCCTACCCATTTGAAACGTCTGTAGCACTTGTCGATGGCATTGTAGAGACACTTGGTCGAGGAACATCATTATCATCTGACACGACACTCGCGACATTTGCCTGCTGGTCAATCGTAGCAGAATCATCATTATATTTGTTATGAAATTGCTGTAAATCATCTACAATTATGTTTAAAATCTGTAAAATCTCCTCGTCTATATCACCAACGACAGACTTGCCGCCCCGGTCTCCAGAATACCAACCTTCTTCTCTCTCGCTTTGGCCTTTGCCTTGGTTTTGAGTCGTCTCCAAAGCTCTTTCAACTCGTTAGCGGACGAGTTGGCTCTATCTGGAAAAGCTGCTTGCATGTCCCTTGCAATTGCCTCCCATGCTGCTTGTTTCTTTAAGTTCGATTGTGTGTCGCATTTTTTACCCTCTATTACACTTTTCCGATATTTTATGAGCTCGATAAACATCATTCGCTGATGTAGCGAAAAATTGTCACTTCTTTTCCTCGCAGACATTGCTAAAGTACTACGTGTATGTGAGCCTAAATGATTTACCATGTGCTGTCCACGACGAGAAATAGACCAGACGAACAGCTACCAAAATAATGCGTGCAATATCCACATCTCCCACACCCACTCACACACACCGACGCGCACATGCGCATGCACATACGCACATGCACGCGCATAAAAACCATACACATGCACATGGCACCTCCACATCTACCCATACACGCGCACGCAAGCACGCACACACGCGCGTACGAACGCACGCTGCCATTACTGTATGTATGTCTGTCTGTTAAGCTATCTAAATTAGTTGCCAGCGCTGTCCAGCGAGGAATGGATGGGCCAAATAGCAGACGACACAAGTTACGCATTGCCAAAATAAAGCGTGCAATACCGAGACAAAAGAATCACGGTCGGCGCTCTCGAGTTACACGGTGTCAGCTTCTTCTTCTTCTTTTTGTTCGCTGATCATACCGCCAGTCCTGTAAGTGACTATCGACATGATCATAAGCGGTGTCAGCTAATAAGCGGATTTTCTCCGTACGAAAATTTGGTTTAATACAGGTATTTTTCTAACCCTGGTTAAAACCCTATTTAAGGGTTACCCCCGTGCACGATAATCGCATGATGATCACCTTTCGAAAATTCGGACCAATATGTACAACATTCAAGCGTTAACTAAGCATTCATTTGTTCAATATGTTCGTTACGTTCAGCGTTTCGAGATCGTCTATCAACTATTTGCCTGAGCAAGAGGTCCACTCGTCTAGTCCACACCTCCAGTCAGTTCCCGACCTCGGTCTCCACGCCGTTTTATACTCACTGTGACGTCAGCGCTGGCTATGTGAATCTAGTATAGATTGCTGCGCCAGCCAATCAGCGCGCGAGAATCTGGTGACGTATACACATTTATCTAGGGCTGGTATTGGCTGAGATTTTACATTGCAATAGATTGCGATATTTTCCACTGTATTCATATTGCAATATATTGGGTGGAGTGTTAATTGTGAAAGTTATGTCTACGAACTCTGTAAATTGCGCAATAATACAATGGTTCTGTATTGCATGAACTTTCAATCCATTTACTAAATACATTTCATCATTTTGTATACCGATATATCAGCAATCCTGATCACCACACTGCATCAACCCCTCGCCTGGATTCAAACGCTGGTGTGTACCCTGTTAGGCATTCTCATTAATAACTGCCATAGACTTCAGATGAAGATATCGGTTTTGATTGAGAGGAAAGTGCAGATCATATAATCCTGCTTGTGAAAGGCAGTAAGTGTCCATACTTGGATATGTGCTAAGGATGCCAGAAGACACATCAGTACAGAGAGGCTGAAGCTAAAAATTTTGGCTGAGTACAATACACAGGCCAAAGAAGGGGACTGATTGCAGCTATATAGGATGCTTCTAGTAGTCCAGCCGCTGAATACAGTAATCATCCTCAAAGTTAGTAATCATTGGTATTTAGTGTCAACTCTCAATGACACTATGCATTGAATGCAATTTTCGGAAGGTGTGTCTACAACACATCATACGGTCAGAAACTCAGAATAACTCGATATCTGTTTATTTTAGCAAGCAGAAGACACAACATACATGCTTAACATCAATGAGGTCGTTATTATAGATTGTCACTAATGTTTTCATGAGAACAAGAAATGGAGGAAACCACTCACCGCCATCATTGATATGGTAGAGAATAAGAAGATGCAGAAAGTAATTCAAGTATATTGAGAGCAGACGTTTGATACGTTTACTGGGTAAATGATCAAATGACGGCGATCTCCGCCCTATACCAAGTCCGTCTGGCCTTTTCCGCCCGGTAAAAAATGTGCGGTAATGGTGCTGGTTGTGGGTGGGCATGGCCAGTTTAGTGTGCGGATATGGCAAGTAAATTGGGCGGAGAAGGCCAGTGTATTATTCCGGTCCGCTGAGATATGTCCGCCTTCAATAAAATATATCACTAGAGATAGTTGGTGAGCAAGGCTTGTGAACAAATTTGCTTGTACAAGTGTATGCCTATTTATATCAAGACAGCTACAAAAATTCCGTAAGACATGTAATAATGTTACCCAAATTACTAAAATTAGGAAATGGCCGTATGAAATCTGTCTATAATGGAAGTCTGATTTTGGAGAAACTACCTTGATGTTCTTGTGTTAAACGACCACCTGTCTTCGGTAATAATTGTTGTTGCATAAGGTGTCCGGTATAGGGAGGTTTTGCTGTGTTAGCCGTTTAGTGACTAAATTTGTCAAGTAAATTCAAATATTTACTTATTGAATGTCAATTTACAGGCCGGGAGAAGACTATTCTTGACACTCTACCACTGGAATGACTGGCTCGGTTATCGAGCTAGTTATTGCAGCGTAAATTCTCAAAAAATAGTCTTCTGTTGGCCTGCAAATGTACATTCCCCAAGTCAACAATGGAGGCCGTTTTGGGCATAGACGGCGACGGCGCCGGCGCAGCCGCCGACGACAGTGATGTTGGTACTGATGATGATGATGTTGATGATAATAGTGGTGGTAATGATGACATGGTGGTGGCGGTGCTGGTGGCGACGGCATCGACGACGACGACAATACCACAACAGTTTCAGTGACCTGGTCTCACTCCTCATTTCCCTTTCGGGTTTTTTCGCGTTTGGAAACGAAGAGCTGAACTTGAAAAATTTTTATGGGCGATGAGAGGGGGATTAAAATCGATTTTAACAACCTGGCCATACGCCTCGATCATTTCCTTTTCACTGTAGATGAAAACTCTGACTATTTGAGCTACTCGATCAGAACAATGGAATATCTCATATTAATGTTACTGTGCATAAACACGAAAGATGATGCCTAAAATTGCTCATCTTTTCTGGCCAAAGAAGATTCCTATGAATCTCTAAATTTTGGTAAATTTTTGCCTTATATTATTAGTAGACCATTGCATTTAGATGTGTGCTAAAGGGTTCAATAAATGAATCAACCTGGCCACCCAAAAAAATTGTCCAATCAAAATTCTGTAAACCTCCCAGGCTAGTATCCTTCCAGTCAAGTATGGCTGAAATTGCCCAAGAAGATAATGAGGAGTAGCGTTTTAAACAATTTGCCGCCAATTTTCAGAAAATTTAAGATGGCCGCCAGAAAAATATTCAATCAAAATTCTGTATACTGCCTCGAAAGCATACTACTCTAGGGTCATTCTCACTGAGTTTGATTGAAATCGGCCTAGTGGTTAATGAACAGTAGGCTTTTAACTGATTTCAGAAAATCCAAGATAACCAATCAAAATTCTGCACACGTCTGAAACCGCCCACCCTAGTATCCTTCCAGCCACGTCTGGCTGAAATTGCCCAAGAAGTTAATGAGGAGTAGCGTTTTAAACAATTTCCCGACAATTTTCGGAAAATTCAAGATGGCCGCCGAAAAGATTGTCCAATCAAAATTCTATATATATGTTCTGAAGCATACTAATCTAGGGTCCTTCCCACCGAGTTTGATTGAAATCGGGCCAGCGGTTAATGAGGAGTAGGCTTTTAACTGATTTCCAGAAATTCTCAGAAAATCCAAGATGGCCGCCGAAAAAAATGAACCAACCAAAATTCTGTATACAAGTTCGTAAACCTATTAGCCTAGTATTCTTGACACTAAATCTGTTTGAAATTGCCAAAGTAATTAATGAAGAGTAGCGCTTTAAACGATTTTCAGCCATTTTTCGGAAAATCCAAGATAGCCACCGGAAAAAATGGCCAATCAAAATTTTGTGTACCAGTTCTGGCCAGGTGAGCTAATAAATTAATTAAGTGTAATAAGAGGCATCAATGAGTTCAGTATTTCATGTAATGTGACCAGAGGACACATGTACATAACCCAATGTTAACCTTATGCTATAAGCACCACTCATGTCTATGCAAGCTGTGATCTTGGTAGGGGAAATTAAACTTTGACTTACATGTATTATATCCTAGCTAATTCTAATGAATATTACTTAGGAACACAGTGAATGTAAGTTAATATACCATGTATTGTAACACGAGGGGCATTTACTGCTTAATTTATACCTGGAATATCAGTATTTGAGTAACAAATATTGAAAATTGCCTTCCAAACAAAAGTTTTGTATGGACAGTCACCATTGCATATACGGTCACTCAGCTTTTCAAACCAGGTGAACTAATGATTATTGTCAAAAAGTCAGTTTGCTAGCCCTAAGTGTTGACCAAAATACAATATTCTCATTCACAAAAATGTATTTAAATTATAATTAACCCGTTAACATTTAAATTTGTTCAATAATATTTCAATTTTTTCATTCAACATGTTCATTACCAAAATGTCCAATTGTCAGAGATTATTTTTGGAAATTTACCATTGACATGACTGGCTCAGTTATCGAGGCGGTCATTCCAGTGGTAAATTTTCAAAAATATTCTCTTGGTCTGCAAATGGGCATCTCTCAAGACCACTGCGCAGAGGCCGTTTTTCGCCAACTTGAGTGTTAAAGGGTTTAAGGTTAATATATCGCTTTCTTTATATATCTAATAGATATAGAATAGAAAGTTTTGAAAATAATAGCTTGTGCCAATTTTGTTTAACCCTTTATTGACCAAGACAGGCAAATTGGCATCTGCAGGGGTGTTGAGGAATGTCCATTTGCCGGCCAAATGATTATTTTTTAAAGTAAACACTGGAATGACCAGCTTGACATCAGGCTTGGGTACAAGTGCAAATGCATTTGCATTTGAATACATTTGCACGTGCATTTGCATTTAAATGCAATTATGAAATTTCTGACGCATTTGCATTTGCATTTGCATTTGAATCTCATGTATTTGCATTTGCATTTGAATAAAAAGGGTTGCATTTTCACGTAAGTTTTCAAATGCATTTGAGTTTTTTCAAAAGCACTACTTTTTGCATTTTGCATTTCTTTCAAAATAGGATGGAGTCTAGCTGCTGCTGCTGTAAATAGCAGTCACAGCACCCAGTCAGATTAATTTCAAAATATTCAACCAAATTATTTGTTAAATCATAAAAAAAAATTACATTTCTGTTGCTAGAAATTAGAAATTTAATTCTCTGTGATTCATTAACACATTTTATTCTGAATTTCTTAACATGTAGCTCTCAATCATATATATATGTATGTACAAAATCATGTATATTTTGAAATTAGTCTAGCTTAAGTCAGTTGAGATCTGAGCAAGCCAACACATTTTAGTTAGTTTTTTTCTTAGATAATCTACAGCAATGTATCTCTAGAGTATAATAAATATGATCACCTTCTAAATAGTAAGGAATGGGTGCCTCCATTCTCTTATCCAATGTATTGACCCTTTAACAGGACTGGCGGTATGATCAGCGAACGAAAAGAAAAGTAGAATACCATTTAACCCCGTACATGCAAAACCACTGAAATCATTGGTTCAGGAATCCTCTTCGCTCAGTCTGCAAATGGGCATTTGTAAAGACCACAACAAAGGCTGGTCTTTCTGATTTGGACATAAAAGGGTTAATAAAACAATTGGATTAAACCTTGTTGCTGCGTTAATCTATATTTAGATTTTCAGGAAAATTAATAATATTCATACAATCATCTGTTTTAAAGAACCACAATCTTGTGGCCCCAAAATATAAGTAGTCACTAGAGCACTTTTGAATGTACAATCTGTTCAACAAGTACTTGCTATATCTTTTGTCCAAGATCCTTTCAAAGTAATTAGCGCGAGCTTAGTAATATATCGCTGGGGTTTATTCCACTTTCGCCTACGTTCAACTTTTGCCTACGTGTACCCTCGCCTACATATGGGGGGGGGGGGGGGGGGTTGGGGGGGGGATTAGTGAGATCTATTGTGTGGAGTTAATCTCACTATTTTATACTATATACACAAGAATATATTTTTATAGAATATTATAGAATATCTTGGTTTAATAATATAAAAAATTATTAAAATTATTGCTAAGTATTTGTGTTATTTTTCTTTTTTCCCAACACAATGAACACAATCCTACTGCACACTATTCCACTTTCGCCTACGCTAGTTTCCCAAAATTTACCGTAGGCAAATGTGGAACGTAGGCGAAAGTGGAATACACCATCTCTGGTTGCTCAATCTGTGAATAGGGTATTGTGTTGTTAACTCCATTCATTCAGAAATCTCTTAATCCTTTATTTGTTGGCCTATTTGAATGTCCATTTGCATTACGAGAGACAACAATTTTTGAAAATGTATGACTGGCTTGGTAATTGAGTCAGTCATTCCAGTGGTATTCAAAGATTATCTTCTTGGAATGTAAATAGACATTTACCAAGATCAGTAAATAATAGATGCTGATAATTCTGCATGACATGGGTTAATTTATTGTTCACCCATTGTGATTAGAAGAGCTTGTCATTCAGTCTAACTATACACACATACTCAGTCATGTGTCTCAGCCATAGGAGATAACATTAAAACTTTTGAATCCTGAAATGCGAGAATCTTAATTCAGGTATTGAACAAGCTGATGAATATTTTGAAACAGATTTTACTGGAAACCTTTGCCTACAGCTGTATTTTGAATGTAATTTGACTGGAACCTGTTGCTGCTATAGGCACAGCAGCAGCTATCAATCAAATTACTTTCCATATATTCAACATTATATTTGATAATTATTTTGAAAGTAATTTGACTGGCACATGTTGTTTCTATTGACATAATAGCGATCAGTGAAATTACTTTCAAAATAGTCAACAGAAATCTGAAAATTAAATTCTCTAACGGTTACCCATTAAAGGTGAAATAAGAATTATTTCTTTCATAGAAAGGTTCCATTTGCCGACAAAGAGACTATCTTTGAAAATTGTACACTGCAATGACAAGTTGGATAAGTGAGCCAGTTATTCCAGTGGTAAAATTTCAAAAATATTATTGGTCTGAAATTTGACATTCTTTAAGATCAATGCAGAAGCCGTGTTTGGTCGGTTTGGCCATTCCTGGATTAATAATAATATGCTATTCTATTATTCATATTCTATAGTACATGTACTATTGTTTATCATGCTTTAATAATCTGTAAATCTAAAAGAAATGGATTATTTTAATTTCCAACAGTGATTATTGAAAAGAAATACAGTCAAATCATTTCTCATACATTACCCACTACGTGATTATGTTACAAAATGTTTTCCCAAAGATACTCACTCCCAGCAGACGCATAGTTGACATATACATACTACGGTCTTCCAGAATTCCAGTACCAGAGCTGTGCATTTACACTTGCATTTGCATTTGAATTATTTGCTAACATTTGCATTTGCATTTAAATGCAATACCCTGCACTTGTACCCAAGCCTGCTTCAGTTGATATATAAAACGAGCTAGTCATTTCATTGGTAAATTTTCAAAAATTATCTTTGCCCTATAAATTGCCCTATAAATGGACATTCCTAAGCATGAATCAAAGCGTTCTTTACCAGTAGCTTCTATACAGTATTTTCAAAATGTCAATTTACAGACCAAGAAAGTTACCACTGTGGGCGAACAATAACTTGCTACATATAGGTAACTGAGTCAGTCATTCCATTGGTAAATTTTTAACCAGAAATTCTATTGGTTTACAAATGGATATTTTAGATGAAAATTGTAAGATTTGTACTGAAAATGTTTGAACATTTTATCATATCATTATCCCATTTCATTTTACCATATCATTTATTGCTAGATCCATATAGAGACCGTAGACCTAGAATAATATATTGAATAAGGAAGTCAGATATATATTTATACTACGTTTTTAAAAGTTAGCTATACGTTTAGCAAATCCTACAAATTATACTTTTGAATTTTACCAAGTAAATACTGGCACCCCGCCCCAGGCTACCCGCCCTCCCTCAGCGTGGAGGCCATCCGGTCAATTTAACAAACCATTTCACTGTTTTAGAAATAATATGAAACTATTTGGACTGGAAGCTGACTTTCATGATTGTAAATATAAAAATATTGAAACTATGGCCCGGACGAACTTGTAGAGGACGAACGGACATATGGATGGATGGATGGAGGGCGAAAGTGGCAGCTATATATGCTACCCTGCTATTATATATAATATATATATATATATATATATATATATATATATATATATATATATATATATATATATATATATATATATATATATATATATATATATATATATATATATATATATATATATATATATATATATATATATATATATATATATATATATGTATATATATATATATATATATATATATATATATATATATATATATATATATATATATATATATATATATATATATATATATATATATATATATATATATATATATATATATATATATATACATATGTGTGTGTGTGTGTGTGTGTGCGTGCGTGCGTGCGTGCGTGCGTGCGTGCGTGCGTGCGTGCGTGCGTGCGTGCGTGCGTGCGTGCGTGCGTGCGTGCGTGCGTGCGTGAGTGCGTGCGTGCGTGCGTGCGTGCGTGCGTGCGTGCGTGTGTGCGTGCGTCCGTGCGTATGAGCGTGCGTGTAGGTGTGTGTGTATGCGCACGCGCGTGTGCGTGCGTGCGTGTGTCTGTGTGTGAGCTTGTTCATACGATTCAAGATTCTACGCCCAAATCAAACGCAATATAGCTATATTGATTGATCTGATAACTGTGAAGCTCATTTAATGCATATGTCTATAAAAATATACATTAACCCTTTGAAGCTTGAACACCAATGTCGAAATTTAAATACAACCAGTATGAACAGTACATATTTTGAAATCCATTTGACAGGAAGCAGGGCCTACCCAAATTTTCTTTTAGTAAATTAATTCTTTAGCCAAGAACAATTTAATATTTAGCACTATGGTAAATATTGTCTTAACCATCTTACGCTTTCACTTATGAATCGAAATAGATAGATGTACATAAGAATTTGACACTAGCCATACAAGAAAACTGTTAAACCTAGTGCTGGCTTGCAGTTAAATTAATTTCAAAATATTCAACAAAAATTCTCACATTGTGTTGTTTGTAGAGCAGGGTTGTATATAGTCGCCACTTTGTCCGTCCCTCCCTCCGTCCATCTGTCCGTTTGCCCTCTACAAGTTTATCCTGGCCATAGTTTCAAGATTTTTATGTGTACAATCATTAAACTTGGTATGTTGATGTACCTTGTGGAGAAATGGAGATGCGCATTGTGTGAAAGTAGGTCAGCATGACGAACTTTTGCCCTATTTTTCATTCCTATATAATCCCCTAAGAAATAACTAATTTTTGTCCTGATATATTCCTCTTGAATTTCCAGTTTGTTTATGTTCGAAACGACGCAAGTTTGTTAAAAAGACGGATCATGTATTTTGTGATGTTGTTGTGGCTAGCGTTAGCGCGTAAACCCCCAAGCGCACTAAACTTCACGCATTTCAAGGCTCGCGCTCATGCAGGTGGTCCGTTAATATATTGGGAGGTATTATCACATAAAGAAATGAAACTCAGAAATGGAATTTTGGTGTAAACAACCACCGTTGCCAAACCGAGTACCAAGATTCTGGTTCCGAATATCGTCCATTTTTGGCATTTGACAACTGTCGATGCTAAATTGCAAACTACGAAATTACTTCATGGTAGATTTTTTTAAGATTACGAATATTACTAACGTATTGAAAAGCCTATATGTCTATGTGGGTAAAATTCTGGGGCTGACCCCTTTACAGACTGTAGGGGACCGAATATCTTGATTTGGGCCAAAATCTAAACCAATGTTCGGTACAAAATTGTGCACCATGAAATTACTTCATTGTAGAAATTGTGTAAACTACTTTCTTTATTAAGATACTCATATACCTATCGAACCATAGGTGCGAAAATTTGGGGCCGAATCTATTACAGACTGAAGGGGATCGAGTATCTTGAATCAGCCAAATTCTAAGGCAATTTTCGGTACAACTGTCGATACTAAATTTCGAACTACGAAATTACTTCATGCTAGATTTTGTTTAGATTTAAGATTACAAATATTACTAACGTGTTGAGAACACTATATGCCTATGTGGGTAAACTTCTGGGGCCGAACCTATTACAGACTGTAGGGGACTGGATATCATGAATCGGCCAAAATCTGAGCCAATTTTCGTTACGAAATTGTGCACCACGAAATTACTTCATGGTAGAAAATTTTTAAACTCAATATTTAATTAGCGCCTTCAAATACCTATCCAACCATCTGGCTGAAATTTTGGGGCCGAACCTATTACAGACTGTAGGGGACCGAATATCTTGAATTTGCCAAAATCTACGCCAATTTTCGGTACAAAATTGTGCACCACGAAATTACTTCATGGTAGAAATTTTTTTAACCTCCATGCTATTCATATACCTATCTAAAAATATGGGCGAAATTTTGGGGCCGACCGTATTATCGGCGATATGCCAGGACATATTGACCACTATCCGAATGTGACGAATGCGACGAATGTGAATCATTTATCTTACAATGGGACCATATGGCGAATAAGTAACTAACATACTATGAGTTCTATATTGCCATATCTTCGAAAACCCGTTGTCAAACCGATTACCGAGATTCTGGCTCCGAATATCGTCCATTTTTGGCATTTGACAACTGTCGATGCTAAATTGCAAACCACGAAATTACTTCATGGTAGAATTTTTTCTAGATTACAGATATTACCAATGTATTGAAAAGCCTATATGTTTATGTGGGTAAAATTCTGGGGCCGAACCCATTACAGACAGTAGGGGACCGAATACCTTGATTTGGGCCAAATCTAAGCCAATTTTCGGCACAAAATTATGCACCACGAAATTAACTTCATGGTAGATTTTTTTGTAGATTACGAATATTACTAACGTATTGAAAAGCCTATATGTATATGTGGGTAAAATAGTTGGGCAAAATCTGAGCAAATTTTCGTTAGGAAATTGAGCACCGCGAAATTAAGTCATGGTAGAAAGGTTTTAAACTCAAGATTTAATTAGCGTCTTCAAATACATATCTAAGAATATGGGGGAAATTTTGGGTCCAAACCGATTACAGACAGTAGGGGACCGAATACGAAATTACTTCACGGTAGAAATTTGTTAAACTCCATGCTTTATTAGGGTATTTATATACCGATCTAAAAATATGGGTGAAATTTTGCGGCCAAACGTATTATCGGCGATATGCCAGGACATAGTGACCACTATCCGAATGTGACGAATGTGAATCATCTATCTTATAATGGGACCATATGGCAAATAAGTAACTAACATACTATGAAATTAGTTGATGGCAGAATCGTGCCATATTTCGCACAGCATTAGTACATACAGAGTTCTATATCACCATATCTTCGAAAACCCGTTGTCCCACCGAGTACCCAGATTCTGGTTCCGAATATCATCCATTTTTGGCATTTGACAACTGTCGATGCTAAATTGCGATCTACGAAATTACTTCATGGTAGATTTCTTTTAGATTACGAGTATTACTAATGTATTGAAAAGCCTATATGTCTATGTGGGTAAAATTCTGAGGCCGAAACCATTACAGACTGTAGGGGGTCGAATACCTTGATTTGGGCCAAATTTCGGTACGAAATTGTGCACCACGGAATTACTTCAATGTAGAAATTTTGTAAACTACTTGCTTTATTAGGGTATTCATATACCTATCGAACCATATGTGTGTGTGTGTGTGTAATTTGGGGCCGAACCTATTACAGACTGTAGGCGATCGAATATCTTGAATCAGCCAAAATTTAAGCCAATTTTCGGTACAACTGTCGACACTAAATTCAGAACTACGAAATTACTTTATAGGAGATTTTTTTCTAACAAACTTAGTCGTTTTCATGACGAAATGCCTCTCGTATAGGCTTATACACACTTACTGCTCTGCCCAGGGGGTGCGCTTTTGGGAACGAATCCAAGATGGGCGGCCCATATCCAGCTTGACTGGGATGGCCAGTACCCACCTAGTTGATCCGCGCTACACCACCCCCTCCTAGTTTGCCACCAGTGACAAATGATCACGCCTCACGGATCGAACGCACGAACGTACGCTAGGCGGGAATTATAGATTTCCCGGGTAGGTGCGTGGCCTGAGAGGAGTAGTGACGCCTGAGACACGTTTTCAGAGAAAGAGGACAAAGAGGTGCCGCAGAGGTCAGGGGGGGGGGGGGGGCATGCCTTTAGTTTTGATTTTTGACCTGGAATTATTTTTCCGGGCCTTTTCTTTTTTTGTTTATTTTAATGTTACAGTGCATGCTTTATTACATTATTCAGACAATGATTTCTAAACAATAGCTCACATGGGTGTTCCCTCTGGGTGCGGATAATTATTTTCAGAGTTGGAAAATAGAAAACATATATTAAATCACATAAAATACCCATAACGGATATCACAGATTTAGTGTTAATTATTAGTGCATCCCAGGTAAAATAAGGGATGCACGTTTACGTTTACGTAAATTGATTAATTATAATTATGCATCCGCTAATATATGCAGGGATGCATAGTACGGTCCGTTATGGCGGATCCGCACAAGCAGCTCTCGCTGCCCCAAATCTACCCCGTCGCATTGATGCGGGGTTTAAAAATAATAAGAAAAATAGCAAAATAATAATGCATTGAAAGGCTTAGTTTATCAGGCAGCCTCAGCGTAGCTAAGACTGCATGACGGGATTATGATATTGTTTCACTGCGATGCATTGACTACTTTTGCCACACACGACGTATTTACAAATAATAATAATGTAGTATTCCATAAGTCGCACAACTACTGATTAATTCTGCTGCATCCGTGACAGAAATACCCACAAATATCTGCTGTGAAGTTCCCGCAGCGAGTCTGGGTACCATGGCTTGCAGTGGAGGGTTGTGGTGGATGTATTTCACTAGCCGATATTTCACCACTATAGAGGGCCCTATCTGGAATGTTTGTAGAAGTCTGTGGTGCGGGAGTCTCTGTAGAAGTGTTAACAATGTCCGTGGTGGCTACTGGTGTCATGTGAAGTGGTGCTGGTGGGCCGAATGCTGTCATGACTGTTGTTGTTGAGGTGGTTGACGTTGTCGGTACGGTGGTTGTGTAGAGCGTGGTGGGACGTATGATTGACCTCAGGAGTGATGCTGCTACGGCTACTGCTTGTGAGGAGAGCTTCCGGGTTTTTGTGGATTTCAATAGCCGACTAGCGGTGGGTCTGGGCATGGGTAGGATCTCCGGTGAGCGTGCGATGCATTTTCTCCCTGAGTACGGTCGGTCTGGCATCGTGGATTAGCGAATGACTGGGCCCAGGGGGTGCGCTTTTGGGAACGAATCCAGGATGGGCGGCCCATACCCAGTGAGTAAGCGAGTGAAGATGCTGGGTGTGGTGGTGATGGTGACTAACTGCTCCGTGCGGCGGATCTCCTCATCAATTACGAAACCACTAGGAGATGGAGATCGTGAAATGTCCTGTATACCAATGTCTGGCGGAGACGTGATTACTACTGCTATTGACTGGCCGATCACGGGTGTCGATGTTGCTGCGGGTGCTGATGCGGTGGCTAATGCTGGTGACTTGTGGCTGGTGGATGGCATGGTGATGGCGGGTGCTGTTGGACTGGAAACTGCAGGTGACATATGGGTCCTTCCTGCACGGGTTACCGGAGTGGATGGCGCGGATGATTGTGGCGTGGCTGTGGCTGTTGTGACATGATGGCTGAATGCGTGATGTGTTGCTGCTACGGTGGCGGGAGTTACTGAACGGTGGCGCATGCTTTCTGACCGTCGCCATGTTGTATGCTTTGTTTTGGCCATCTTCGAGGTGGGAAGTACTACAAGCGGAAGTCTGGTCTCGAACCGAGTGGCCAGTATTTCAACGTCCTCACTTTCTTCTCCCAGTGTTATCGTCACTACCAGAACACGGTGCTTATATCGTAATGTGTGAGTTACCCCGTAGAGGGTTCAGTGTAAAGATACCAACAGTCTACACAAAAAGCATGCTGGAAAAGATGATCCCGGTTTACGTGTAATGTCAAATCGGAATTACGGGTGAAAGTGCGGGTACACTGCCATCTGTTTGGATCAAGCGCTACACACAGATATTTTTTCATGGATGAAGCCGGCACCGATCCTTCCGATGTATCGGACAAAACCAAGTCCTCGTGGAGAGACATCTTATTCCCGCATGATGACTGCGGTGCGGGTAGCCTAAGCTATTTTTAACTCTCTATCTCTTCATACAAACTTTCCAGGCCTAGTAATATAGTAATGAAATAATAAGAAGAATAGTTAAACAGCAGAATTTAGTTTTCGACACGAAAGAAGCCTAGTGCTCGGTGTTCTTCCCTGGTGCAAAGTACTTTTAAATATAGGAATGATTGTATATATTGACTTCATCTTTGTTCTGCGGGGAAAACAATTCTCAGACCAACCGTAAAAACTCGGAACTACTTATTCCCATGGAAGATCACCTTTTAATTAGGGTGATGTGGTTTTACAGATTGGATACTTATAAACTAGCCTCTCTGAAGTTTAGGCTGGAGTGCCCAATGGGGTGTGGGAGAGTGTGATGACGTCAGCGGCACTTACCCCGACTCACCCCCTCGCCTCTTCCATCACGCTGTGGTAGTCACGTATTTGCGCGGCTCTTTTGTTTAAAGCCTTAGATCCAATTTACTGGAAATAGAAGTAAGAGTAACGTGTTTCTTGAAAACACGTGGTTGATCAGAAACTTTGAGATTGTTTATGTTAATGGTGGGGGCCTTGATGCTGATAATATTCGTTGTTGGTGCGAGATAGAAATATATGTTTTAATCTCTGTTCCTTAAAACAGCGTCCCTATATTGCACGAGTTTTTATACATGCGTCTTGCTTGTCTGAAGATAGGTAATTCCCAGCCTGTGTTGATTTGCGGCTGGAATGCAGGTAAGAGAATTTTTGAAATTCTCCCTGATATTATACTGTCAAAGTTTTGATGCCGCTTTATCGGCCCATGGGCTAATGATTTGTATACACGTTAGAGCGATGGTGCTCTTAATCAAAACAATGACAATAAAACTGTATGTAATCTAGTGTGTGGTTTAAACGGCCCAATGTCTTGCGGAAAAATCAAGTTACTGATTCCGCCAAGCTGGGCCGTGTTTTCCAAGTCGGTGGGCTGCCAAGCATCCCTATCGGTAGGGCTAGCCTCATCCCCAACCCTGACCAGACACATTTATAATTACACTACAGCTCGGAAATAATGTGTGCCACAGTTTACAATTTACAATACCGTCATAATTATGGAGATGAATACAGTCAACATGAGTGTCTGTGTTTCTGTCGTGCTAGTGAATTTGAATGATACATATGGCTGGTTATCTGTGGGTAAGTCTTGCGCTGTGGTGAAAATGCGACGTTTTTATTACAGCAAGGGGGGGGGGGTTTACTGCGGTGCAGTGTCAACTTTATCAGACCTGATGGTATTTGGCTCTGTAATGGCCGAGCCCGTGGGTGGGACAGAGTTACTTTAGAGCGCAGATGACAATGAAGGGTGCTGGCAACTGATCATAAGCACCTCGGCATTACCTTTAATAACAAAGGGAATTGGCTTAACCATGTGAGTAATCTCATAGCAAACGCTCAACACAAACTCTCCTTACTTAAAGGTCTAAAATATATTCTAGACCATAAATGTCTAGAGATCATGTACAAAATATTTATTAGACCATCGTTAGAATATGCAGATGTTGTGTGGGATAATATTCTACAATATCTTGTAATTCAGCTAGAGGATATCCAAAAAGATGTTCTCAGAACGGTTTGTGGAATGACACGTAGTGCGAGCACTGAAGACCTGTACTTAGAAACAGGCATCGAAACCTTGTCAAGCAGACGTGAATTTCATAGATTATCTATGCTATTTAAAATTATTAACGGGATGACCTGTGACGTTCTGGTCAACCATCTTCCCACACTATCCCAAGCATGAAATCCTTACAATATCCGTCATCCAAATTTCTTCATTCCGCTGCCGTACTGAGCTCTTCTATGGATCCTTTTTCCCAGCAACGATCCGCGCCTGGAATATGCTTCCTGTGCCGGTGAGAGATTCTGTCACTCTTCTAGAATTTAAAAGCAAACTCAAGGCTATGTCACCCATACGACAACCCCCTGAGTGGTATTACGTAGGCCCGAGGTTTGGCAACATAATGCTATGCAGGCTCCGAAATGGTTGTAGTTCTTTAAACCGACATCTATTTGACAACTTTCTGTCGGAATCTGCCAGTTGTTCTTGTGGGCACAATGATGACACTACAAACCACTACCTCTTACATTGTGCCCTTTTTAACGAGCAAAGGGTCGTTTTCCAAAATCAGCTTGCCTTGAACGATATTTCTCTTGCTAATCTTACGGTCAATCAGCTTCTATACGGGACTTACACTGCCAACTTGGAAATGAATAAACTGATCTGTAATACGGTATGTCAATACATAATTAACACCAACAGCTTTCAGTAGCTTCCCGTTCGCGAACTTATAGTTTAAGGGGTAAATGGACAGCAGCCCAACACGTACAGGTCGGGGCGAAGGCAGCACCTAGAGCTCACCTCTGCTATTCTTCCATTTGATCTTATTCCTCGCTCTCTCTATCTCTCACCCCTTTCCTCCTCTCTCTCTATCTCGGTCTTTCTTCCTACTCTCCCCCACCTCACACTCAACATCCACACACTTATGCACACCAATAGACTACAATTAATTAAACTATTATGATTTGCCGCCATTTTGTTGTAAAAAAGTTTTGAATAATCTGTATGTGTATGGGAGACACGGGCATAAGACTCTAGGTCTTATCGTGCTTCCATCTGAACAAAATAAAATAAATCACGTTTAAACCAAGGGTGCTGTCGTAACTTTGATCAATCCATTATCGAATTCAACTTTTCGGTAGTAAAATCCTACTCGTGACTGACTGCTGCGGGCATCTTGCTGTCTTAATAATATTGACTGTTATTACATGTGAATGAGGTATAGTATCTTTAGCTGTTTCCGTACGACGTTTCCAATAGACCTGCTGGGGGGGGGGGGGGGTGGGGTGGAGACGATTCCCCCCATAGCGTGTATTGTAGATGGCTGCAGTGTATTCCTTCTATCCATATCAGTTTCTCCACAACTGGACAAAAAGATGTTTGCAGGAGAATGTTAGCTGGTGTTGATGGCGATCGTGTCTTGTTGTCGGGGATCCGGGCTGCTGTATGATGCTGATGTAGTGTGAGGTGGGCGTACTCCAGGTTTCCACGCTGGTGAATGCGGAGTCTGTTGTTGTTGTTGCGGGAGATTGGGTTTGCGGGAGGTGAAAAACCTCCCGCATCTGTGTGGATGGGAAGGGTGCGGAAATTTGTCTCTAACTTTTTCTAATTAAAAAGGCTAGGTGCTGTTAATGTATGTATGTATGTCGGATTTATATAGCGCCAATTCCAAACTGAATTGCTCAAAAGCGCTTTACAAAATTTATAATGCTCTTTGGAAAAGATATGTTTTTAGTAGTGATTTAAATGAGTCAATTTTAGAGCAGTTTCTAATTTCAGGTGGAAGAGAATTCCAGAATCGCGGACCGGCTCGAGAAAATGCGACGCAAGTTTGTTAAAAAGACGGATCATGTATTTTGTGATGTTGTTGTGGCTAGCGTTAGCGCGTAAACCCCCAAGCGCACTAAACTTCACGCATTTCAAGGCTCGCGCTCATGCAGGTGGTCCGTTAATATATTGGGAGGTATTATCACATAAAGAAATGAAACTCAGAAATGGAATTTTGGTGTAAACAACCACCGTTGCCAAACCGAGTACCAAGATTCTGGTTCCGAATATCGTCCATTTTTGGCATTTGACAACTGTCGATGCTAAATTGCAAACTACGAAATTACTTCATGGTAGATTTTTTTAAGATTACGAATATTACTAACGTATTGAAAAGCCTATATGTCTATGTGGGTAAAATTCTGGGGCTGACCCCTTTACAGACTGTAGGGGACCGAATATCTTGATTTGGGCCAAAATCTAAACCAATGTTCGGTACAAAATTGTGCACCATGAAATTACTTCATTGTAGAAATTGTGTAAACTACTTTCTTTATTAAGATACTCATATACCTATCGAACCATAGGTGCGAAAATTTGGGGCCGAATCTATTACAGACTGAAGGGGATCGAGTATCTTGAATCAGCCAAATTCTAAGGCAATTTTCGGTACAACTGTCGATACTAAATTTCGAACTACGAAATTACTTCATGCTAGATTTTGTTTAGATTTAAGATTACAAATATTACTAACGTGTTGAGAACACTATATGCCTATGTGGGTAAACTTCTGGGGCCGAACCTATTACAGACTGTAGGGGACTGGATATCATGAATCGGCCAAAATCTGAGCCAATTTTCGTTACGAAATTGTGCACCACGAAATTACTTCATGGTAGAAAATTTTTAAACTCAATATTTAATTAGCGCCTTCAAATACCTATCCAACCATCTGGCTGAAATTTTGGGGCCGAACCTATTACAGACTGTAGGGGACCGAATATCTTGAATTTGCCAAAATCTACGCCAATTTTCGGTACAAAATTGTGCACCACGAAATTACTTCATGGTAGAAATTTTTTTAACCTCCATGCTATTCATATACCTATCTAAAAATATGGGCGAAATTTTGGGGCCGACCGTATTATCGGCGATATGCCAGGACATATTGACCACTATCCGAATGTGACGAATGCGACGAATGTGAATCATTTATCTTACAATGGGACCATATGGCGAATAAGTAACTAACATACTATGAGTTCTATATTGCCATATCTTCGAAAACCCGTTGTCAAACCGATTACCGAGATTCTGGCTCCGAATATCGTCCATTTTTGGCATTTGACAACTGTCGATGCTAAATTGCAAACCACGAAATTACTTCATGGTAGAATTTTTTCTAGATTACAGATATTACCAATGTATTGAAAAGCCTATATGTTTATGTGGGTAAAATTCTGGGGCCGAACCCATTACAGACAGTAGGGGACCGAATACCTTGATTTGGGCCAAATCTAAGCCAATTTTCGGCACAAAATTATGCACCACGAAATTAACTTCATGGTAGATTTTTTTGTAGATTACGAATATTACTAACGTATTGAAAAGCCTATATGTATATGTGGGTAAAATAGTTGGGCAAAATCTGAGCAAATTTTCGTTAGGAAATTGAGCACCGCGAAATTAAGTCATGGTAGAAAGGTTTTAAACTCAAGATTTAATTAGCGTCTTCAAATACATATCTAAGAATATGGGGGAAATTTTGGGTCCAAACCGATTACAGACAGTAGGGGACCGAATACGAAATTACTTCACGGTAGAAATTTGTTAAACTCCATGCTTTATTAGGGTATTTATATACCGATCTAAAAATATGGGTGAAATTTTGCGGCCAAACGTATTATCGGCGATATGCCAGGACATAGTGACCACTATCCGAATGTGACGAATGTGAATCATCTATCTTATAATGGGACCATATGGCAAATAAGTAACTAACATACTATGAAATTAGTTGATGGCAGAATCGTGCCATATTTCGCACAGCATTAGTACATACAGAGTTCTATATCACCATATCTTCGAAAACCCGTTGTCCCACCGAGTACCCAGATTCTGGTTCCGAATATCATCCATTTTTGGCATTTGACAACTGTCGATGCTAAATTGCGATCTACGAAATTACTTCATGGTAGATTTCTTTTAGATTACGAGTATTACTAATGTATTGAAAAGCCTATATGTCTATGTGGGTAAAATTCTGAGGCCGAAACCATTACAGACTGTAGGGGGTCGAATACCTTGATTTGGGCCAAATTTCGGTACGAAATTGTGCACCACGGAATTACTTCAATGTAGAAATTTTGTAAACTACTTGCTTTATTAGGGTATTCATATACCTATCGAACCATATGTGTGTGTGTGTGTGTAATTTGGGGCCGAACCTATTACAGACTGTAGGCGATCGAATATCTTGAATCAGCCAAAATTTAAGCCAATTTTCGGTACAACTGTCGACACTAAATTCAGAACTACGAAATTACTTTATAGGAGATTTTTTTCTAACAAACTTAGTCGTTTTCATGACGAAATGCCTCTCGTATAGGCTTATACACACTTACTGCTCTGCCCAGGGGGTGCGCTTTTGGGAACGAATCCAAGATGGGCGGCCCATATCCAGCTTGACTGGGATGGCCAGTACCCACCTAGTTGATCCGCGCTACACCACCCCCTCCTAGTTTGCCACCAGTGACAAATGATCACGCCTCACGGATCGAACGCACGAACGTACGCTAGGCGGGAATTATAGATTTCCCGGGTAGGTGCGTGGCCTGAGAGGAGTAGTGACGCCTGAGACACGTTTTCAGAGAAAGAGGACAAAGAGGTGCCGCAGAGGTCAGGGGGGGGGGGGCATGCCTTTAGTTTTGATTTTTGACCTGGAATTATTTTTCCGGGCCTTTTCTTTTTTTGTTTATTTTAATGTTACAGTGCATGCTTTATTACATTATTCAGACAATGATTTCTAAACAATAGCTCACATGGGTGTTCCCTCTGGGTGCGGATAATTATTTTCAGAGTTGGAAAATAGAAAACATATATTAAATCACATAAAATACCCATAACGGATATCACAGATTTAGTGTTAATTATTAGTGCATCCCAGGTAAAATAAGGGATGCACGTTTACGTTTACGTAAATTGATTAATTATAATTATGCATCCGCTAATATATGCAGGGATGCATAGTACGGTCCGTTATGGCGGATCCGCACAAGCAGCTCTCGCTGCCCCAAATCTACCCCGTCGCATTGATGCGGGGTTTAAAAATAATAAGAAAAATAGCAAAATAATAATGCATTGAAAGGCTTAGTTTATCAGGCAGCCTCAGCGTAGCTAAGACTGCATGACGGGATTATGATATTGTTTCACTGCGATGCATTGACTACTTTTGCCACACACGACGTATTTACAAATAATAATAATGTAGTATTCCATAAGTCGCACAACTACTGATTAATTCTGCTGCATCCGTGACAGAAATACCCACAAATATCTGCTGTGAAGTTCCCGCAGCGAGTCTGGGTACCATGGCTTGCAGTGGAGGGTTGTGGTGGATGTATTTCACTAGCCGATATTTCACCACTATAGAGGGCCCTATCTGGAATGTTTGTAGAAGTCTGTGGTGCGGGAGTCTCTGTAGAAGTGTTAACAATGTCCGTGGTGGCTACTGGTGTCATGTGAAGTGGTGCTGGTGGGCCGAATGCTGTCATGACTGTTGTTGTTGAGGTGGTTGACGTTGTCGGTACGGTGGTTGTGTAGAGCGTGGTGGGACGTATGATTGACCTCAGGAGTGATGCTGCTACGGCTACTGCTTGTGAGGAGAGCTTCCGGGTTTTTGTGGATTTCAATAGCCGACTAGCGGTGGGTCTGGGCATGGGTAGGATCTCCGGTGAGCGTGCGATGCATTTTCTCCCTGAGTACGGTCGGTCTGGCATCGTGGATTAGCGAATGACTGGGCCCAGGGGGTGCGCTTTTGGGAACGAATCCAGGATGGGCGGCCCATACCCAGTGAGTAAGCGAGTGAAGATGCTGGGTGTGGTGGTGATGGTGACTAACTGCTCCGTGCGGCGGATCTCCTCATCAATTACGAAACCACTAGGAGATGGAGATCGTGAAATGTCCTGTATACCAATGTCTGGCGGAGACGTGATTACTACTGCTATTGACTGGCCGATCACGGGTGTCGATGTTGCTGCGGGTGCTGATGCGGTGGCTAATGCTGGTGACTTGTGGCTGGTGGATGGCATGGTGATGGCGGGTGCTGTTGGACTGGAAACTGCAGGTGACATATGGGTCCTTCCTGCACGGGTTACCGGAGTGGATGGCGCGGATGATTGTGGCGTGGCTGTGGCTGTTGTGACATGATGGCTGAATGCGTGATGTGTTGCTGCTACGGTGGCGGGAGTTACTGAACGGTGGCGCATGCTTTCTGACCGTCGCCATGTTGTATGCTTTGTTTTGGCCATCTTCGAGGTGGGAAGTACTACAAGCGGAAGTCTGGTCTCGAACCGAGTGGCCAGTATTTCAACGTCCTCACTTTCTTCTCCCAGTGTTATCGTCACTACCAGAACACGGTGCTTATATCGTAATGTGTGAGTTACCCCGTAGAGGGTTCAGTGTAAAGATACCAACAGTCTACACAAAAAGCATGCTGGAAAAGATGATCCCGGTTTACGTGTAATGTCAAATCGGAATTACGGGTGAAAGTGCGGGTACACTGCCATCTGTTTGGATCAAGCGCTACACACAGATATTTTTTCATGGATGAAGCCGGCACCGATCCTTCCGATGTATCGGACAAAACCAAGTCCTCGTGGAGAGACATCTTATTCCCGCATGATGACTGCGGTGCGGGTAGCCTAAGCTATTTTTAACTCTCTATCTCTTCATACAAACTTTCCAGGCCTAGTAATATAGTAATGAAATAATAAGAAGAATAGTTAAACAGCAGAATTTAGTTTTCGACACGAAAGAAGCCTAGTGCTCGGTGTTCTTCCCTGGTGCAAAGTACTTTTA
This sequence comes from Chaetoderma sp. LZ-2023a, assembly GCA_034401795.1. Lineage (NCBI taxonomy): Eukaryota > Metazoa > Mollusca > Caudofoveata > Chaetodermatida > Chaetodermatidae > Chaetoderma > Chaetoderma sp. LZ-2023a. Next base: position 15,068,688 of record CM067368.1, on the reverse strand, counting down.
AATATAGGAATGATTGTATATATTGACTTCATCTTTGTTCTGCGGGGAAAACAATTCTCAGACCAACCGTAAAAACTCGGAACTACTTATTCCCATGGAAGATCACCTTTTAATTAGGGTGATGTGGTTTTACAGATTGGATACTTATAAACTAGCCTCTCTGAAGTTTAGGCTGGAGTGCCCAATGGGGTGTGGGAGAGTGTGATGACGTCAGCGGCACTTACCCCGACTCACCCCCTCGCCTCTTCCATCACGCTGTGGTAGTCACGTATTTGCGCGGCTCTTTTGTTTAAAGCCTTAGATCCAATTTACTGGAAATAGAAGTAAGAGTAACGTGTTTCTTGAAAACACGTGGTTGATCAGAAACTTTGAGATTGTTTATGTTAATGGTGGGGGCCTTGATGCTGATAATATTCGTTGTTGGTGCGAGATAGAAATATATGTTTTAATCTCTGTTCCTTAAAACAGCGTCCCTATATTGCACGAGTTTTTATACATGCGTCTTGCTTGTCTGAAGATAGGTAATTCCCAGCCTGTGTTGATTTGCGGCTGGAATGCAGGTAAGAGAATTTTTGAAATTCTCCCTGATATTATACTGTCAAAGTTTTGATGCCGCTTTATCGGCCCATGGGCTAATGATTTGTATACACGTTAGAGCGATGGTGCTCTTAATCAAAACAATGACAATAAAACTGTATGTAATCTAGTGTGTGGTTTAAACGGCCCAATGTCTTGCGGAAAAATCAAGTTACTGATTCCGCCAAGCTGGGCCGTGTTTTCCAAGTCGGTGGGCTGCCAAGCATCCCTATCGGTAGGGCTAGCCTCATCCCCAACCCTGACCAGACACATTTATAATTACACTACAGCTCGGAAATAATGTGTGCCACAGTTTACAATTTACAATACCGTCATAATTATGGAGATGAATACAGTCAACATGAGTGTCTGTGTTTCTGTCGTGCTAGTGAATTTGAATGATACATATGGCTGGTTATCTGTGGGTAAGTCTTGCGCTGTGGTGAAAATGCGACGTTTTTATTACAGCAAGGGGGGGGGGGGGGGTTTACTGCGGTGCAGTGTCAACTTTATCAGACCTGATGGTATTTGGCTCTGTAATGGCCGAGCCCGTGGGTGGGACAGAGTTACTTTAGAGCGCAGATGACAATGAAGGGTGCTGGCAACTGATCATAAGCACCTCGGCATTACCTTTAATAACAAAGGGAATTGGCTTAACCATGTGAGTAATCTCATAGCAAACGCTCAACACAAACTCTCCTTACTTAAAGGTCTAAAATATATTCTAGACCATAAATGTCTAGAGATCATGTACAAAATATTTATTAGACCATCGTTAGAATATGCAGATGTTGTGTGGGATAATATTCTACAATATCTTGTAATTCAGCTAGAGGATATCCAAAAAGATGTTCTCAGAACGGTTTGTGGAATGACACGTAGTGCGAGCACTGAAGACCTGTACTTAGAAACAGGCATCGAAACCTTGTCAAGCAGACGTGAATTTCATAGATTATCTATGCTATTTAAAATTATTAACGGGATGACCTGTGACGTTCTGGTCAACCATCTTCCCACACTATCCCAAGCATGAAATCCTTACAATATCCGTCATCCAAATTTCTTCATTCCGCTGCCGTACTGAGCTCTTCTATGGATCCTTTTTCCCAGCAACGATCCGCGCCTGGAATATGCTTCCTGTGCCGGTGAGAGATTCTGTCACTCTTCTAGAATTTAAAAGCAAACTCAAGGCTATGTCACCCATACGACAACCCCCTGAGTGGTATTACGTAGGCCCGAGGTTTGGCAACATAATGCTATGCAGGCTCCGAAATGGTTGTAGTTCTTTAAACCGACATCTATTTGACAACTTTCTGTCGGAATCTGCCAGTTGTTCTTGTGGGCACAATGATGACACTACAAACCACTACCTCTTACATTGTGCCCTTTTTAACGAGCAAAGGGTCGTTTTCCAAAATCAGCTTGCCTTGAACGATATTTCTCTTGCTAATCTTACGGTCAATCAGCTTCTATACGGGACTTACACTGCCAACTTGGAAATGAATAAACTGATCTGTAATACGGTATGTCAATACATAATTAACACCAACAGCTTTCAGTAGCTTCCCGTTCGCGAACTTATAGTTTAAGGGGTAAATGGACAGCAGCCCAACACGTACAGGTCGGGGCGAAGGCAGCACCTAGAGCTCACCTCTGCTATTCTTCCATTTGATCTTATTCCTCGCTCTCTCTATCTCTCACCCCTTTCCTCCTCTCTCTCTATCTCGGTCTTTCTTCCTACTCTCCCCCACCTCACACTCAACATCCACACACTTATGCACACCAATAGACTACAATTAATTAAACTATTATGATTTGCCGCCATTTTGTTGTAAAAAAGTTTTGAATAATCTGTATGTGTATGGGAGACACGGGCATAAGACTCTAGGTCTTATCGTGCTTCCATCTGAACAAAATAAAATAAATCACGTTTAAACCAAGGGTGCTGTCGTAACTTTGATCAATCCATTATCGAATTCAACTTTTCGGTAGTAAAATCCTACTCGTGACTGACTGCTGCGGGCATCTTGCTGTCTTAATAATATTGACTGTTATTACATGTGAATGAGGTATAGTATCTTTAGCTGTTTCCGTACGACGTTTCCAATAGACCTGCTGGGGGGGGGGGGGGTGGGGTGGAGACGATTCCCCCCATAGCGTGTATTGTAGATGGCTGCAGTGTATTCCTTCTATCCATATCAGTTTCTCCACAACTGGACAAAAAGATGTTTGCAGGAGAATGTTAGCTGGTGTTGATGGCGATCGTGTCTTGTTGTCGGGGATCCGGGCTGCTGTATGATGCTGATGTAGTGTGAGGTGGGCGTACTCCAGGTTTCCACGCTGGTGAATGCGGAGTCTGTTGTTGTTGTTGCGGGAGATTGGGTTTGCGGGAGGTGAAAAACCTCCCGCATCTGTGTGGATGGGAAGGGTGCGGAAATTTGTCTCTAACTTTTTCTAATTAAAAAGGCTAGGTGCTGTTAATGTATGTATGTATGTCGGATTTATATAGCGCCAATTCCAAACTGAATTGCTCAAAAGCGCTTTACAAAATTTATAATGCTCTTTGGAAAAGATATGTTTTTAGTAGTGATTTAAATGAGTCAATTTTAGAGCAGTTTCTAATTTCAGGTGGAAGAGAATTCCAGAATCGCGGACCGGCTCGAGAAAATGCACGATCACCAGTAATTAAGTTTGATTTTGGTATGGTACATAGTAATTGTGTGCTAGACCTAAGAGACCTTGGTGCTGCTCTTTGCTGGATTAAGGATTTTAAGTACGGTGGGGCCAGATCATTTAGGCGATGTTGTTGCCGATGATGAAGGTCTCTGTTACTCTTAGCATAACAGAGCATGCATGTAATGTGTGTGCAACGATGAGTTGACGTATCCAGTCCTGAGGGCCAGTGTGCTTTGTATGTGATTGGCGTTCCATCTGTGGTGTGATGTTCTGACTGCTCATGGGGGAATGGGTGGACCGTATGGATAGGGTGGTCCTTGGAAATGGGAGCATGGTCATCTCCCATTACACGATGGTTGGGACCTTGTCATAATTTTTGGGTACCAGGAAAATTCGAGCCGAGAGCCTGCTGAACAGGCTGCTTCCCTGCCCACCACGGGGGGTTTGATTGGTCAATGCGGTGCGGGATGCCACCTCCTCTGTAACAGCAGTCTCTCTCATATCTGAAGATTGATGGTCAACAGTCGACGAGTGGAGTGTGAAGTGGACTGGGCCAGTAATGTCCGAACTTGGTGTATAGATGAGTGACGCCAGTTGGAGTTGTGGTGATGGTGCAACTTGTGGATGGGGCGTTGCTTGGTAGGGGATTGGTCTGGCAGTTTTGGGGCGTGGTCAGGTACAGCGAGTTGTGTGGTTCTGCTGTTATAGACACGCCAAGGTCTCATCTGGCCTCTTCACTTCCATGCTATTCATTACATGTTCCACCCACAGGAAGCATGGCTTGTGTCTGCCTCAGCCTCCGCTTGTGGTAACTCTATAATGGGGGTGGGGGTATAGCATGAAGTGGGTGGGAATGGGGAGAGGTCGGTGGAACAACTTTTCCATCCATCCCCTTGGACAAAACAAATGAGAGTCTTCATATACGACTTCCCAGATCGAGTAGACCCGTGCTGAGGAGGGAGAGGTCGAGTACGTATCTTGTCATCGCCCTCAGCGCCAGCCGCTTGTTCGCCAGACATCTGGTTTGGTAGAAGAAGGGTCAAACTGGCACCGCGGTGCTCTGCGCTAACATTGAGAATACTAGTTTCCGTAGAAGCTTCTGGCTGGGTACCTGTGTCACAGGGAACGGCCAGCTCGAGCTCTGGTGCAGGGTCATCGCCGACACAGGGTTTTAGCTGATCGAAGTGGATGACTGAGGTCAGGCCATCCGAAGCACGGATACGATAGGTCATGTCCGATGTCTTACCTACTACCACATAGGGGTCTTTCCGCTGGTAACTGAGTTTACTTGGCAGGTTTGCAGATCGTCGCGAATCGTGAACCCATACCATCCTTCCTGCGTCATATGGATCTCCATGCACTCTCTGGTCGTGCCACGTCTTTTGCCGCCGCTATGCAGTGGATAATGTTGCTCTCACTAACTCATGGGTCTGTTCTATCCGCTGCCGCATGAGTTCGACATAGAGAGAAGGTGAATTTTTCTCCCCTGGAATCTGGGGCATGGCCATGTCCAGGGTCAAGGCTAATTCATGGCCTAACATTAACCGAGCCGAGGTATAACCCATGCTGGAAAGTACTGAAGTGTGGTAAGCCATGAGCACATAGGGGAGTCGTAGATACCAATCTCTACAATCAAGGCATGTTTCTTTCATCAACATTTCCGCCAGCGTACGGTTGAATCATTCGACCATACTGTCGCCTCTGGGTGATACAGCCTCGTTCTTGTTTTGATGATATGAAACAATTTGCAGAGCTCGGCAATCAGCCGGCTCTTAAAGTTACTTCCTTGATTGGAGTGTAGCTCATAGGGCATACCGAAACGGCAGAATACATTGCTTACCAGAATCTCTGCTACGCGAGATGTCTCTTGGTCCGGTAAAGCAAATGCTTCCACCCACTTTGTAAAGTAATCTTGTAATACGAGAATGTACTTATTTCCTTCATCCGTCGTATTCAAGGGTCCAAGCACGTCAATAGCCACTCGCTCCCACAGTGCACCAACAATCTTAATTTGAAGGGGTGCTAAATGGTGGTGGCTAACAGTGCATCTTTGGCATGGGATACAGTTGGCAACCCATGCCTTCACGCTATCGCGAATCCTGATCCAGTGGAATCTCTGTTTTATCCACATGAGTGTTCTTTCAACGGCTAGATGTCCGGCATTATCATGGAGCTGTTTTAAGATAATTTCTCAATAACATTCCGGAATTACCAGTCGGTTATTGATGTAGAGAAGGTTATTATTCATATGGCATTCTCCAAACCGCTGGTAATAGTATTTGGCCATTGCAGATAGTGGTATAGCAGACTCCCAGGGAGGACGTACCCCCTCCTGGATCCATGCGTATATGTGTCATGTTCGCGCATCTGTTGCTTGTTCATGAACGACTTTCTGTGTTCCACTCTGCACACCGTAATTTGGGGAACTCCGGAGATGGCTGTGTAGACTGTGTCCAGACACTACAATGAGTTGGGTGGAGATGTGCGTCTCGTCCGTCACCAGTCCTATGGACCTAAACTTTGATCTGTCGTTAGGTTTATTTCCAATATGCCCAATATGCACTGCGGGCCGGGAATAAAAATATCATCCTACTGTAATAACTATACGTTTTCGCAGTGCTTTCCTTCTTTGGAAAAGTATCTAACTATCAAGTATCCGAGGATACAGGGGCGATGTATGTGAACCCACACTTTGGCCGTCACTGCTCGAAAACCTCCGATAGTTTCCAAGAGTCGGATCAGTCCAACATGCGGGTGGGGTTATCCAAACAATTAAAAAGCCTGACGGCTTGGTGGATCGTGGAAAGAGACAATAACTTATAGGTACCCTATAGGTATTTGGCCAATCTTACACAACCTTGCCGGAGTGCAAGGCTATATTACCGCAACAGCCAGAAAAGAGGCTTATACTATATGTCTCCTAATGAAGAAATTGTCCCTAAACATTATTAATCTATCCTATCGAGCTGACTCGCTGGAATGACTGCTTCATGTGCTATGGGTTGATTTTCTTGTGTGTCTGTATTATCTTGCACCACCAGGTTTGAAATTTCAGCTGTTCCATTTATCGTATTGTTGTACTTGAATTAACAATCACGAGACTACGTGTTGTACTGATGAAACACATAGATGTTTTTTATTCCTCATATCATACCATAGAATGTCCTATTGTACCATAGAGTGCACAATGTATATATAGGCTGGACACTACATCAGATATCGTATTGTTGTACTTGAATTAACAATCACGAGACGACGTGTTATACTGATGAAACACACAGATGTTTTTTATTCCTCATAGCATATCATAGAATGTCCTATTGTACCATGGAGTGCACAATGTATATATAGGCTGGACACTACACCTCTCCATTTTTTTAAAGAGATTAATAAAACTTAAAACAACTATGATATCAATAAGAAACTATAAGGATAATGACGTTGTCAATTATTATTATGATGTCAATAAGAAACTGTAAAGATAATGATGTTGTCAATTATTATTATGATGTCAATAAGAAACTTTAAAGATAATGAGGTTCTTAATTATTATTATTATGATGTCAATAAGAAACTATAAAGATAATGACGTTGTCAATTATTATTATTATGATGTCAACAAGAAACTATAGCGATAATGACGTTGTCAATTATTATTATGATGTCAATAAGAAACTATAACAATAATGAAGTTTATGACAATAAGTAGTCTTTCAGATACGGATCAATCGATTCACTGTTGCTTTGCTTAGCTTGGCGAAAATTGTATACTTCATACGCGATATTCACTTTTGGTGTGAAATATGTGTTTAGTTTGTCAACAGCTGTTTGATAATCCGCTTCGTCACCCGTATCTGCTAATGTGTCGAATATTTTATCAACATCATTCCCGGCATAGTGTAAGAGTAATGCACGCTTACGTCTGTCTTCATTTATATCCATGGCCACCATCAGCCTTTCAAACCTACACACCCACTTCTTCAACCGAGGACCAATATTTCCATCTAGGTGCACCTCGAACAGGGGGAAGTTCGGTAAATTTGATGCCATGTCCACGAAAATACAATACAGTGGTTTTTCAGTAGTATTTGGTGTTGTTTTCCCGAATAATATTGTTCAAATAATGTTACTCTCGAAATTAGATCATTTCTGACGTAACCCGGAAAACGTGACCTGTTTTAGACACCAGTTTTCGTATCGCTAGAAACGTATGGCTTAAAACTCACTGTTTTTTCAATTTTTCTGAGAGACATTTATTTAGATAAGTTCATTTTGATCCTCATCGCAGATATCGTATTGTTGTACTTGAATTAACAATCACGAGACGACGTGTTGTACTGATGAAACACACAGATGTTTTTTATTCCTCATAGCATACCATACATTGTCCTATTGTACCATAGAGTGCACAATGTATACACTACACCATTGTTTTGACATTGACTGAAGCCATTTGCAGCTTGCTTTATGTATGTCCTATTGCTGTTAGGGACCTCTCTTGCAGCTTGGCAGAATATAGGATTGGTGACCAACTGTACACTATCTTAAGGACTACCATAATGGCAATCTACCCTCCTCATTATCAAACCTTTTTAGGAACAACTCCGATATACACTCGCACAACACACGAACTAAGAATAACTTACACCAAACCTATTACAGAACAATGACAGCTACACAAAAACCATCCCACCAAGCAATACAACTCTGGAACAACACAGATATAAATATGCGCACACAAATTCTTCCACAAAGCTCTTTAAACAAAATATTTAAAAAATAATCTTAGAAAGATATTAAAAATTCAAACTAATGACATGAATGCAGAAGTCACCACCATGGCTGTACAAAAACAAGTATGTACCCAGTTGCCAGGATAACAACTAGAATGTAAAATACACATCTGCAATAATAATAATAATAATAATAATAATAATAATGCATCCGTAATTGTTTATGTGGATGATGCAGTTGTGTATAATAATAATAATAATAATAATAATAATAATAATAATAATAATAATAATAATAAACCAAGATATGTTGATACAAATTAGGCCGCATTGTTATATATACACCTGTGCAAAAGTTAAGCACCAGCAAAAACAATAGAACGTAGAAACATGATGGTACAACTAGACTGCCATACTTTTTGTCCCCGCGTTAGCTGACATAATTCCAAGTACGAAATGCACATGCATGCATGACTTCACGCCGCTTGATGTCCGTGCGTGGCGGGAAATAGCACACGTGTTCAGTTATGTAAAAGTCCAGTTTGAGGTGTAGAACATTACATACAGATTTAGGCGACAAGATTAGGAATTTTGTGTTCATGACCATGGTTTATTTGTACAGAGAGAATTAGCTCTTGATTGTGAACCGCTATGGCAAGACGAAGGTTAAGTGATCGTGTGAAATGGCAAATCATAGGCATGCATACCACTGGTATGTCATGCCGAGAGATTGGCAGACAGCTGAACATTAACCATACTGTAATCAGTCGTTTGATTGCAAAACATGGGCAAACTAACGAGGTGAAGGACAGGCCTAGATCTGGAAGACCGAAGAAGACTACTGCCCGTGATGATCGAGCCCTAGTACGCCTTGTTAGGAGATCTCCATTCACCAACAGCAGAGTGCTCAGCCAGCAATGGGAAACGCGCAATAGTGTCAATGTCTACCATCAAAAGGAGACTGTATGCTGCTGGCATGAAAGCTAGGAGACCTGTCAGACGTCCTCTCCTCACTGCACACCACAAAGAGGAGCGTCTGAGGTGGTGCAACGAAAGAAGACACTGGAACATGAGATCCAGGAGACGGGTACACTGGTCCGATGAAAGTCGGTTCCTGCTTCATGCCACAGATGGTCGAACTCGTGTATGGAGGTCCAGACGCACGGCGTACGACCAACGTAACAGCATGGAAGAAGTTCCATTTGGTGGAGGTTCCGTTATGATATGGGGGTGCATCTCATTTAATTGTAAGCTGGATCTGTTGACTGTACCTGGAACACTAAATGGACAAAGATATCAAGATTCCATACTGGATAGAGTTGTGGTCCCTCATTTTGTAAATCATGCACCTGGAACCCACCCTATATTCATGGATGACAACGCCCGACCACATCGTGCTAGAGCTCTGCATGAATACCTCCGCCAGAATGCCATCGAAACCCTACCATGGCCAGCAAGGAGCCCTGACATGAACCCTATTGAGCATATCTGGGACATTCTGGGAAACATGGTGAGAAGGAGGGATCCTCCTGTGCAGAACGTACAGGAATTAACAGACGCACTCCATCTTGAATGGCAACGAATACCACAATGGCGTATCAGTCGGTTGGTGACCAGCATGAGACGTCGTGTCCAGGCCGTCATCCAGGCACAAGGTGGATATACCCGGTATTAATAATGACAGTCTCAAACTCGTGCACAGATGTTAAACTTCGTTTTCAGACACCATTAATGACAATCTAGCCACGTGTGTCAACTGTAGGGCAATAGTTGTCAGTTGTGTCAACGTAACCATATTCAGGCCTCGTTTTCAAGTTCAAACAAAAACATACAGTGTTTCCCCACCATCATAATCAGCATTCCTCTAGTTGCATTATTACCTCTTGCACTAAGATGGATGGGTACATAAATGTTTATGCTATTGCTTTCTTCATAGCACATGAATATACCCTCGCATGTGCGTAAAAATAGGGTGGTGCTTAACTTTTGCACAGGTGTATATGACAATAATAATAATAATAATAATAATAATAATAATAATAATAATAATAATAATAATAATGCTGCACCAAGAAATGTTGATAAAAATTAGGCCGTATTATTATATATGACAATAATAATAATAATAATAATAATAATAATAATAATAATAATAATAATAATAATAATAATAATAATAAACCAAGATATGTTGATACAAATTAGGCCGCATTGTTATATATGACAATAATAATAATAATAATAATAATAATAATAATAATAATAATAATAATAATAATAATAATAATAATAATAATAATGCTGCACCAAGAAATGTTGATAAAAATTATGCCGTATTATTATATATGACAATAATAATAATAATAATAATAATAATAATAATAATAATAATAATAATAATAATAATATTGTAAACAAGATATGCATGTGTTTTCCCCATTCCCATGTGTGTGTGTGTGCGTGCGTGCGTGCGTGCGTGCGTGCGTGCGTGCGTGCGTGCGTGCGTGCGTGCGTGCGTGCGTGCGTGCGTGCGAGCGAGCGTGCGTGCGTGCGTGTGTGTTGTCTATTGTCTTAAATGTATACATGTAAATATTATATTATCTTCACCAATGATCAAACTATTACTGAATTATATGTTTATTGTATGTTAAATGTAAGGGGTCCACCGCTGTATAGGCTCAGCCTTTGGTGGACCGCCAGTTGTGTAAATGTAAAATCTATGTGTTATATGAAAATAAATAATTTTGAATCTTGAATTTTGAAATAATTTTGAATCTTGACCGCTGTCCCTTCTAGGTCCACACTGCTGCTGTCACCACTGCTGGTAAGATTGCTTTCACTTCCTGCTTTCGGTTGGTTATCACTCGGTGTTAGGTTATTGCAGGACTGCTGTCCTAATCTGTCTGCAGCAGTAATTAGATGCTGGAATTCTATGTCAATTTGTTTCAATAGACTTGCCTGTTGTTGTATTAGCTTCTTTAGAGTCAGATGGTTGTTGACAAATAAATCAATAGTTTCTTTGCCATTCACCAGGATGCTTGAGTTTGTATGATAAAGATTGACTGTGTACAGATGTTTTCAACCTCTCTCACCTGGAGCGAAGGTTGAACACCTTCACTCACTGCTCTATTACAAGCCCGCTTTTCTCCTGGCTCTTCTCCAGCAGTACTGCGGCTTGATTTATTGGATCACTTGTGAAAACTTTTATCACCTCTCTGACAAGTTCATACATTGCTGAGGAACAGGCAATATACACGTTACCATGATTGACTTCGATGGTAATCAAGTCTCTTTTACAAGCATCAAATTTCTTGGAGAGCGCTTTTGCAGTGTTAAGCTTGTATTGGTTGTCGTGCTTGCCAACATTCTGTGTATGCTCAGATTGGGATGTCGATGCGATTGATTGCTTTGATGGAATGAAAATTTGTACAGCTTTCCTAATGCACGCCATGCGAGACATTGGATGCGAGGAGTGTAGATAGCTCAAGACTGTGATGATAATAACAGTGATAGCGGCAAGAGAGGTGATATTTATGAAAGTGGTATTGCGTAGGTAAGACTAATTAATCAGGTGATATTGTGTGAATCAGTACAGCAGTTTCAATCAGATACTAAGCAATTAGTGAGCATATAAGGAGACATTAAGAAGGTGCAAGGCGGTGAGACAGTGGTAAAATAGCCAGTACTTTAAAAGGCTCTACAGCGAGCTGAGAAGCATTTATCATACAATTGCAGCATGTTTTAAAAATGATCTCTCGGTAGTAGGGAGAAAGTAAAAAGGAGAGAGAGGCCTATAGCAATATGTTTATGAGAATCTTAAGATAGTTTGTGCCTATTCTCAGAAGTATTGGCTTAGTTTATGAGCTAATGGGTAATAATACACTTGAGTTTGGTAAGCCTTTATGGTAATATTGCAGAACTAGTTAGTTTATGTGATCACAACACCCTAACGTAGCTTTGGGGTGGCGTTGTCTTAGGTCTTAGGATGTTGTTGTGGACTTAGGCTTGTTCAGCCCGTATGTCCGCCTCTTCATTTTCATCGGACTTATACCACGGATGCACGTGACTTCCAGGCATTTTGTAGTCCACAGTAAAGTCATACTTAATTTCCTGATCTTGCCAGAATCGATCCAGTCCTACCTCAAATTTAAACACTGAATCGATGTTTACTAATGCATCGGGTAGGCTGTTCCATACATTGTTGACACGGCTTGTAAATGAATTTTTCTGTAGATCTAGTTTGGCCCTTTCCTTTCTTACTCTCAGGCTATTGCCTCCTGTGTGGCTGCTTTCTATTACCTCAAACATGTTGTCTGTTACCTCCGTGTCATACACTCCATTCAGGATTTTGTAAACTTCAATCATGTCACCTCTCAGTCATCTATATTTGAGCATTGGCAGGCCAAGTTTCCTTAGTCTGGCTGGGTAATCTAACTCTTTCAGCGTGGGGACAAGCTTTGTTGCCAGTTTCTGTACATTTTCAACCACCAGGGTTCCCGTCTTACTCTGTGGTCCCCACACACTGACTGCATATTCAAGATGTGGCCTCACCAATGCTTTGAATAGGTAAGTGAATATCTCCTCATCAAGATATGTAAACGTTCTTCTTATTATCCCAATATAATGTTGTTTGCTTTGTTCACTTGCGCTTGCCTGTGTGCCTTAAATGATAGGTTGTTGTCGATGATTACACCAATATCTTTTTCTTTATCCACAAACTCAAGTGTCACATGCTCTCCATTTTGTTTATTTAAATGATATTCTCTCTTTATTTCCTCCTTGTGTTTTTGGCTCTGTGTTATCATTACTTTACATTTGTCTGGATGAAACCTCAATAGCCATTTATCTCTCTTTTTGTCTAATGTTTGCAGACGACTTGGCTATATTGTCAAAATCTGCAACTGGTATTCAAAACGCATTGAGCAAACTAGGTTTATACTGTAATAAATGGGGTCTTAATGTCAACTTAGACAAAACCAAAGTAATTATATTTAATCGATGTGGGCATTTGTAGAAGAAATACCACTTCACATTTCTTGGCTCTATGGTCGAGGTTGTACAATCCTATTGCTATTTAGGGATTGTATTTACATCATATGGCTCTTTTAACCCTGCATGTCAAAGACTTGCAGATCAAGCCCAGAAAGCTTTATTTAAACTCAAGTCGATCAATGTCCGAAACAACCCATTAATGGCATTTAAGCTATTCAATTCCTTGATTTTGCCAATCCTGTCCTACTGCAGTGAAATATGGGCACCATTCTATATAAAGGGTATTAATTGAACCAATTTCATGCAGTTAGGTGACAAGTTACCCGCTGAAAAGGTTTCCATCAATTTCTGTAAGTATATATTAGGGGTCAGTAGGAGAACTACACATGCTGCTGTTCGAGGTGAACTCGGACAGTATCCCTTACTGACCACACACCTAGTGTATGCTGCAAAACTCTGGCAAAGATTGTGTGCGCTAGACTCCGAAACTGTAGTTTATCAAGCCTACGTTGAAACATCTATGGCACAGGAAACTGCTAATTGGTCCACACACATGAAGACTTTGTGGGCCGAATTTGGTCTTGCAGACATATGGAGCAATCGTTGTCAGGATCTTAATAAGACCAGGTCGATTAAATTACTAAAAGATGCAATGGAAACTCGGTTCCCGTCTAATTGGTCGTCCCATGTAATCAGGGACTTTATCAACCAATCTACTAGGGATAGGCCTACATTACAACATAGATCTAAATTAAGATGTTACCGAGCATTCAAAAGCAAATTCTGCATTGAATTTTTTTTGATTATAGATAGAAACGTTAACAGAAGAAGGCAATTTGCCAAGCTAAGAGTAAGCGCACACAATCTTCAAATAGAATTGGGCAGACATACTTCTCCCATAACTCCTGTCGCAAACAGACTCGGCAAACTCTGTGACTTGCAAGAGGTTGAGTACGAAAAGCATTTTGTAATGACTTGTCCTGTTTATCAAGAAATGAGATCAACATTACATAATACATTTATTGACTTTACAGATTTCTCTTCTCTCTCAGAAGATGACAAATTTGTCTTCATAATGAGCTGCAATAATGGAGACAGCAAAATATGCAAGCCGGTACTTAATTTTGTATACGAATCCTTCCAAAAGAGGCATAATCTCCTCAACCCCCAAAGTAATTGAATTGTTGTTCATAGTGAATGGGGCGCATTCTGGAAATGTGTCACTGTAAGTACATTTTGCAATTGCACGTTTTCAGAATGTACCTCATTGCTGCCTACATCCCATTATGCGGTATCGAGTTACCCACTATTGTATATATTAATTCATAGTATTGTTACTACACATAGTATATATATATATATATATATACACCTGTGCAAAAGTTAAGCACCACCCTATTTTTACGCACATGCGAGGGTATATTCATGTGCTATGAAGAAAGCAATAGCATAAACATTTATGTACCCATCCATCTTAGTGCAAGAGGTAATAATGCAACTAGAGGAATGCTGATTATGATGGTGGGGAAACACTGTATGTTTTTGTTTGAACTTGAAAACGAGGCCTGAATATGGTTACGTTGACACAACTGACAACTATTGCCCTACAGTTGACACACGTGGCTAGATTGTCATTAATGGTGTCTGAAAACGAAGTTTAACATCTGTGCACGAGTTTGAGACTGTCATTATTAATACCGGGTATATCCACCTTGTGCCTGGATGATGGCCTGGACACGACGTCTCATGCTGGTCACCAACCGACTGATACGCCATTGTGGTATTCGTTGCCATTCAAGATGGAGTGCGTCTGTTAATTCCTGTAGGTTACTGGTAGTAACAGTTTAAAGTCACAGTCACATGTTTTTGCTCTGCAGTTTTTCCAAGTTTTACACAGTTTATCATGAAGTTAATTAATTGAAATTAGTATCTAGTTGTAGCTAAGGATATGTGCTTTAAAGTAGTGTGCTTTATTTTGATAAATTATAATTGTGTGATGAGTTATTATTAAAAGAAATGTGAAATTTTGAAAGTTTTATCTAAAATTTCTGTTTAAATTTTTCTATTTCTTTGTCATGTTCTTGTGATTGTAAGCAGGCAGTGTTGTTTTTAGCTTAGACTCAGGCCAGTCTTAGAGACATTTACAACATGTAGATCATATGACAGTGTTGTTTTAAGTCACTTCTCACTGCAGTGAGAACAACAAGAAATGGATTAACCCATTTTATGCCAGAATATCAGAGTAGCTGTTAAAAGTAACTTTAACCACTTTTATGCTATATTACTAGAAATGAATTAAGTTATCTATGTGCTATTATGAACAACTAGAAGTAAAATAAATATGGCGTGCGGAAACTTATTACTGGATAGTATGACAAGTATAGAGCTTGAGGAATATAATAATTCAATTGACATTCAGGATTATAAGGATGTTAAGATCACTGATAATGAACATTTCCTGACTGAAGACAGATCCAGCTACACCTGTTCAATTCTGACCACCTTTAAGTCAGAAAACACATACATCCACTATGAGCGACTATTATTGGAGAAATATCATAATGAGGAGAAGGAGGCGGCAGAGTATAACGGCGTGATCATTAGGATAAACTACTATGGAGAAAGTGTTATCTTAACACTCTACAGAACCAAGCTTAAGCTTCATGTCCAGGGCACTGGATGTAGTGTGTGGATGGAGAGTATTTTCCAGGACATTACAGAAAATATGTGTATGATTCAGTCACACCCTCTAACAGTGGAACTCTCCCAACCGCGTAATCTATCAGTAGCATCTCGTGACCCATCAGACTCAGTTACAAAACCCAAGGAACTTTTCAGCCCTGGATATACAAGTACGCCTTGGTGTCTATTTCCAGAGATTAGCAACATCAAAGACAATTCAATGAACATGGATGCCTTGAATGAGCTGTATAAGATGAACTTTATAGTGCTGGAGAAGGACACTCAAATTAGGGACTTAATGCTACAAGTTAATAAACTGAAGGACATCATTAAACAGACGAATACTGTGCAGAGTGAGGTAGAAACACAAACACCATTAATTCTATCAGTAAATATGTGTACCCAGACTGATGAATGTGGTGATAGCACTCCTAGAGTAGAAGAGATTATCACTGAAACAACATCATCACCTCCCTCTAATGAGCTAGGCAAATTGAGTAACAAAACTCCTAAGAATGACCAAACTGCTGTAAAAACATCCCATATCAAGAAGGACCAGCCTACAAGGAGTAAGTGTGTGCAAAATAAAACAAGGACAGTAAAACAATTCACACATCCAGCTGCAAGTCATAGTATTGATCCACTAAAGAAATCAACACAGAAAAAAGCTGCCAGTGAACAAAAGAAAGACTTACCTGTCAAAACAGACCACCCTATGCCAATTCCAACTTTAGTACAGGATGTGCCAGTTAAGCTAATGACTGAAACTGTGAAATTAAGTGAGAATTCTTCAAATTATGGTAGCAGACAACAAAACCAAAGTAGAGTAAAAACACTTATCATTGGTAGCTCATTGACCAAAGGTGTTAAAACAACAAGTTTAACCCCTGGTTGTAAGGTCAGCACAAATAGAGGAGCTACAATCTCATCACTTATAATTAGATTACAGACAATGGATTTAGCATCACTAGAAACACTTATTATTCAGATAGGCACTAATGATACAGGGAAGCCAGTACGTGTGATTATGGAGGACTATACACACCTTCTAGACTATCTACAGTACAGCTACCCACACCTTCACGTAATCATCTCTGGATTGCCACCACGATTGGACAATTATCACAGAAACAACACTGTGTTCCATGTAAACAATGAACTCAAAGTAGTTACAGCAATGAGAAATTTGAAATTTATTGATAATGAACCAGCTTTCTTGGACGAGGCTGGTTATATAGACACAACAATGTTTCTTGCAGACTACCTTCACCTCAGTGACAAAGGAACCGATGCCTTGCTGAATAGTATAAACTCTATTATCCCAATCCTAAAACACTCTCATTCTCAGCAGCCAAATAATGAATCATGTTGTCTCTACTGTGCTGAGCCATCACACTCCACCAAGGCTTGCAGGCATGGGAAAGCAGTAATGTGCTGGATTTGCTTACAGTATGGACACAAAGCTAAGTTATGTGACTATCAAAAACAATATTACACACAAGTATAGGAATTCAGCAAAGCAGAGGTGGCTGATTTCTCAAACACAGTGACTTCTAGGAACTTTTTCTCAATACTAAATCAACTATGCCAGGAATGCAACCAGAAGACGTGCGTTTGTGTTATAGACCATTCAGATTTCACCACGAACAATAATAATAATAATCATATATATATATATATAAATCTATGTCATACCCAAATCATTCAACCCGGGGGCTTCAAAAAAGTTTTATCAATATATCAAATGCAACTAAATCACATTATATAAATCATACTGTTTCACGAAATGTTATAAATAGCATTGACAATGACGACGATGATGATAATGACCATGTCCACAATAACAATGATGATGATGATAATGACAATGACCATGTCCACAATAACAATGATGATGATGATAGCCATGTCCACAATAACAATGATGATGATGATGATAATGACCATATCCACAATAACAATGATGATGATGATGATCATCGTGATCATGATCATCATGACTGTGTCCATAATAACAATGATGATGATGATAATGACCATGTCCACAATAACAACGATGATGATAATAATGAAAATTACCATGTCCACAATAACATTGATGATGATGATGATGACAATGACGATGTCCACAATAACAATGATGATGATGATAGTCATGTCCACAATAACAATGATGATGATGATGATAATGACCATATCCACACTAACAATGATGATGATGATGATGACGATATTGATCATGAAGGTGATCATCGTGATCATGATCATCATGACCCTGTCCATAATAACAATGATGATGATGATAATGACCATGTCCACAATAACAATGATGATGATAATGATGAAAATGAACATGTCCACAATAACAGTGATGTCGATGATGATGATGATGATGATGATAATGACCATGTCCACAATAACATTGATGATGATGATAATGACAATGACCATGTCCACAATAACAATGATGATGATGATAGCCATGTCCACAATAACAATGATGATGATGATGATAATGACCATATCCACAATAACAATGATGATGATGATGATCATCGTGATCATGATCATCATGACTGTGTCCATAATAACAATGATGATGATGATAATGACCATGTCCACAATAACAACGATGAGGATAATAATGAAAATTACCATGTCCACAATAACATTGATGATGATGATGATGATGACAATGACGATGTCCACAATAACAATGATGATGATGATAGTCATGTCCACAATAACAATGATGATGATGATGATAATGACCATATCCACACTAACAATGATGATGATGATGATGACGATATTGATCATGAAGGTGATCATCGTGATCATGATCATCATGACCCTGTCCATAATAACAATGATGATGATGATAATGACCATGTCCACAATAACAATGATGATGATAATGATGAAAATGAACATGTCCACAATAACAGTGATGTCGATGATGATGATGATGATGATGATGATAATGACCATGTCCATAATAACAATGATGATGATGATAATGACCATGTCCACAATAACAATGATGATGATAATGATGAAAATGAACATGTCCACAATAACAGTGATGACGATGATGATGATGATGATGACCATGTCCACAATAACAATGATGATGATAATGGAAATGGCCATGTCCACAATGATAATGATGATAATGACCATGTCCACAATAACAGTGATGATGATGATGATGATGATGACCATGTCCACAATAACAATGATGTTGATAATGATGAAAATGACCATGTCCACAGTAACAATGATGATGATGATGATGATGAAAATGACCATGTCCACAATAACAATGATGATGATGATAATGACCATGTCCACAATAACAATGATGATGATGATGACGATGTTGATCATGATGGTGATCATCGTGATCATGATCATCATGGCCGTGTCCACAATAACAATGATGATGATAATGACCATGTCCGCAATAACAATGATGATGATAATGAAAATGGCCATGTCCACAATGATAATGATGATAATGACCATGTCCACAATAACAGTGATGATGATGATGATGATGATGACCATGTCCACAATAACAATGATGTTGATAATGATGAAAATGACCATGTCCACAGTAACAATGATGATGATGATGATGATGAAAATGACCATGTCCACAATAACAATGATGATGATGATAATGACCATGTCCACAATAACAATGATGATGAGGATGACGATGTTGATCATGATGGTGATCATCGTGATCATGATCATCATGGCCGTGTCCACAATAACAATGATGATGATAATGACCATGTCCGCAATAACAATGATGATGATGATAATGACCATGTCCACAATAACAATGATGGTGACGATGTTGATCATGATGGTGATCATCGTGATCATGATCATCATGGCCGTGTCCACAATAACAATGATGATGATAATGACCATGTCCGCAATAACAATGATGATGTTGATGTTGATGATGACGGCAATTTATTGAATTTTATTAATATTAAACAATATGTAGATAAATCTACAAGTTTTTTAAATTATAATTTTCTAGCCAGCTATATTTTATCTGATTTCAGTATGATAGACAATTTATTAAATTTTTCCTTTCCTCTACAAGATGAATATGTAGTAAACACTCAAGACCCACCTATACCTGGATTTAATCTGCCACAAAAAGGTTTGCGCATAGGTCATGTAAACATCTGCCATATTAGTAATAAAATTGACCAGCTTAGACTGTTGTTAGTTAAACCTAAACAAGAAGTAGAGATATTAGGCATAACAGAAAGTTACCTTAACGATTCTTCAGCTGATTCATTATATCAAATCTCAGGTTACCATTCAGAACGTAGAGATAGGAAAAATCAAGCTGGTGGTGGAATTATTGTATATATCGCTCATAATATATCTTTTAAACGTAGAATTGATCTTGAAATCGATGAAATAGAAGTAATGTGGTTAGAAGTTAAACCATTTAAGCGTAAGCCTTTTCTTACAGCATTTGTTTATAGACCTCCAAGTTCCAAAGCTGTATGGATTGACCTTTTTGAAGACATGTATTCTAATGTTATTGATGAAAATAAAGAAATTATTTTGTTAGGTGACTTTAATATTAACTATAATGTACCAGATGAAAACACGAAATGGAATGAAATGATAGATATGTTTCAACTTACTCAAAAAGTCAACCAGCAAACCAGAATTACAAGTACAACATCCAAATTGATCGACCATATATATGTATCAAATGAACAGCTGGTTGATAAGATAATTATTTCAAAACGAGCCTTAAGTGATCATAAAGCCATTTTCATAGCGCTAAATTATAAGGAGCCAAAGCCTAAAAAATCAGGTCATACTACTGTCCATATGCGGAAAATGACACAATTTCTTGAAGACTCATTTAAAATGGATATAGAAAATTTCAATTGGGAAAGAATTTTTGCCATTAATGATGTAAACCAAGCTCTAGAATTCTTCGTCACATCTTTCTTTGGAATACTAGATAAACATGCACCTATGATAGAAAAACGAGTTAAGCATAGATTCTTGCCTGAATGGTTAAATGATGAAATTATAACTGCTATGAAAACCAGAGATAATTATTATGATATGAAAGATACTCCAAATTATAGACACTGGCGCAACAAGACAACAGCCTTAATAGAAAAAAGTAAGCGAAAGTTACTACAAACAAGTATTATGAATCAAAACAGTCAGAATGATATTTGGAAAATTCTAGGAAAACTAAATCCTAAGAAACATGAAGCTAGTACTGAACATTTTATTGACAAAGATGGTAACTTGTTGTCCGATCCAAAAGCAATTTCAGATGCATTCAATATTTTCTTTTCTGATGTAGCAGATAATTTATTGAAGCAGCAGCCTCCCTATGACTACAATAATAAAGGCCGGTATATAGATTTGATAAAACATATGGTAGAAATAAATGTTCCACAAACCATTTACTTTAGCATTCCAGAAGTAACTCCAGACTTTGTGTTAAAACAACTTAATGCATTTGATATAAAGAAGTCAATAGGATTAGATAATCTACCGCCTAAATTTTTAAAGATGGTTAGTTCTATAATTAGTTTCCCATTAGCTTATATAATAAATCTTAGCCTGCAATCCATGACATTTCCTGAAAATTGGAAAGGGGCTAAAATCTTTCCTTTGTATAAAACTGGTGATGTGAACAATATTGAGAACTATAGGCCGATTTCTATACTTCCTATCTTATCTAAAATAATGGAACGTCATGTTCACAATCACATGTTTGAATATTTATCTCAGTACAATCTACTTTGTAGCAATCAATCTGGTTTTCGTAAAGATCACTCTTGTGAAACAATCCTTCTTAAAATGCTTAACACATGGACGAAAGCCATTGATGATGGGCAAATAACTGGAAATGTATTAATTGATTTTAAAAAGGCATTTGATGTAATTGATCACCAGCTATTACTTAGAAAATTAGAATTATATAAATTTGATAATGCAGCACTTAGGTGGTTTTCTTCATATTTAAAGGATAGGTGGCAGTGTGTAAGTAAGTCTGGAAGCTTAGCAGACCGCATGGCTGTTAAGCATGGTGTGCCACAGGGTTCTATATTACTTCCTTTATTATTTATAGTCTTTGTTAATGATCTACCATCTCATATTAATCGCTGTAACACTGATATGTATGCTGATGACACTACAGTTTATTTTAAATCCAATTGTATTACCACTCTAACAAATCACTTAAATGAGGACATGAATGCAGTCAAGGAATGGTGTAATGAAAATCAAATGATTGTCAATGCAAGTAAAACTAAATTATTATTATCGGATCACGAGCTAAGCTTAAAGATTTCAAAGATGTGACAATACAGTATGATGGTATTAATCTAACTGGCAGTAGCTCTGAAAAGCTTCTAGGAGTCCATATTGATGATAAGCTAACATTCATAGAGCATGTGAACAATGTTGTAAAAAAGATATCTCGTCTGTTAGGAATACTTAGAAAATATGCGAAGGACCTACCCATCGATTATAGATTAAAATTTTTCAATTCCTATGTATTACCCCATTTTGATTTCTGCCTGGTAGTATGGGGTAATATTTGCAAAGAAACTCAATTAGACAGACTTCTAAAATTGCAAAAACGAGCCGCACGAATCATTCTCAGTGAAAAGTTTAGTACACCTTCAAGAACATTATTTGAAAAACTTAGCTGGATTCCGATACAGGAAAGAATAAATTACAAAACTGGATGCACTGTATATAAAGTTATCAGAGATGAAAATCCTGAATATTTAACAAAACTATTTGTAAAATGTGCTGATTCTCATAAGCGAAATCTGAGATCTTTAAACAATTTTCAAGTCAATATTCCATTGGCGAAAGGTGCCTTGCACTCATCTGGCTTCGCTGTGAAAGGATCAAAATTATGGAATTCATTAAAAGTATCACTACGAACTGCCCCTTCCTTGACTGCTTTCAAATCCCAATATATGGCTGACAAATTAGGTAAATAATCACTACATGTACATTTATATGCTATTGATATGGTGTAGGTACTCATATCTAAATCTTTATGTTTTGTCTTGGATGAGTCCTGTCTGCTAGCACTCGGGATTGGATCCGAATTGGTATAGCTTAAAACATTTTGAGAAAATTGGACCATAAAACTTAAAGGTTTTTGCACAGGAGGAAGCTGCTTGCGGAGTTCAGGCATCTTTTCTCTCTCTTTTTTCAGGGTGTTTTTGGATTGTACCGGTTTGGATCCGATCTTGAGTGTTGGCAGACGGGGGTTGTCTAAGACATACAATGTAAATATGTACAGTATATTATATGTACCTATTGTATATAGAAAACCATGTATTATATGTAAATATGTGAATAATAGTAGAATAGATTGAAGGCCCCGGGGAACACCAGCTATTTATAACTGATTGGTTTACCTTCATAAAATAAAGCTTATTATTATTATTATTATTATTATTATTATTATTATTATTATAGGTTCTGCACAGGAGGATCCCTCCTTCTAACCATGTTTCCCAGAATGTCCCAGATATGCTCAATAGGGTTCATGTCAGGGCTCCTTGCTGGCCATGGTAGGGTTTCGATGGCATTCTGGCGGAGGTATTCTGGCACAGCTCTAGCACGATGTGGTCGGGCATTGTCATCCATGAATATAGGGTGGGTTCCAGGTACATGATTTACAAAATGAGGGACCACAACTCTATCCAGTATGGAATCTTGATATCTTTGTCCATTTAGTGTTCCAGGTACAGTCAACAGATCCAGCTTACAATCAAATGAGATGCACCCCCATATCATAACGGAACCTCCACCAAATGGAACTTCTTCCATGATGTTACGTTGGTCGTACGCCGTGCGTCTGGACCTCCATACACGAGTTCGACCATCTGTGGCATGAAGCAGGAACCGACTTTCATCGGACCAGTGTACCCGTCTCCAGGATCTCATGTTCCAGTGTCTTCTTTCGTTGCACCACCTCAGACGCTCCTCTTTGTGGTGTGCAGTGAGGAGAGGACGTCTGACAGGTCTCCTAGCTTTCATGCCAGCAGCATACAGTCTCCTTTTGACGGTAGACATTGACACTCTATTGCACGTTTCCCATTGCTGGCTGAGCACTCTGCTGTTGGTGAATGGAGATCTCCTAACAAGGCGTACTAGGGCTCGATCATCACGGGCAGTAGTCTTCTTCGGTCTTCCAGATCTAGGCCTGTCCTTCACCTCGTTGGTTTGCCCATGTTTTGCAATCAAACGACTGATTACAGTATGGTTAATGTTCAGCTGTCTGCCAATCTCTCTGCATGACATACCAGTGGTATGCATGCCTATGATTTGCCATTTCACACGATGACTTAACCTTCGTCTTGCCATAGCAGTTCACAATCAAGAGCTAATTCTCTCTGTATAAATAAACCACGGTCATGAACACAAAATTCCTAATCTTGTCGCCTAAATCTGTATGTAATGTTCTACATCTCAAACTTGACTTTTACATAACTGAACACGTGTGCTGTTTCCCGCCACGCACGGACATCAAGCGGCGTGAAGTCATGCATGCATGTGCATTTCGTACTTGGAATTATGTCAGCTAATGCGGGGACAAAAAGTATGGCACCCTAGTTGTACCATCATGTTTCTACGTTCTATTGTTTTTGCGGGTGCTTAACTTTTGCACAGGTGTATATATATATATATATATATATATATATATATATATATATATATATATATATATATATATATATATATATATATATATATATATATATATATATATATATATATATATATATATAATGTATTATAACATGTAATAATGTTTTTATTGTTTAATTGTCCATTGTATGTACGTCTTATGTTTTGTATCACATTCTGTGTTTGACTATATCAACATGTTCATGATTTTGTGCCAATAAAATATTCTCATTCTGATTCTGATTCTCTCCAGTTCTGAAGAGCATCTAAATCTTTTTGCATCTCCTTCTCATCATATATGAGAGGAAACTCCATTGACAACATTTTTTGTTGCCTGTTTGACAAGAAGCGTTTTTGTTTCTGAGGTCGACCCTTAAGGAGAGGAATGCAGACGTATAAGACAGTAGAGACGTATGCTAGTAACGGGAATTACAGAGTAGAGCGGAACAGTAAGAAGAAAACGTTAAACGAAATATTCATTTCATCGCTTGCCGGTTGAAAAATACCCATCTCCGAATATCATTTGGTTACTTATTCTTGGTCAACTTATAAAGTGCAAAAGGATGGAGAAAATTGACATGTCTTTAGGTAATAATAGCCATTTTTACTAAAGATACTTGCATTGTATTGTATTTCCGTGAATAATGTCAGTTTGAGTTTACCTTTTACATTACGTACATGTACATATACATACATATCCTCTTCTGCTGGTTAGGCTAGTAAGACTTTCACTTTCTTCTTGAACCTGGGTTTCATTAACCTGTTTAACTGATTGGGTGCGGATGGGTGAGATCGGGAACTGAATTGTGTAGAGATTCAAAATTATTTATTTCATCATAACATAACAAGTATACAGCTTACCAGGACTTTTATGTCCTATCATCAGCTGGTGTATAAACTATAATTATTAATTATTAATGTATGGTGATTTTCGGGTGATTTGGCTTATCTAATGCTCTATAGTTGTAGTACACTGGGTGCGTTACATAGATTTTGTCTAGTCTAGCTTTGAATGTGTTTATGGTAGGTGCGTCAACGACTGTTTCCGGTAATGCATTCCACCAGTCTATGATTCTGTTGGAGAAAAAATTCAGTCTATTGTTAGTATTCGCTCTGGTTTTTCTAAGTTTGAATTTGTGGCCACGTGTTCTGTCATCTTGATTTAATGTGAATAGTTTACTGGGATTTACTGAGTAGATATTATTAAGATACTTAAAAACATTTATGAGATCTCATCGTATTCTTCTATACATTAAGGTTGGTAAGTTGAGATTCCGAAGACGATTTTCATAGGACATGTTCCGCAAAGCTGGAATGCTTAATATATAGGATATATACATCACATTCAGGCAGTCCATCAAAGGCGGAGCCTATGAATCGATGGACCCCCTACACATAAAACAAAACATTACGATATATAAGGTGACAGCTGATATAAACATCTGCATATTTTGATTTTTTAAAGGCATTTGACAAGGTTCCCCATCGTAGACTTGTACATAAACTGAATCTATATAACATCAATCCACAGATTATTAAATGGATAGAAAGCTTCTTGTCACAGCGTAGCCAGAGAGTAATCATTAGTGAAGAACCCTCTGAATGGAAATCAGTATTTAGCGGGATACCACAGGGATCAGTTTTAGGACCAGTGTTGTTTGTTTTATATATAAATGACTTACCTAATGTGATAGCTAACAATAGTGAAATATACCTGTATGCGGATGACACAAAACCTTTTCATGGCATAAAATCCAATGATGATGCTAACGAAATGCAACAAGATATATACTTTTTAACAGAATGGACCAGTAAATGGTTACTCCAATTTAATGCTGATAAGTGTAAATCTATGCTAATTGGCAAAACCAATTTACAAAATCAGCTATATTCTCGGTAAAGATGGGTCCCGTATTAATCCAAGTGAGGATGAAAAGGATATAGGTGTTATTATTGATGATAAACTATGTTTCGAGAAGCACATAATAGATAAAGTTAATAAAGCCAACTCCATTATGGGTATAATAAGGCGCACATTTGTATCCCTTGACACAAACATATTTAGAACCCTGTATACATCATTAGTGCGGCCACATCTGGAATTTGCTAATCAGGTTTTTAGCCCTTATCTTAGGCTTGCACGATTGCCCGATATTATCGAAAATCGCGATATTTTTTTCAGCCACGATTTCTTACGATGTGATTTTGAAAAAATCGAAATATCGCCAAAATTTTACTGTCATGCCGTATTCAGTATATTTGTAGCATAGGTGTCTATTACGGCAAGCTGTTCAATTTATTTCCAAACCAATATCTCTGAGAAAGGGGTGGGATTATACTAGGAATAGGTTAAAAAAGTTGAAGTTCATTCTCTAAAATTGCTTTAAAAGATGGACACTAATACGAAAATTCAGCGCAATTTACCGGTATAATTTCTTGCCGCCTTACTGTATACCTAAAAACCATGATCGCGGGAGTGAAATTATTACCTGGGACGGTATAAATATTGCATGTTTTGTAATAAGCATGGTTTATAAAATCAAAATTAATCCAAAATTTGACATTAAATGGAGTCGCTGGAATATATAAATCACGTGATATTGCTTGCTCTCCTGTTTTTGGAGGCGAGAGGTGGTGCGTTCACAAATGTGATAGCTAAATGAGATGGTATACACGCTTTAGCAAGCATGGCGAACTATCCGAGAGGTTTCTGAAGGCTAACTATTATTAGTAAAAATATATAAATCACGTGATATTGCTCGCTCTCCTGGTTTTGGAGGCGAAGGTGGTGCGTTCACAAATGTGATAGCTAAATGAGATGGTATACACGCTTTAGCAAGCAAGATGAACTATCCGAGATGTTTCTGAAGGCTAACTATTATTATTAACCGGATACTCGGTAAATGTGGAGCAGATCTAAGCATTAGATATCTATGGATCTAAAGTACATTCCCAATATCACGTGATTTGTATATTTTCACAAAGACGACACGAAATGCCAAATTTTAGAATTAATTTTCATGTAATAAATGATGATTTTAACAGAGTACGCAATATTTAGGTTGTCCAATATAATAATTTCACTCCCGCAATGATAAATATGGTATACATTAAGCCAAGGGGTAAGGCGGCAAGAAATTATTAATTGTATCCTATTTTCGTGTTATTAACGATCGGTCTTAGTTTAAGCATCTTGGCGACTGAATTTCAAGTTTTTGTTGAAATTTACCAATTAAAAGTCATCCGGATAAAACTGATATGAAAACTCAGAGCGAAACCGATATGTCTACATAAGCCAAACCGTGCAGTCCAACTCAACCCAAGACCAATTCACCCCCCCCCCCCCCCCCCTGGGAATTCATATACCTTAAAATAGGCTATACGATATATTGAAATATCGCGATTTTTTCGCCACGATATATCGCGATACTTCCTAGGACAATATCGTGCAAGCCTACCTTATCTCAAGAAACATATAGAGCTGTTAGAAAATGTTCAGCGAAGGGCGACAAAAAGTGTCTCGGGACTATCAAAACTAAATTATGAGACTAGGCTCAGGGTCCTTAATATACAAACTCTTGCATACCATAGAGTACGAGGAGACATTATTGAAGCTTACAAAATTATAACCACAAAATATGATCCAGAAGTGTGCAACCTATTTGAATTTCGATCAGACTCAAGAACCAGGGGACACAGGCTAAAACTATACAAATCCAGATCACGTTTAAACATACAAAAATACTCCTTTAAACATAGAATTGTGGACTTATGGAACAGTCTTCCGAACCATGTTATAGAAGCAACAACCATGATATCATTTGAAACAAAATTAGATAAACTATGGGATAACCAACCCCTATACTATAACTATCTAGCTGGCAATATAAATCCCATGTTTATAACCAAATTGAAAAAGGAAATTAGGAATCTGTCATTACAGGCTTTTAGCCTTCTCACAGAAATAGAATATGTTTGTTTGTTTTGTTTGTAATATAATAATAACACCTGTATAGGCGTAAGCACAGGATGGAACAACATACAGGGTTCGCACGGGTCATGGAAATCCTGGAAAGTCATGGAATTTGAAAATCTAAATTCCAGGCCTGGAAAAGTCATGGAAATTTGTCAATTTGATAAAAGTCATGGAAAAGTCATGGAAAATGATAATCTCCCTAAATAAAAATAAAATCTGATGGCATACAAATGTGAAATGGGGAAATAAAGCTCGGAAATACACATTTCCATATCTTTATCGTGGCGATCACATGATTTCATTCATTATCAAAGTCATATGTCCAACCAAAATAAAATGACCCAAAACAACGTAAGAAATAAAATGAGGTTAAATCCCTTCTTATGTTGGTAGGCCATATTAAACTCTTTTGTGATTGGAGACATTCCACTGAGACTATATCTGGACTGGAAGGAGGCCTCCCAAATAAAAACGGGTTTTGTAACGCCGCGAATGCGAATATCCCAAATTAATAATAAATATGTACAGAAGAGAATGTTTTTAAAACAATTTGAGCAATAAATTCACTATTTCCTACTCAGCCTATGCATTCGGCAGTATATTTAGTGGCAAGATTTTTGTTCATTTGGGCGATTTCGTCCCGGCCGAATTGGTTACATTATGATAATTAGATGGCGATGATATCCCGGTCTCGCTAGTGTATGGAGGTAAAATGACCCAAAACAACGTAAGAAATAAAATGAGGTTAAATCCCTTCTTATGTTGGTAGGCCATATTAAACTCTTGTGATTGGAGACATTCCACTGAAACTATATCTGGACTGGAAGGAGGCCTCCCAAATAAAAACGGGTTTTGTAACGCCGCGAATGCGAATATCCCAAATTAATAATAAATATGTACAGAAGAGGATGTTTTTAAAACAATTTGAGCAATAAATTCACTATTTCCTACTCAGCGTATGCATTCGGCAGTATATTTAGTGGCAAGATTTTTGTTCATTTGGGCGATTTCGTCCCGGCCGAATTGGTTACATTATGATAATTAGATGGCGATGATATCCCGGTCTCGCTAGTGTATGGAGATTCCCCTGTATATTGAACGTATTTCTTGCTCAAAGATGGTTTTATGCGTTCTATTATGGTTAAAGTATGAAATAAACTTGGTAATATTAAAGGAATAACAAGATATTTAGCCGATAAAGGATTATTATTATTTTGAATCTAGCGGTAAAGTTACCAATTTTCGTTCGTCTGAAAAATATGTTTTGCAATGTTTCTAAACTCTGATTGCGTGTTATATACATGTATAAGGCTTTTTTGGCTCATATTTTGTCAAATTTTCCCATGCGTGTTATCTATTAGTGCGCAACATATTTGCGAAAGTAACAATTTTAGGGATTGGATTTAAATTTGTTCTTGAACACCTTGTCCAAATAGAAGCCTCGGCTCTAAGCCTTAAATTTGTTCAAAATGTTTTTTAATTAAAAAAAAAATGTCAATTTGCAGACCAAGTGAAGACTATTTTATAAAAAATGTTCAACAATAGTCTTCCCTTGGTCTGCAAATGGACATCTCTCAAGACCACGCGTGACAGAAGCCGGCTTTGGCTGATGTGAGTGTTAAAGGGTTAATAGACAATTTTTGGGGTCAAAATCTTTACTAGAAATGGCCATATTGCTACTTGCCATTTTGACCGATTTCAACCATGTTAGGCTGAAAGGATACTACATGTATGATCATAGGCTCTAGAACTTCCATTCAGGATTTTTATTCATCAATTTTTTATGTGAAAACCTCAGATTTTATTAAAAATGTACCGGATATTCTCACATGTTGACCCTTTGCCCTAGATAGAGTGAATTCCATATGATTCACTATATGCTGTTGAACATTTTGAAACAAATTTGACTGTCTTTGACCTAGCTATTGATTCTTGGAGGTCATGGAATTTCTTAATTTTAGTCATGGAAAGTCATGGAAAAGTCATGGAATTTCAAATACTGAAAGGTGTACAAACCCTGAACATATATATTTGTACCATTTTGTCCTAGAGTGTTCTACATATAAACGATCTTCATAATATTTTGTAATTGTCTTCCATCTAGGATGTTAATAGTAGATACAGGGATTTTAATATGGTACATTGGGGGTGGGAGGAGGGGGAGGGGGTGCTCGACAATAACATAGCAGTATTAGAGTGAGAAAGTTGTTGGTCGATATGACTGCAGACAAGTATTTTGTTTGAGGTAGACTATCGACATCCGATATGGTCACTGAGAAAAAGGAATATCAGATGAATGTTCAAGCTGATTGAGATCTGGTAGGGATCATCTATTTCGGTTCATTTCATGCTTTTCATCGTGGCATAGCTCTCCTAAATTTACAGCTACCACATTGATGGCAATATTCCATCTTCTATTATATCTAGAGCAGAGAAACTGCCGCACAATATACAGCAAGTTTGGTGGACGATGGTGCTGTTTATGACTGCAGCATCTTCCACCAAACCTGCCTAGAGAGTGAAGCACCAGATCCTCTGCTTTATTTTGAAAATTGATAACCCTGCCATCTGGGCTAGGGTTAGGTAAGAAGCGAAATCATGAGACCGTTTATACCGAATATGCCCATAAGGAAGGTGACATATGGCTCGGACACAAAATTATTTTGATTGACTTACAGATCATACATGTATGTATGTATGTATGCATTTATATAGCGCCAATTCCAGAATTAACTGCCCAAAGGCGCTTTACAAAAATTAAAGCTAATTTAAAATAGTGAAATATGCTTTTTGGAATGCAGGTTAGCCGACAAGCCGACGCAGTCACATCACATAATAACTTGGTAATAATATGAGTATTAATAACAACAGTAACAAGCCATCTAATATTTGAGCCAAGTTTCTTATGGTAAATATAGATTAATAAAATGCTTGAAATAGTGAAAAGCATTGACGCAGAATTGGTAACAACAGTAACAAGGCAGCTAGTATTTGAGCCGAGTTTCTTATGGTAAATATAGTTTGATAAAATGCTTGAAATAGTAAAGAACATTGACGCAGAATTGGAATAGGTAAGGTGGGGCCGACTCATACTGGCAGAAATCGCCCACTGCATGTACAGAGTAAATATGTGATCTGGCTGCTAGGTTAGAAAAAGGATTAGGTTTGACACTTTCGACCCCTCTGGCCCGTTCCATTATTCCCTTATCTATGCAATGTCTGGATATGTTGGGACCCGCCAGCCTGAAAGCCAATGCTGCATTAGTTAAAGCAGGAGGTTCCACTCTGCCCGGTCTCAATTGACCAGCTCACGTATCATAGATTAAAATTTAATGCTAGTGGTATGTGGAGCCTCTCCGCTACCCGATCCACCAGTTTTATCTGTTAGACATGGAACCCTCCCTCAGTTTGGTTACGTTAAACACATTCAACCCATTAATCCTTTCGCGCTGCGTTCCATGACTATCAGCTACTAGACAATTATTTGTAATCTGTTTGATAGGCTGGGCTATCTTGACCAAAGACCGTCAGTTCCAGTGGTAGAAACAATTCCTAGTCAATACAGCACCAGCATTGGCAGACAAATATTATTTTGTTAGGTTTTGAGGTTTATTTGGCTTTGCAGGTTCTCTCGCTAGTGCTTATCAATCCTTCCTTTAAAGGCGTTGAGTGTTGGAGTTGTCACTATGTGATCAGGTAGGCTATTCCAATGCTTGTTCACTCGTATGCTAAAGAACCTCTTTCTGGTATCACTGCAGAAGCATTGTTTGGTGAGCTTGTAACTGTTACCTCTTGTGCGATCACCTACGTCTGATCGCAGTAAATGCTCCCGATTGACATCGTACATATTGTGCGTGTATTTGAAAGCCTCAATAAGGTCTCCGCGAAGCTGCCTATATACTAGACTTGGTAGTTTGAGTGTTCTGAGGCTATCTTCATATGGCAAATCACTTAGCCCTGGGATCATC
This sequence comes from Chaetoderma sp. LZ-2023a, assembly GCA_034401795.1. NCBI lineage: Eukaryota > Metazoa > Mollusca > Caudofoveata > Chaetodermatida > Chaetodermatidae > Chaetoderma > Chaetoderma sp. LZ-2023a. Next base: position 15,036,352 of record CM067368.1, on the reverse strand, counting down.
TTTGTCGTTCGTCGCTGGGCGTTTTCAAGTAACAGCACGTCTTTTTTGTACAGTGGAGACCATACCACGTTTCCGTATTCTAGGTGGGGTCGTTTTTTTTGGCTTTGTTTACTGCTGTCTCTGCATGGCTGTTAAACTTCAGTCCATTGGTAACAAAAACGCCCAGATCTTTTTCACAGATTGTTTCGCCAAATGTTATGCTTTGACCATTTTCATTCATGCTGTAAGGCTGTTTCTTATGCATGGTTTTGCACTTGGATGCGTTAAAGCGTGGTTGCCAAGTATTTGCCCAGTCTTTTAGATTGTTGAGATCTGTCTGCAGGGTTGGCAAGTTTTGGACACTAGTGGTTTAAACCGCGGTTTAAACCGTCCGCCCAAAATAGGTTTTGGACACCTTAAATTGTCCAAAACTGTCCAAAACCTAAAATATTGGTATAAAAAATATTTTTCTGAAATGTAATTTTCTTAAAACAACTATATAGCATTTAGACACATACAGGTACATGTACATATTGATGGATGGTTATCTACATGTATTTTTGGATACTTTATTGCTATATAATAATAATAATAATAATCTAAAAGGACACATATGATTTCAATAAATTAGGAGTCTTATTTGCTTCTTTCTATAATCCATGGGTTAATTTTTTTCAACTTTTGTTTGTCTTAAATGTTTTAACTCTGTATATTTCGACCAGTTGTGTTAAACCCACAGAAACCCTATTTAATCAATAATGTAAACATATTAGACTACCTATGTACAGCTAGATGTTTATATTATTGAGAACTGTCTCTGTGTCTAAATCTATTTCTTGCAAAATGTTCATGGCCTATGGAAGAATCTTAAACTCATAGAGAAAATATAGTCTGCTAAGATGTTGTTTCAACAATTAACTGATGACCCTTGCTCTCTAAGGCTATTTTAGAATGCACTACTCAGTACACACATTTGCTATGTTTACATAAGATCTTCAAAATTTTCAAAAATTTGTGCTAAGTTGTGTTTAAAAGTCATAATGTACAATGTAGGTACGGTTACTATTCACTGTAATTGTCTTGGCCGCATAGGGGTTATCAACAGGATGTCTCACCTTTAGTTCAGATACCTGAGTTAATTATTCTCTTTGCCATGCTAGTAATAGAGCCAGGTCTGATAATCTCTGATAACCACAATCACATGCTGAGCCTCTTTACAATTCAATGGTATAGGTGTGATAATTGGCCTGTGAGGGCGCTGGCTTAAGATTAGAAATAACACACAATGATCTGCTTAACCCTATACTTTCTGCAACCCAGGGTTTTCAGAAATACTCTTGCCTGAATACCTTTACTACAGTAATATTATGAAAACAATTTGGCATAGCACACTAACACCCTTCAGATAGACTGATGCAAACAGTCAAACTAATATTCAGCAAGTCCCAAAGTTTTGAAAATAAATAAAAACATGCATTTATTTGACAGAAGGGTGGTCTATCTTTAACTCTATCCATTCCAAATTTTAATTGTATTGAATTATGACATAAAATTAATTACTTTTGAAAATTCAACATAGGAATGACTGATTTTGTTGCAATGCCAGTCATTTCAATGTAAATTTTTAAAAAGATTATCATATCTTGATAAAAATGTAATAATAACTCATATAATAAATGGATTTGTTTAATATAGTGCTTTTGATGCAATCTCTGATTTCTTGTTATTTTTTAATAGGATTATGATGCATAAGAGTATGGTGATATGTCCAACATAGTTTTGGACAGTTTTGGACTGGTTTAAACCATTTAAGACAGGTTTTGGACAATGTCTGCTCAAAGTTAGTTTTGGACTGTCCTGTCCAAAACCCAACCCTGTCTGTCTGTAGCTGCTGATGGTCCTCTTCTGAAGCTATCTTTGAGTAGAGCTTAGTATCATCTGCAGAGCTTTATCATACTGCTTACTACTTCGGGCATGTCATTAATGGAGCAGACGAATAATGCCAGTCCCAGCACACTGCCTTGTGGGATTCCACTGAGGACTGAAGCCCAATTTGAGCTAGAGCCGTTAATGATAACCTTCTGCCTTCTGTTGCTCAAAAAGTCTTGAATCCAGCCCACGACATCTCCACTGACGCCGTAGCTCTTTAATTTGCTAAGCAATCTCTGGTGTGGGACGATATCAAATGCTTTGGCGAAGTCAAGGTATATTACGTCGACTGCTCCTACTTGATCTACGATGTCAGTACAATAATCTAAGGTTTCTAACAATTGTGTGATACAGGATCTTCCACTTAGGAAGCCATGCTGACAGTCGGAAATAGAGTTTGACATATGATTCATGAACTTCTCTAACGAACCGCTCCATGACTTTACATACAACTGAAGTCAGGCTTACAGGTCTGTAATTGCTGGCTGATGATTTACTGCCTTTCCTGAAAATAGGGGTTACTTGACCATTTTTCTATTCCTGTGGGAGAGTTCTATCGCGTAAAGATCTGTTGAACAGTATCGGTAGTGGCCGGGCAATGCAATGGCTCATTTCCTTCAGGACTTGGATGAAGCCCATCGGGTCCTTGTGACTTTGGCACTAGCAAGCTATCCAACCTTTTCTTGATATCCTCTTCCTTGATGGTGAAATTGCTTAATGTACTGCTGGGATCTCTACTGTTGAGCTGGGGTATTGTGGTTAGGTCTTCACGTGTAAATACACTTGCAAAGTAGATGTTGAGTTCTTCTGCGTTTTCTGCATCCGTTCTGGTGATTGTACCATCTTCACATTTCAAATCTACGATACCTGATGATGTTTTTAACTTGGAATTTACGTAGCTGAAGAATGCTTTAGGATTAATTTTGGACTTCCTAGCGATGTCTCTTTCAAAATTCCGCTTTGCTTTCCTTTCTTCCCAGTTTAGCTGGTTTCTGTACTTTGCATATTCATTATAGTGAGTTTCATTACGTGTCTTTCTAAACCAGTCGAATGCTTGGCGCTTACTTTTTACTTTCTCTTGGATACTGGTGCTCATCCAAGCACTTCTCTGTTTGCGTCTAGGAGAGTTGATGATTTTCTTACTGGGAATGCAGTCGTTGACCGAGTCGAGAATTTTCGTCTTAATTAGTGTCCATGAATCTTCAATGTTCTTTCCATTTAGCTCGGCATCCCAGTCTATTCCTTTCAATGCACTTCTCATCTTGTCATAATTGCCTCTGTCGTATGATAATTTCTGTGTTTTACTTGAGCTTACTGGCATATAGCAATTCGATGTGAACAGCAGGGCAATATGGTGGCTCTTGCCTAGTGGGGGTAGGTATTGCAGTTCACCTATCATATCTTCTTCATTAGTCAGTACTAGATCAAGTGTGTTCGGTGTTGATTGCCTCTATAGTGCGTTGGGCAGAGCACATGCTGGTGGAGAAAACAGTCTCTCCCTGAGTCGAGGAAACGGTTTGCAGGATGTGTAATATCTGATGGCGATGTGCAGTCATACCAATTTATTTCTGGGTGGTTGAAGTACCTTGGCTTAGGATAAGGATGATTTATGGTCGTAGATCCTACTGGACTATGTGACCAGATCTCCGCTATATATATATAATATACGTACATACATAAATTATGGGTTGGCGCGATTCCGCATCCAGCCCCTACATAAACCATACAATACAAAATTACATTCATAAAATATAAATTAGCGGTTGGCACGGTTACCCACCCAGGCCCTATATACGCTGTGGCGCGCTTATGCACCCAGCCCTTATATACTTGTACCTTATATTGCATAGCAGATGGATGTTAGTCTAAGTTTACTCATGTGAAAATGTTCAGCAGTGTTGTCATTCTTTTAAGTCAGTTTAATTATCCATGGCTGGCAGGAGATATAGTATGATAACCAGCTGGGTGTGTCAAATTTTGACATGCAGGAGCTGATTTGGAGGTGCAGATGAGTTGGGGTGAGTGGGTTGCAAAGGAGTTTTCTCCTGCATTTCTGGTGGTAGACAGTTGGCCAGCTAAGGGCAGCACCACTGATTGTAAGAGGAAGTCACTGTTACTATATGCATAAAAGTAAATATGCTTAAAGGGAATCACCAGAACCTCTATACTACTGTGTATAAAATGAATCTACAGACCGTAACGTTTTCAAAAATATAATTGTAAGATCTGTGCTCAAATTAGAAATATATATCTTCGTTATTTAAATATGTGGTACATGGGTTAAATTTCTATTCCCGGATGAAAGTGTATGACGTCATAAGTTGAACGTTTTTCTCGCTGTCATCCAACGCTATCGCAATAAAATTGCGAATTGCATTTTTATAAGGGGATTCTCTTCAGCGGTTTTAGGAATATATAAACTATATTTGCGGAAATGTTGAGGAATGTATACTAACAGTCCTTTGTCTGATTTCTCTGATGGTGCCAATTTTTACATGAAGTTTTGATCTTAAGATAAATGAATGACGCGATAGTATAGGCAATTCAATATAATTGCCACTATTGAATCAACGCTCTCACTGAGGCTACGGCAGATATTGTTATTAAAGTTTCATCTATTAATATGAGAGTTTAAATAGTTTGTACATACATCCAGTCCATCTTTAGGTACTTATGTTTTCATACTAGCCTCAAAACTTCCTGAGATTTTGCAATGTTAATGTAATTGGCAGGTATCTTCATAGAAAATGGCCATCTTAAGGTTCTGCAATTAATGTGTGAAAATAACAAATACATTCCATAAATTTGCGATAGTGTGATACACGTCTTAATCTCTTCAATCTGTACATATATAAATAATGTCGGTAGCATTATCACCGTTAGAGATATCACCATCCAAATGCGTGCACTCCTGTCTTCAGAGTGCCGTTATTATGGTTCTTGTCGGATGGGATTCAACCTATGACGTCATAGGTTTAATTAACTCGCAGAAAATTATAGTAACATAGCGTTTTTTAACACCATTTTACTCGGATTTATATACAAATGTCAGGGGAAAGCTTTATACAGTAGCTTAAATGTGGGCTCTACAATAGAACTGCGTGTTTTATGCAAACGGTGGTAACCCTTCTTGTGTTCCCCTTTAAATAACTTTGAATACATGTTGATTGTGTATTTAGTTAACCATTTCACAGACAAATCCATGAAAAAGTATATTCTTTACGATATAAAACCTATTCTGTTGAATATTCTGAAATTAATTTGACTGCCTAAGGCAGCAACAACTGCCAGTCAAATTAATTTCAAAATATTCAATTGTTTTCCTGTATGGTAGCATTAAAAATGAGACATGGGAATTCAGCGGTGAAATGGTTAATGAAAAGCTACATGTCCTTAAGGGTTAAAAGTATATGGATGTCGAGGATTCATTACATACATGTACCTGCAACAATGGATATAATTTACCTGCTCCCAAAAATATTGCAATATTTATATTTCTACATAAAAAGACTGGACTGATTGTAAAATTTATTGAATTTTCATAGTTTTATTATTTTCCTTAGCTTTATTTTGCTGTGCAAAAACATAGTAAAAGAAACCCTAACCATGAAAGATAATTCTCTACATTTACATGTACCTACCTAAATTGCTAGGGGCATATGATTGGGTTATTATTTTATTGGGCCTCAAGACACGATACCAACTGCTTTTTGCATAAATTATGTGTATGTAGCTAAAATAACTGAGAACCACCCATGTAGAGCCTCACTTCCACTTCACATTCTGCATTAACAATCTACAGCTAATAGCAAAATTAATTATTTAAATAATTACATCATTTAAAATATGGGTGACAGATGACATATGCTTGATAAAGTAGATAGTATAGAAAGAACAATCAATTTTTATCTCAGTGTATGCAAACTGTAAGTTCTACAAAATGTTTCAGCATTTGATAGTCACATGTGTGCACAGGCCTGGGGTCAGTTACTTCTCTTTCGATCAATACTCACCATTCTATTACTTCGGATACAGCTAGCCTGGATAGCTGGGCCCTAGGACTATAGACTTAGTAAGCTTTACCGACTCCTGGAACCGGGTACCCGGCTCCCAACTGCTGAGTACCCATTTGCCATGAAGCTCATATTGTTTGCATAGCCACCAAACAAGCTTGCCTCCATGGGGGTGGGAGGCTGGGTCCGTAATAGAATGGTGAGTATTGTTAGATCTCGGAGAAAGGAAAATTGAAATTTCCTTCATTCTCCTTCAATCAATACTCACCATTCTATTACTTCTGATATACACCAGATTTAGACAGTAACCTGGTGGGAAGGGGCAAGCCATCAATTGCTACTTTTGCCCCTTGGAGAAAGAGCTTAGACGTAAACTTGATTAATGGAGACCTAAAAGGACCATCAAGTTAACGGAACTGAATCACATTCGCATCACTGCCCCTGCCCCTTTTTTCTCCTAAGAAAAGGGAGAGAACTCACGAACATGCATCGCGCCTGAAACATAAATATGCCAAGAGGGTTAACTGCTCTTTGCATATATTGGCCTGGGAATGAGCATGAATATATAAGATGAACGAACATGATATATAAACATAATACAAAAAACTCTCAATCTTGAATTACCTCATGATATTTGGATTTCAGACGTGGAGCCTCCAACCATTCACTCGTCCGGCCATCAGTGACACAATCTGGTTGACATCCTCTCGCTCGACCATGTCTGCTTCTTAAATCTTTCTTACAAATGCCAAAAAGGGAGAAGAGCAGTGTGGTCGTATAACCATCATTTCAAAACAGCTAAAGCGAGTGGATTGGCGGAGTCTGACACATCCCTCATATAGTAATCCGTGAAAGAATACTCACAGTGCCATTGTGCAACAGCCATGATGTCCTCTAATGGAACACAATTGTAAAGGGCGGTCGAGGCGGCTATTCCTCTAACATTGTGTGCCCTTGCGCATTGCACCTGGTGCCCAGTCGCAATCTCATGGGTAGTCTGAATGCATTCGACTACCCACCGAGAGGAGCCGGGGCCAAATGTAAATGTGCTCATCCACTCCACATTGATATGGGTAACTCACATACAAAATTTGGTTGAATGCCGTCCAATGCTTTTGGAGGAGATGCGTTAAATCAGTTTCAGCATGTTAAAATTTGACCTTTTAACCCCTTCCCCTCCCCCTGGTGGTGGAGCCAAATCTAAATGGCATCTTGCACTCCGCAATCATATGGGTAACTCAGATATCAAATTTGGTTGAGTCCCGTCTAACGATTTCAGAGGAGTTGCATTACAATCAATTTCATGACCTTTTGACCACATCCCCCACCTCCTGGTGGCGGGGCCAAATGTAAATGTGGTCATCCACTCCACATTGATATGGGTAACTGACGTACTAAATTTGGTCGAATTTCGTCCAATAGCGTCAGAGGAGTTGCATTACAACCATTTTTTTACCTTTTGAACCCCACCCACCCCTGTGGGCGGGGCCAAATGTAAATGAGCTCATGTAGTCCACATTTATATGGGTAACCCACAGACCAAATTTGGTTGAATTCTGTCCAGTGGTTTCGGAGGAGATGCGTTACAATCAATTTCCGCATGTTAAAATTTAACCTTTTGACCCCCACCCCCTGGAGGTGGAGCCAAGCCTAAATGGTCTCGTGCACTCTGCAATCAGATGGATAACTCAGATATCAAATTTGGTTGAGTTCCGTCTAACGATTTCAGAGGAGTTGCGTTACAACTGATTTGACCTTTTGACCCCCACCACCTAACTACTAAAGTGTTGATTTTCAACACTGTTATTAGGTCACTATTTTCAAAAGCGTAGTAAAATCTAACGCATGAAAATAGAAACCCAGATATGAGAGCGAGTTTAGACCCCTAGTAGAGTAGCGCAGGTACAGTTAGTTCGTATAACAACCTACAGTATGATATAGTGTAGTAAGTCACGTGTATTCGAGTACTCAGTATTCAGTAATACTCAGTAAGACACATGATTGCAGAGTTTATGCAGCAGTCATGTGATGTTAATTGCACCGTTCAAACTGTTACTGACATCATTATTACGAATACCAGTCATTCCGTACCCAAACCAAACCATACCGGTCAATCTGTACCTATCCTATTGAAGAATCAGAAATCTCGCGTTTCCGCCAATCTTGCCAGAATCTAATTCGATTGGGTCCCGGTCTCGTCTTGCAATAGAAAACCGCCTATTACCGGGAACATCTCGTGGTTGTTGAGCAATACGGGTTCTGAACATGTTCAATTACAACGCAATAAAAATGAGTGAATCGGCAGTCGTCTGTCAAATAGTACAGCGTGTTAGAAGCCGAAACAATGAAATAATTTGCGAGATTGACGTTTTTTGTGATACAGTAAAGATGGGAAAGTGCAAATATGCTAGTGTTTGGGAAACTAATGATAAATATAAACATTGCACGATATGAATATTAACTGTCTTATATTTGCGGATGATCTGGTTCTGGTTTCGAAATCACACTAAGGCCTTCAAAATGCTATGAACAAACTATCCGCATATTGCTCTAAGTGGCGTTTGACAGTCAATCTCGCCAAAACTAAGGTACTTGTTTTTAATAAGTCTGGTAGACTTATCAGCCAACACAGCTTTCTGTTTAATGGATCGCCAATTGAAATAGTACACTTGTACTGTTACCTAGGCATAGTGTTTACCGCGTCAGGCAACTTTAAACGTGCTTGCACAAGACTTCAGAACCAAGCATCAAGAGCACTCTTCAAGCTCAAAACTATTAATGTTAGAAATAACATAGTATCTGCTTATAGTCTCTTTAACAGCCTGGTAATGCCTATTGTACGCTACTGCAGTGAAATATGGAGTCCTCTCTACATTAGCAGACTGAACCAGTCTAACCTTCTTCATCTCTGCGATTATATACCTGTGGAGAAGGTACTGATCAGATTTGCTAAGTATTTGCTAGGCGCTGGCAAGCGAACATTAAATACTACTGTGCGTGGTGACCTGGTCCAATTTCCCACATTAATAACCCTTCTCCCACAAGCCGTAAAATACTGGCTTAGATTATGCAACGCCGATTCGTCGTCAATTGTACAGAAGGCATACATACATGTAGAAGCATATTCATTAAAAGATGATTGTAATTGGTCCGCGTGTATTCAGCTCATGCTGTCGAAATTCAATCTAATTTTTGTCTGGGAAAACCAGGGATCATTATATAGACATCAAATTATTAAATTATTTCAGGACACCATCAAGACTGAATACATTTCTGCGTGGATAGGGCATATAACCGACTCCGAGAAAACCCCTAAATTGCGCTGTTATAAGCTTTTTAAAGATAATTATAATTTTAGCCCATAGTTTTAAAGCGCAAATAATTTTCAAAACTAAGGCTCAGCGCTCACTGTCTGCATATCGAAATAGATAGATACTGTCGGCCCAAGATACCTGTAGAATCACGGCTCTATAATCTTTGCAATCTAAATAAAGTAAAAGATGAGAGACATTTTGTCTTAGAATGTCCTACATTCCAGGAAGCTAGGGATTTTTTATTTTCTGAGTTGTCTAGCTGTTCTAACTTTGATTCTCTAAATGAGCACGATAAATTTGTCTTTTTAATGTCATGCAAACGTGGCTCTTCAGACATCTAAAATGATTCTAAAATTTGTCAACGTCATTATGGAGAAACGAAATGCCTTGAGGTAATGTTCCCCACTTCATCGTAAGATCTATAAAAACTGTATACTAACATAACAGCTGCACATAAATAACTCTAATTGTGAGATCCAATCAGTCACTCAAGTATATGACGTCATAATCAATTGCGTCATATGTAGGCTGACGTCACAATCAAATTACCTAACGAATGACGAATTTAACTCGACCATAATCATTTAAAAGTCTGTCAAGTTTACAGATCCTTTGAATTGTTAATTACTATCTAATGAACGTTCTGTTGGCATTTTGAGGCTAGTTCGGCTGGGTGTTGGTGCACTCGTAGACTGCAATGGCGGCCGGTCTGGTTAGTTCCAAATATTCAGCAACCTATGTGTATAGTCACCTTGAAAAAGGGATCCTGTGACCTCATGGTTCAAAGTACATAGATCGATCCAAACACGCTCAGAACGTGGGCGGGGCTTAGCTGCAAATGTTCAGCGCATAACTTGATATGGATCAATCCTTTGCAGTATTTAATCTGGTTGTGGACGCGATTTGCCTATTGCTTTGTATAATATGTATATATTTAATTAGGTAGTGTTTATTTATTTATATAGGGCCTATAGTTGCTTTATATATTCCTGTTTATTTATACGATTGTACTTGTATTGCCATATCCTTATGTTGGATTTTTGCAATAAACTATCTATCTTCAACAAACTGTCGGGTGAATGTCATTCAGCATGTAAATAAAGGGTAGTCACTTCGCGGAAATCGCACCTCAAGAATTCTCACAAAAATCTGTCTGTTTTGACTATTTTTCGAGAGCACATACCATAATAGAGATTATGATAATTTGACAACATGGATGCAATGATTCGCGCGACTCTAACTTAAATCTCCTTAAATCTTAAATCAACACTCCATAGTCTGGCAGATATACAAAAACCCGTAAAACAAAATGATGTGATTCTAACTCTATCGACCAGAAGTCACGTGTTAAAAAATAATATGATTTACAAGAATTTCATTCATAAAATTAATAGTAGTGAATATCCTGGCGCAAGAATTCGTTAACAACTAATCACATTACGCCTGCTCGTATTTATGAGGCTATGAGGTTTATTTTACTTGTAACTGGTTCGCCAATGTAAGAAGCAACTTAATCATTTTCATTTCTCGGTTGTTTAAACAATTTGTCTCGTATGTCTTATTCCGTGGTGGTCATTTTATGTTTGTCGAAATCTAAGGGAAATAATGACATGTTTGGATTGGGAGTTCATTGTATAGCGTGGTTTGTTTTCGTAGCGTGTTTCTTGAATTTATTTGTATCGTGTCACATTTAGAATCCTAATTAAACATAGTACAAACTCAAGTTGACAAAAGGATTATCTGTTGCAAAGAAGAAATTTAGATTTTCAAATTATTTAGTCTTACCTTGAACTCGCAGAGCTTACATCATGTAAAATTCGTTGCGGGCAAATCAAATCATATTTGCCGAGTGTCCTCCTCGGCCAGTTTGTTGGGATTTCACAAACACCCTTGATTTCCCAGGAATAATAGTTATAGATGGCTATTTTATGGGCACTATTAGCAAATGGTTAATTACACACTATATGATAATTCATAGAATCGCGATGACGTCATCACAATCAAATTTCCCATAATACCCTGGGAGCGACGCCATTTTTGGAGGGGCTAAATTAACATTACGAGCAATGGGCCATAAAACCTTAATTACATCTTCTTTACTATCTTGCAAAATTCACTCATGATTTGATGTTTTCTGATACCTGGCAGAGTTATTACAGATTCTCAGGTACAGGATTTAATCATTTGAGCTTCATGGAAACTGTAAACAATTCTTTGCTATGGGCAGTCCTCTTTAGCATGTAGTAAGTTTGCCTCAACTTTAATGGCGGTCGATCTCAAGATGCCAGGATGTGCGAAACTATGAATATTAAACTCAAGTCAGGAACAAACTAGTTTAGGACAGTCACCAGATTTCGAGCAATGGCGATCTTACAAACGGTTTTTCGGTTTTTAGCTCACCAGGCCTGAAAGGCCAAGTGAGCTTATGCCGTGGCGACCGTCCTCCATTCGTCCGTCGTCCATCAGTTTTTGCTTTAAAACGCTACTCCTCCATAATCAATAGCCGAATCTTAGCTAAATTTTGGTCTACGGATGCTATTGTGCTCGGATCCGGAACTTCCATTTGGAATTTTGATTCATAAATTTTTGGGGTCTTAGATTTTATTAAAAATGTACCGGAAATTGTTAAATTGCTTCTCCTTACCCTTTTGACCGATTTCAATCAAATTTAGCTGTAAGGATCATATGGTCATAGGTTACAGAACATCCATTCAGAATTTTGATTCATAAATATTTTGAGTGAAAAACTTAGATTTTATTAAAAATTTACCAGAAATTGTCAAATTGCTTCTTCTCCTTAGAAGTTTGACGGATTTCAACCAAATTGGGCTAAAAGAATCCTATTTGGCATAGGCTCTAGAGCTTCCATTCAGAATTTTGTTGCGTAAATGTTTTGAGTGAAAATCTTGGATTTTATTAAAAATTTACCGGAAATTATCAAATTGCTTCTTCTCCTTACCCGTTTGACCGATTTCAATCAAATTTGGCTGAAAGGATCCTATAGTCATATGTTATAGAAATTGCATTCACAATTTTGATTCTTAAATATTTTGGGTGAAAAACTTAGATTTTATTAAAAATTTACCGGAAATTGTCAAAATGCTTCTTCTCTTTGCCATTCTGAGTGATTTCTACCAAATGTGGCTGAAAGGACCCAATGCTCATAGGCTCCAGAACTTCGATTCCGAATTTTGATTCACAGTTTTTTGGGTGAAAATCTTAGATTTTATGAGAAATTTACCGGAAATTGTCAAAATGCTTCTTCTTACCATTCTGAGTGATTTCAACCAAATTTTGCTGAAAGGAGCCTCTGGTCGTAGGTTCTAGAATTTCTATTCAGAATTTTGATTCATCAATTTTTTGCGAGAAAATTGTAGATTTTATGAAAAATGTACCGGAAATTGTCAAAATGCTTCTTCTCCTTACCACTCTGAGCGATTTCAACCAAATTTGGCTGAAAGGACCCTATGGTCGTAAGCTCAAGATCATCATTCAGAATTTTAATTCATCAATTTTTTGCGTGAAAATTGAGATTTTATGAAAAATGTACTGGAAATTGTCAAATTGCTTCTTATCTTGACCGGTTTTAACCAAATTAGGCTGAAAGGATCCTATGGCCATAGGCTCTAGAAAATCCATTCAGAATTTTGGTTCATCAATTTTTTTCATGAAAAGCTAAGATTTTATGAAAAATGTACCGAAAATTGTCAAATTGCTACCCCTCTAGCTGCTTGACATATTAAAAATTTCACTAATGGATTCTATGGTGGTAGGCTCGAGAAATTCTATTCAGAATTTTGATTGATCAATTTTTGGGTGAAAATCTTTACCAGAAATTGTCAAAACACTGCTTCTCCTTAGTTGCTTGACATATTTCAAACAAATTTGGCTAGAGTGACCCTATCAAGGTAGTTGAGAATTTCTATTCAGATTTTGATTGGTAAATTTTATGGGTGGCCATCTTGGATTTTCCGAAAATTATCCATCATATCTATTTAAATGCAAATGGTTCAAATGCTAATGGTCCAGTTGAGTGCCACAGGCACTTGGACCTCTTGTTTAATTTTCGTAATGGTTTTTAAACCATCGCCATAAAAAATTGAGATGGTGTGAAACCGGTATACCACGCAGCCCTAGATTGAGGGTGTGTTACAAAACAGCCAATCAGAGAGCCGCATTAGGTAGTAATTATAATATGATAATGTCCAAGATGGATGCCAAAAACAGAAAAATTGCGCAAAAGAGAATAGAATTCCATCAACTTTCCAAGGGCAATTCTCGTTATATCCCTCAATAAATTCTTCACAATTATTGAATTAGGTTTCTAAGAAGTCTTACAATGAAGCAGGCCATAACATTTTTTAGAAATCTAAGGTCTTTAATAAGGATTAGTATGGATTTAATAGCGACTGATTTTGTCCGTTGATGGCGAGATTCAGAGAGTTATGACATTCTCTGGCGATATGAAGGAAACAGCTTCTTTTAACTATCATGATTTTCGTAATAAAGTCAGAGAAATCTAACATGGTCAAACGATAATAGTCATAAAAATTAATATAAATACATTAGTTCACCAATTCACCTTTCCAGAGTACCCACCCATCATATGACGTCATAATGAACTGTGTGAGGTGTACAATGACATCATAATGAATGACGTCGATAAGTATGTCACGAATACATGTCTGAAGACAGTCTGTGCGTTGTTGTACAAATTGTTTGCTTTTACTATTTAATAAATATTCTGTTGAATATTTTGAAACTAATTTGACTGGGTGCTGTTGCGCCATAGGCAGCAACAGCACCCAGTCAAATTAGTTACAAAATATTCAACAGCTTCCCCGTATAGTTTTCAGGAAATTGATAGCTAGGGCATTTGGGGATCGATCAATCCCAACACGGCGAGGTGTGGGTGGAGCTTAGCAACAATTATGCTTGCTGGACTGATCAATGGTGCTTGCTGTGCATTAACCCTCTAACCCTCGAAATTGTTCAAGAAAATTTAAATTTTCTCATTAAAATATTCGATCTGCAGACTAAGAGAAGACTATTTTTGCAAATTTACCACTGGAATGACTCGCTCGGTTATCAAGCCAGTCATTCCAGTGGTAAATTCTAAAAAATAGTCCTCTTGGTCGGAAAAAGGGCATTTGTCAAGACCACTGCCGAAGCCATTTTTGGCTGATATGAGTGTTAAAGTGTTTTAATTAAGGGAGGATTCTAGTTTTTCAGTAAATCATATGACGTCATACTCAACTGTGTGATGTATATTATGACATCATAATCAATTACGTCATGAATCACGTACATGTAAGTTCTATGTTCATCACAACCGATTAATTAATTGATGATGGACTAAGCGTTGTTGTACAAATTGTATGTCTTTAATAAACATGCTGTTGAATACATGTATTTAATGCAACATTCCCCCTCCGAAAGGACCTTATGAATGTTTGGGTCACAGTCACATTGACCTAATTAATGACGTAATATTGCGTTTCCGGATGATAACTCAAGTTCTATTAAAAGGATCATTACCAATCTTGTGTAGGATCTTGTCCTTTGTGTTCCGAAGAACCCTATCAATTTTGGGGTCAAAGATCAAGGTCACAGTGACCTAATTAATGACGTAATATTGTATGATAACGAGTTCTATTGATGCGATCTTTACCAATCTTGGGTGGGAGCTTGTCGTTGTTGGTCCGAAGAACCCTATCTATTGTGGGCTCAACGGTCAAGCTCATGGTGACCTAATTAATGATGTATTACATTTCTCTTATCATTTTTTTTGCAGATGACATTATAAAGCTGAATAAGAAGGAAAGCCGCAAAACGCCAGTCCGAAATGAGAGGGGGAGGGGGAGGGGTAACAGAGCAAGAGGATCTTCTAGTGGTCGAGGATCTCGAAAAAAAGTGATAGTCAGTAAAAAATTCCAGACAAGAGTTTTCTCCAGCAATCAAAGAGGCGCTGGTCGAGGACGTGGTGGTCGAGGCCGGTCTCAGGGTGTGACACGTGGTGGTGGTGGTGGCAGAGGCAGATCTCAAGGAATAACACAAGGGGTTGCTGGCCGAGGAAGATCTCAAGGAATACTGCAAGGGGGTGGTGGTGGTGATGCCATCGGCCGCGGACGCTTTAGATCTTTGCTAAAGCAGAAACAGAAAACTGGCATCAGTCCACTTAATCGACGAAATGAGCAGGTATATGATAAGACCTAGGGCTAGCCTTAAAACTCTGTATTAGCTCACTTGGTCTTAAGGATCAAGCAAGCGTATTCCATGCTCACTTTCTATCCTCAATTTCTCCTTACAACTTCTCAAGAGCTCAACTACTCATCTGATTTCAAACAGGAAACAGGCAGTAAGGCTGGAAATAAGGGATGAATAGCTGTTCAGACTACCTGCCAGTTGTCATGTCCAGTGTCCAATAAAATAAGACTATCTTTGAAAATTTAGCTCTGAAATGACTGGCTCGATTATCGAGCCAGTCATTCAAGTGCTAATTAATCAAAATACAATGTAGCCTTCTCTTGGCCTGTAAAGGACATTCCTCAAGACCACTACAGAGGCCAGTTTTGGCGGGCTTGACCAATAAATGGCTAAAATTGCTGACAGTGTTATTCACCAAAGTATTTCTGGCATGTACATGTAAGCATACAGAATCTTGTGTTATTTCCACTCAATTATTGCTGCCTAGAGGTGGGTTACGCAGTTTATGCTAATCACTAACAGGTCAATAAATGTCAAAATGATAACCCACATTAGCATTGATATCTATAAATCTTAACCCTTTAATGGTCATACCGGCCAAAATCGCTCTCTGCTATGGTCTTGTGGAATGTCCATTTACAGGCCGAGAGAATACAATGTTTTTTAATTTACCACTGGAATGACTGGCTCGATAACTGAGCCAGTCATTCCAGTGATAAATTTAAAAAAATTGTATTCTCTTGGCCTATAAATGGACATTCAATAAGAAAATATAAAAATTTTCTTGACCAAATTTAACCATTAAAGGGTTCAAATGTTTTGGGTTATACAGATTGCTACACTGTAATCTTGTTTAGTAGATGGAATTTATTTACAATGCCTGGGATGAGACTTTTCCTATTATATAGAAAATCTCATTTTTCACTAAACAGATTTATTGCAAATCCTATAACTTTGTGGGGCCAGATGTTCAAGAAGAATCATACAAGTACATGTATCTTAACCATTTAATGGTAAAAATTGTTTTAAAAAATTTAAAGAATTACTCGATGGATGTCCATTTGTGGGATAAGAGGGGACTATTCTTGAAAATTTACCACTGGAATGACTGACTCGGTTATCGAGCCAGTCATTCCAGACGTAGGTTTTCAAAGATAGTCTTCTCTTGGTCTGCAAATGGATATGCTTAGTGAATGCCATTTGCAAGCCGAGAGAAGACAAATTTTGATAATTTATCACTGGAATGACTTGGATCGTTTACGGAACCAGTCATTCCAGTGGTAAACTCGAAAAATTCATTCTCTTGTCTTGCACATTGATATTCCGCATGACAATTGTATCTAGGCTTTTTGACTCGCCTGCCAATTAAAGCATTAGTTTTATAATTACTTTATTCTGCGGCTGTAGTAGTAGAAACATCCTACAGCTGCAATCAGTCCTTCTTTGCTTTTGCCCACTGTGTCTTGTTCCCAGCCAAAATCTTTAGCTTCCTCAGGTTCATTGTTGATTTGACTGTACCGAGTCCTGCTTTCCTGAGGTCAGTTCGTAGCACGCTTAGCAGATTTATGCAATGACATCCTCCTGGCTTTACACATGTATTTGCTGGCTCCCAGTATGGTGAATTCCAAGGCTATGTGCTGGCGTGTCTTCTGGCATCCTTAGCTTATTGCCAAACATTGACCATCTTTACTGGACTTTGAGGAAGCTAAAAATTTTGGCGGAGGACAAGACATAATGGTCAAAACTGGAGATGGACTGATTGCAGCTGTAGTATATTTTTACTACTACAGCCGCAGAATAAGTAATCATACATGTGTATATTATGAGATGATATTTATATCGGTCTCTGCTGCCTTGGGGCAAGGTCACAAACGCCATTGTTGCATTAGGCATACCAGTCAAATTAGTTTCAAAATGTTCAACAGCCTTCCTGTTTATCGGTAGCTGCTTTAAAACAATGTAAAACAGATAAATTTCAAAACTTACAATATTTTGAACTTGCAGGCTAACCGCTTATATTTTGTAAGCGCTATAATTTATTAACATTTTGAAAATGATGTTGCTGTCTGGGATGCCTATATTCTACAGAAACAATTGTTTTGAAAGCTATGCGCTGCCCATTTTAACACTAACATGGAACTTGTTAAAATGCAAAATAACTGGCAAATATCATTATTAACCCTTTATCCCTTGAAAATGTCCGTTCGCAGAACAAGAGAAACCTATTTTTGAAAATTTACAACTGGAATGACTGGCTTGGTTATCAAGCCAGTCATTCCAGTTGTAAATTTTCAAAAATAGGCTTCTCTTGGTCTGCAAATTCACATTTTTCAAGACCAGTACTGAAGCGGTTTTTGGCCGATATGAGTGTTAAAGGGTGAAAGTGTAACTTATTAAATTATTTTAACTCTAACTCTCTCACTGAGCTGCATGCAAGTCACCAAACAATAATTTCAATAAGCAAAAACTCCTAACTTGCTAATTATTTTAATAACAATTTGTCTGAAAGTTTGTTGGTGACTTAGCCACCCAACAACTTTCAGTCAAATTGTTTACAAAATATTTAGCATGTCAATCCCTGGAATATGTCATCTGCAAAAACTCAGCTGTCAGGCAATTAATACAGTTACATACATGTAAAGGTTGTTTCCACAGTCACAGAACCAGGGTCGAGAGAACCGGGGTCGAGGCCGAGGCCGAGGAAGAGGACGTGGTACCTCAGCTAGAGGTCGCTCTAATACTATCCAAGGTCGTTCACCTCAGACAGGTATTAAGTCTCGTATAGGCCCAGTTAGGAATCAAAAGGGAAGAAGAGGAGGAGGAGGCGGAGGACTAGAGGTCAGACGACAGCAAGCCGTCACACTACTACGTCAAGCCAAGAACACCTTGGCCCAGATTAATATGCAAGCGAGGCAACAGACACAACGAGAGAACATTGTGAATCAGAATCGGGGATTTAAGGTACGTGTATACATTAACTATCTGACTCATGAATCTCTGCAGACTACATTTTCCAGCTGGTTTAACTCTGAATATGCTGAATATATTGAAAACAATTTGATTGAATGCTGTTGGTGGCTAGGCCATCAACAGTAGTCAATCAAATTGTTTTCAATATATTCAACATATCCAGAGTTACTGCCCATTGAGATTATTGTCCGGTGAGTTGCAGTTTAAAAACGCCTAATGAATGCGCTATGCATCTTATGGACTGTTAAAATGTCGTCATAAATGTCAGTTACAGTCACGGTTGTGTGTCTTCCATTTTCAGCAGGCGTAAGGAAAAAATTGAGAAAAAGGAGAGTCATCCATTTTTCTTTAACTTTCACCTGTTAGAAAGTGTAAAGAAGGTAATAAAACCTGAGAACATGATTAGTTTGAAATGTCTTTCTAAAAATTATCAGTTTGTCGTGTGTGGTGCAACCGTGGTCATTTTTCAACAAATTGTTTATAGACTAATCAGGATTTTATCATACATGTAGTACATGGAAAATAAGTTCTTCATGTAAGTGGATGCAGGACAAAAGGGTGTTAAATATTGATTACTATGTTCTCAGATAGATTCTGCTGGTGTCATTCTTAGTTACTAAATTCATATCTTTGTTTATTATTCCCCTACCAGTAAAACCGGGGGGACTATAGGTTTGCACTCCATGTGTCCGTCCATCTGTCTGTCTGTCTGTCTGTCTGTCCATCCGCCCATCGCGGTTGGGTTTCAGCACTTTTTTCCGCAGTCATTCAAGGTATTCAACTGAGAATTGGTATAATGCTTTGTTATGAGAAATTACAGACGAAGTTCGAGTTTCAGGCATATGCGTCAATATTTTATGGAGTTATGCCCCTTTCGACTTAAGAAATACGAAAAATATCAGCTTTCCACACTTTTTCGCACTCCTTCAAGATATTTAAGAGAAAATTGATGCATCGCTTTAGTATAAGGAGGTACAGAGTACGTTTGAGTTTCAGACATTTTAATCAATTTTTCATGGAGTTATGCCCCTTTTGTCTTATGAAATACCAAAAATATTAGAGTCCCGCACTTTTTTTCGCAGTCTTTCAAGATATTCTACTGATAATTGCTACATTGCTTTGTTATGAGAAGTTACAGACCAAGTTGGCGTTTCAGGGGTATGCCTCAATATTTAATGGAGTTATACCCACTTTCGACAAAAAATATTAGCTTTCCACACTTTTTTCGCAATCCTTCAAGATATTTAAGGGAAAATTGGTACATCGCTTTAGTATAAAGAGTTACAGAGTAAGTTCGAGTTTCAGACATTTTTGTCAGTTTTTCATGGAGTTATGCCCCCCTTCGACTTATGAAATACGAAAAATATTAGTTTTTTGCCCTTTTTCTCTCAGTCTCAAGATATTCAACAGAGAATTGGTACATTACTTTATTATGAGAAATTACAGACCAAGTTCTAGTTTCAGGCGTTTGCGTCAGTTTTTGATGAAGTTATGTCCCCTTTCGACTTGTGAAATACAAAGATATCAGCTTTCAAGACTCCTTTTCCTTCACAATATATAACTGAAACTTGGTTTATTGCTATGTTATGAGAAGTTACAGATCAAGTTCAAGTTTCAGTTGCTTCTGTCAATTGTTAATGGAGTTTTTGACTGTCAATTTCTAAAGATTTATATGACCAGGTAGGGGACATGTATTGCAAAGCAATCCTTACAGAGTGCTTGTTTACATCTGAGTTAATACCACCACAGTCACAGTGTATCGTGAGCAATTGGCAATGCAAGCTGGTTATCCTTTAAGATGGTGGTCTTGGAGCGTAGCTGAATGCAACGGCTGATGGGTAGCTCAATTCAAGGGCTGATGGGTAAATCAATGAAATGGCTGATGAGGAGCTCAATGGAAAGGCTGAGGGGGGAGTTCAGATGAAGGGTGATTGGTAGATCAATGCAAAGGCTGATCAGTAGATCAATTCAAGGGCTGCTGGGTAGCTGAATGCATGGGCTGATGGCTAGCTCAATGAAAGGGCTGATGGCTAGCTCAATGCAAGGGCTGATGGATAGCTCAATGCAAGGGCTGATGGATAGCTAAATGCAAGGGCTGATAGATAGCTCAATGCAAGGGCTGCTGGGTAGCTGAATGCATGGGCTGATGGCTAGCTCAATGAAAGGGCTGATGGCTAGCTCAATGCAATGGGCTGATGGCTAGCTCAATGCAAGGGCTGATGGCTAGCTCAATGCAAGGGCTGATGGATAGCTCAAAGCAAGGGCTGATGGGTAGCTTAATGCAAGGGCTGATGGGTAGCTTAATGCAAGGGCTGATGGGTAGCTGAATGCAAGGGCTGATGGCTCGCTCAATGCATGGGCTGATGGATAGCTCAATGCAAGGGTTGATGGATAGCTCAATGCAAGGGCTGATGGATAGCTCAATGCAAGGGCTGATGGCTAGCTCAATGCAAGGGCTGATGGATAGCTCAATGCAAGGGCTGATGGATAGCTCAATGCAAGGACTGATGGATAGCTCAATGCAAGGGCTGATGGGTCGCTCAATGCAAGGGCTGATGGATAGCTAAATGCAAGTGCTGATGGGTAGATCAGTTCAAGGGCTGATGGATAGATCGGTTCAAAGGCTGATGCATAGCTCAATGGAAGGGCTGATGGGTAGCTCAATGCATGGGCTGATGGGTAGCTCAATGCATGGGCTGATGGGTTGTTCAATGCAAGGGCGGATGGGTAGATCAGTTCAAGGGCTGATGGGTGACTCAATGCAAGGCTGGTAGGTAGATCAGTTCAAGGGCTGATGGGGAGCTCAATGCAAGGGCTGATGGGTAGATCAGTTCAAGGGCTGATGGGTAGCTCAGTTCAAGGGCTGATGGGTAGAACAGTTCAAGGGCTGATGGGTGACTCAATGCAAGGCTGGTAGGTAGATCAGTTCAAGGGCTGATGGGTAGATCAGTTCAGATGCTGATGGGTAGCTCAATGCAAGGGCTGATGGGTAGATCAGTTCAAGGTTTGATGGGTAGCTCAATGCAAGGGTTGATGGGTTGATCAATGCAATGGCTGATGGGTAGCTGAATGCAAGGGCTGATGGTAGCTCAATGCAAGGGCTGATGGGTAGCTCATTTGAAGGGCTGATGTGTAGATCAATGCAAGGGCTGATGGGTAGATCAGTTCAAAGGATGATGGGTAGCTGAATGCAAGGGCTGATGGGTAGCTCAATGCAAGGCCTGATGGGTACATGTAACTCAATGCAAGGGCAGATGTATAGCTGAATGCAAGTGCTAATGGGTAGATCAGTTCAAGGGCTGATGGGTAGATCAGTTCAAGGGCTGATGGGTAGCTCAGTTCAAGGGCTGATGGGTAGAACAGTTCAAGGGCTGATGGGTAGAACAGTTCAAGGGCTGATGGGTAGAACAGTTCAAGGGCTGATGGGTAGAACAGTTCAAGGGCTGATGGGTGACTCAATGCAAGGCCGGTAGGTAGAACAGTTCAAGGGCTGATGGGTAGAACAGTTCAAGGGCTGATGGGTAGCTCAGTTCAAGGGCTGATGGGTAGAACAGTTCAAGGGCTGATGGGTGACTCAATGCAAGGCCGGTAGGTAGATCAGTTCAAGGGCTGATGGGTAGATCAGTTCAAGGTTTGATGGGTAGCTCAATGCAAGGGTTGATGGGTTGATCAATGCAATGGCTGATGGGTAGCTGAATGCATGGGCTGATGGTAGCTCAATGCAAGGGCTGATGGGTAGCTCATTTGAAGGGCTGATGTGTAGATCAATGCAAGGGCTGATGGATAGATCAGTTCAAGGGCTGATGGGTAGATCAGTTCAAGGGATGATGGGTAGCTGAATGCAAGGGCTGAGAGATGTGTAGCTCAATGCAAGGCCTGATGGGTACATGTAACTCAATGCAAGGGCAGATGTATAGCTCAATGCAAGTGCTAATGGGTAGATCAGTTCAAGGGCTGATGGGTAGCTCAATGCAAGGGCTGATGGGTAGATCAGTTCAGGGGCTGATGGTTAGATCAGTTCAAAGGCTAATGGGTAGCTCAGTTCAAGGGCTGATGGGTCGAACAGTTCAAGGGCTGATGGGTGACTCTAGGGCTGGTGGGTAGATCACTTCAAGAGCTGATGGGGAGCTCAATGCAAGGGCTGATGGGTCGAACAGTTCAATGGCTGATTGGTGACTCTAGGGCTGGTGGGTAGATCACTTCAAGAGCTGATGGGGAGCTCAATGCAAGGGCTGGTGGGTAGATCAGTTCAGGTGCTGATGGATAGCTCAATGCAAGGGCTGATGGGTAGATCAGTTCAAGGGCTAATGGGTAGATCAGTTCAAGGGCTGATGGGTAGATCAATGCAAGGGTTGATGGGTAGATCAATGCAAAGGCTGATGGGTAGATCAGTTCAGGGGCTGATGGGTAGATCAGTTCAAGGGCTGATGGGTAGATCAGTTCAAGGATTAATGGGTATATCAGTTCAAGGGCTGCTGGGAAGCTCAATGCAAGGGCTAATGGGTGGCTCAATGCAAGGGCTGATGGGTAGATCAGTTCAAGGGCTGATGGGTAGCTCAGTTCAGGGGCTGATGGGTGACTCAATGCAAGGACTGGTGGGTAGATCAGTTCAAGGGCTGATGGGTAGATCAGTTCAAGCGCTGATGGGTAGCTCAATGCAAGGGCTGATGGGTAGATCAGTTCACGGGCTGATGGGTAGCTCAATGCAAGGGTTGATGGGTTGATCAATGCCAGGGCTTATGTGTAGTTGAATGCAAGGGCTGATGGTAGCTCAATGCAAGGGCTAATGGGTAGCTCAGTTGAAGGGCTGATGTGTAGATCAATGCAAGGGCTGAAGGGTAGATCAGTTCAAGGGCTGATGGTTAGATAAGTTCAAGGGATGATGTGTAGATCAATGCAACAGCTGATGGGTAGATCAGTTCAATGGTTGATGGGTAGATCAGTTCAAGGGTTAATGGGTAGCTCAATGCAAGGGCTGCTGTGAAGCTCAATGCAAGGGCTGATGGGTAGCTCAATGCAAGGGCTGATGGGTAGATCAGTTCAAGGGCTGATGGGTAGCTCAGTTCAGGGGCTGATGGGTGACTCAATGCAAGGACTGGTGGGTAGATCAGGTCAAGGGTTAATGGGTATATCAGTTCAAGGGTTGATGGGTAGCTCAATGCAAGGGCTGCTGGGAAGCTCAATGTAAGGGCTGATGGGTAGCTCAATGCAAGGGCTGATGGGTAGATCAGTTCAAGGGATGATGGGTAGCTCAGTTCAAGGGCTGATGGGTAGCTCAGTTCAGGGGCTGATGGGTGACTCAATGCAAGGACTGGTGGGTAGATCAGTTCAAGGGTTAATGGGTATATCAGTTCAAGGGTTGATGTGTAGCTCAATGCAAGGGCTGCTGGGAAGCTCAATGCAATGGCTGGTGGGTAGCTCAATTGAAGGGCTGATGTGTAGATCAGTGAAAGGACTGATGGGTAGATCAATGCAATCTTGGTGATGGGTAGATCAGTTCAATGGCTGATGGGTAGCTCAATGCAAGGGCTGATGCGTAGATCAATGCAAGGGCTGATGGGTAGCTCAAAGCAAGAACTGATAGGTAGATCAGTTCAAGGGCTGATGGGTGGCTCAATGCAGGGGTTGATGGGTAGCTGAATGCAAGGCCTGATGGGTAGCTCAAAGCAAGGGCTGATGGGTAGATCAGTTCAAGGCTGATGGGTAGCTCAAAGCAAGGGCTGATGGGTAGATCACTTCAATGGTGATGGGGAGATCAGTTCAATGGCTGATGGGTAGCTCAATGCAAGGGCTGATGTTCGCTCAATGCAAGGGCTGGTGGGTAGCTTATTTGAAGGGCTGATGTGTGGATCAATGCAAGGGCTGATGGGTAGCTCAATGCAATGGCTGATGGGTAGCTTAATGTAATGGCTGATGGGTAGCTCAATGCAAGGGCTGATGGGTAGGTCAATGCAAGGGCTGATGGGTAGCTCAATGCAGGGGCTGATGGATAGCTCAATGCAAGGGCTGATGGGTAGCTCAATGCAAGGGCTGATGGGTAGCTCAATGCAATGGCTGATGTGTAGCTCAATGCAAGGGCTGATTGGTAGCTTAGTGCAAGGGCTGATGGGTAGCTTAATGTAAGGGCTGATGGGTAGCTCAATGCAAGGGCTGATGGGTAGCTCAATGCAAGGGCTGATGGGTAGCTCAATGCAGGGGCTGATGGATAGCTCAATGTAAGTGCTGATGGGTAGATCAGTTTAAGAGCTGATGGGTAGCTCAATGCAAGGGCTGATGGGTAGATCAGTTCAAGGGCTGATGGGTACCTCAATGCAAGGGTTGATGGGTAGCTCAATCCAAGGGCTGATGGGTAACTCAATTGAAGGGCCGATGTGTAGATCATTCTCCTTCGATCAATACTCACCATTCTGTTACTTCTGATATACAGCTGGCCTTGACAGCGGCTCTAGGATTATAGACTTAGAAAGCTTTACCGACTCCTGGGAACCGGGTACCCGGCTCCCCACTGCCGAGTACCATAGAGCTCATTCTTGTTTGCATAGCAACAAGTGCAATACATGCTTTTCGCATTAAGGATTTTAGTGTTTTTTAAAAGAATCTAAGTCTTTAATCAGTGATAGTTTGTGTGTTCTGAAAGGATAACTAAGGACTATGGAGAATACCGCCCAAGACAGCCAGGTTGTATTGTTCTTTATATCCATAGTTAAAAGACTTAGGTCTCTAAATTTCGTTGTGTCGCATGTTCCAATTTCTAACCCCATAGAATCTGGGACGTGTGCTAGCAACGATATATGCCAGACGATCGCCTTCTTTAAACCCCAACAGGCGATCGGCAGATATGAAAATAGGTGTTTGCTACGGTATTTCTAACACGAATATCGGCTGACGTCGTTCTCCGTAGAATCCGAGCGGGTGACGTCACACCCGGTCGCTCGGATGTTTATGTGAAGAAAAATTTTTTCATTAATTCGCGCATCTTGTTCTGGGTGCTGCTTACTAAAAAATGGTACCGGAAACTTTAGAATGATCAAGTTTACGTGCGATCACGATCGGTTTGCAATGATCGGTGGTTTCAAAATTCTTGAGTAGATGTGTGGTCTGCGGTTTTACCGTGTGAGACAGCAGTTGTTATACATTTTGTTGTTTTCTTCACATATCGTGCTGCGTTCGTTAGGAGTATAATTTATATTGATTAGTAAATATACCCTGAATGCTATGCGATATGATTCCTGGAGCCGTTACACATCCTGTAGGATCTATTATGGGTGTGTTGTGCCCGCCGCGTTCTTGTCGTCATAATCAATGCGATCGTTGTTGTAACGTGGCGGGGTGGGGTGCGGGAGGTTACGGTTAATTTATGAGTCAAAATATTTGAAAATTAATTGTCTGCCTTCCATCCGTGTCTCGTTCCGCTTGTTTATTGTAGGTTTGTGCTTATTTTATAGGCCAAGCCAGCCCCGCCATCATGTGACGACTGCCATAAGTTTGTCCGTGTAATGTTCAAGGACCATGTCTGTTTTAGGTGTCCCCTGTGTAATATAGATCATAGGTGTAATGTTTGTGCAGTGTGGTCCGTCGAAACGATGGTTAAGTTCCTTGCCCAGAAGGACTTGGCTGGGTCTGACGCGGGGTCAGGCGGTCCGAGAGGAAATCGTGGAGCGCCCGGTTCGGCCGGTGGGGGTGCTCCACGTCCCCAGCTGGAGGTGGCGGAGATGGCACCGCCGGCGTGGTTTGGTCCGGCTATGCAGGGTTTTCTGCATAGCGTTCTGCCCACGCTGGTGTCGTCCCTGCTACCAAAGGTTGGGGTGCAGTTTCTCCCCATGCCTGGTACGGATCCTGTCTTCGGACAGGATTCTGGACTGGTTACCGAGGGGGCCGTCTCGTACGGCCCCCTGGCGGGTCCGTCTGGCTTCGGCCAGACGGGTTCTGTCTCTGCGGCCACCTCCGGGTGGTCCAGTAGCGGTGGCCGGTCCGTCAGGTGTGGAGCCGTCCGCCAGGACGGCTCCACGGTTTTTTCGTCTAGTGACGGCTCTTCGGAGTCTGAAGACGATGAGGCCGAGGAGGAGATGTTGCTGCGGCCAGTGAAGCCGCAGGTGGAGAATATGGAGGTTGATTCCGTCCTGGACGGAACCGGCCTCCATTTGTCTGGTTTGGCGCAAGCCAGGTCAGCGGCTCCGCCTGCGGCTGAGGCCAATCCGTTACCGTGCACCGGTTCCGCGCGGCTTGGTTTGTCACCAGCCGTCAGGGGAACCGGTGTGCCGGGCCAGGCGTGGTACTCACCTATCTCGCCTGGTCCGGCAGCCGGACATGGGGTGCCGTTGGCGCCCGTGGCCGGCTATGGTTCCGCGACGGTTACGGGTCCGTACGGTTTTCCGTGCGGACCTACCCCATGGACCGGAGTGTTTCATGGGGTGGCGGCGGAACCATGTGGTAGCGGAGTGCCTGGCGTGTCAGCCGTGGCTCCTGGCCGGGAGGCCATGGCTGGCAGACCTGTAAGCATGTCAACGGGTGACGTGTTTGCGGGGGTATCTTCTTCGGAGTTAGATTGGTCTGATGCTCTGGCGTGGCTAGCCAGAGTTGACCCGTCTGTGGTTTCGGCCACGGCCGATGAAGATGCGCCCGTCCGTCGGTTGCGTCGATTAGGACGGGGATTTTGCCCGCGGCCCGGATCCAGTCAGTGGGACTGGATCCACGGTTCATTGATTTGTTGGATGCTATTTATAGTAAACAACTAATGACCAAGGGTCAGCTCCCTGCGGCCTCCAGGGAGGTGCGGGCAAGGTGCCGTATTCCGCGGGGTGAATACGACAGGTATGGTGTAGTCCCGTCGGTCACGGAGGATGACCGATGGGTACTGGGCGTCCAGAGTGCCGGGTCGGGTGGTCCCGGTCCGGCACTAGTGGATAAGGCCCAGGTACACCAGGAAGAAGTCCTGGCCCTATGCGATGAGGGTGTGAGGGCAGCCATGAGCGCTGTCAATCACTCCTATCGTCTACTTCAGTCGGTGTGGGCTGAAGCGGGGGCAGGCCACCCTGTGCCACCTGTGGCGCTATCGTGCGTTAATGACGGCTTGGTGCTGTCAATGGACGCATTGGCAAGGGTGCAAGCGCGTGTGACGAAGTCCAGGAGGCAAATGGTCATTGACCATATGCGTCCGGCTACGGCAGTCAGGGAGCGTCTTCTTGGGACGCCCCTGACAGGGCCTAGCATCTTTGGTGGCCAAGCGCGGGCCATCTTAGAGGACACCGCCAGTATTGCGCAGAATCGGTTAGCGGTAAATCTCCAGCTAGAGCTGGTGCGGCAAGCGCACGCACTAGGGGCTGTGGGCAAGCCGCTAACCGGACAGCCTTCAAAGAAACAGAAAAAGCATAAGGGCAAGGCGAAAGCCAGGCCTATTGCGACGTCTGTTTCGGCTGGGTTCTCGGAGCCGCCGCCGGCAAAGAAACCCAGGAAGGCTGTAGAGGCGCCTACCCTCCCCAATGTTGCTCCTGACCGCCCTAGAGGTGGTAAGGGCAAGGGGAAGGGTAAGGGTAAGGCCTCAAAGGGCGGACAGAAGGGGCCGAAGCGTACCTGAGGGTACGCAAGCTCCCTTCATATCCGCCTGGACCGCACCTGTGCGACAGGAACAGCGGTGCCAGTTATACCCGTCGTACCTAGAACGAAATGGTTCTCACTCTCTCTCGTTAAGAAAGGGGGGGGGGGGGGGCGGCGGACTGCGAGCCGGACAACCCCGTTAGACGTCGAGGCGTCTATGGTGGGTGGAAGGCTCATGCGTTTCGTCGAGGTTTGGCGAGGTGTGACGTCAGACAGTCTGGTCCTGGGATGGTTATCCCAGGGTTACATGCCGGAGTGGTGGGACTTTCCACCACAAAATCTGTCTTTGGCACCAGTCTGGACACCCGTACCAAGGGAGCCAGACAAGTTAGAAGCCGTTCAAAAGGAAGTGTCGGGTTTGCTTCTGAAGGGAGCAATAAAACCAGCAAACCGGAACACTCCAGGCTTCTATTCAAACATGTTCCTTGTCCCCAAGAGCACGGGGGGATGGAGACCCATACTCAATCTCAGGCCATTAAATTGGTTTATCCATACGCCTCGGTTCCAGATGGAAACACCGAGGTCGGTAATGGCGGGATTGAGGAAAGGAATGTGGTGTGTATCGATCGATCTGAAAGATGCATATTTCCACATTCCGATCAATCGGAGTTGGCACAGGTTTCTGAGATTTGCGTTTCAGAATCAAGTATGGGAGTTTACAGTTCTCCCGTTTGGCCTGTCGACAGCTCCGAGCGTTTTCACAAGAGTGGTCCTTGCGGTGACAGCGTTTCTCAGAAAAGAGAACGTGGCGCTACACACCTACATAGACGACTGGCTGCTCAAGGCAGACTCGGCAGCCAGGTTGAACGTGGATACTGCTCTGACTCTGAAGTTACTTTCAGATCTAGGCTGGATAGTCAACGAGGAGAAATCCGAGTTGACACCCACTCAACATTTCGTTTATTTGGGGATGCGATTCGACCTAGAGGAGGGCAGGGTTTACCCGTCAGAGCCCAGAGTGGTGTCTCTGTTAGCCATCCTCGGGAGTTTTCGAGTGGGAAACCACATTCAGGCGAGGCGGTTCCTTCAGATGCTGGGCATGATGGTCTCCATGGAGCAGGTTATCCCGTACGCTGCTCTAATGCGAAGACCTATCCAGTTGTATCTGATGTCTCTGTGGAAACAGAGAACAGAACCCCTGTCAAAACTGGTGGCAGTTTTGGAGCCGATAATATCGCATCTTCTATGGTGGAAACAGCGTCAGAATCACCTAATAGGGGTTTCGCTGCACCTACCCCACCCCCAGCTGTCCGTTTACACGGATGCATCGCTGGAAGGGTGGGGTGCCTGTCTGGGAGAACACCAGGTCTCGGGCACATGGACTCTCCCGGAGAGTCAGCTGCATATCAATCTGTTGGAAATGATGGCAGTGGAACTGGCGTTGGAAGAGTTCCTTCCGATGATCAGGGGCAAGGTGATATTGATACGGTCGGACAATTCGACAGTAGTATCATATATAAATCGCCAAGGACCAGGTCGCCCACCCTGTGCATCAGGGTGTGGCACTTGATTCAATGGTGCAGGAATTACTCGGTTGTTTTGAAAGCAGCTCATATTCCTGGCCGATTGAACATTCTGGCGGATGCTTTGTCTCGCAGACAGAGAATCCTGCCAACAGAATGGTCCCTCAACCCTCCAGTTCTGCGACGGATCTTCGAGCATTGGGGCAAACCCAACGTGGACTTGTTCGCCACAAAGGAAAATGCTCAAATCATGACATATGTCTCGCCGATTCCAGATCCAAATGCCGTCGATACAGACGCTCTGGCGATAAGCTGGAGAGGGATGCACGCTTACGCGTATCCACCCACCATTCTTCTACCGAAGGTATTGGTGAAGGTCAGGGAGGAACCGTGTCTGGTCCTGCTAATAGCGCCGTATTGGCCGAGCAGGGCGTGGTTCACGGATCTTCTAGATCTGCTGGTGGAAAATCCTGTGCAGTTGCCCGAGATTCCGAACATTATCTCCCAGGCCAAGGGACGCTTCCTACACGAGCGTCCCGAAATGTTCAAATTGACTGCGTGGATGTTGTCAAACAACGTTCCACGTCGGAAGGCTTTTCTCGACAGGCTGCTGATTTCATCGCGGCTGCGAGAAGGAGGTCAACCTTCAAGTCATATAACAACAAGGTTAACAGATTTGCAGACTGGTGTGAAGAAAAGGGTATTGATACCTTTCAATCCACTATTCAGCAAATAGCAGACTTTCTCTGTGAGCTGTTCTTTACAGGACTAGCTCCCGTCACAATTGCTGGATACAAGTCAGCTTTGGCATCAGTTATCCCTTGTCTAGCCAACAGGGATAGTCCAGAGGTGGCCCAGTTAAACGTGATGTTGAAGGAAAAGAGCAATCTCCGCCCGAGACAACCGGTAGTCATTCCAGCCTGGAGTCTATCTTTAGTGCTTAATGTACTGGCCAAGCACCCATTCGAACCGTTGCGTTCGGCTAGTCTAAAGCATTTGACTCTAAAGGCGGTCTTTCTATTGGCAGCTTCCTCAGCTAGAAGGCGCAGTGAGATCCATGCGCTTTCGGCAGAGAGGAACCGATTTATTGTTTCTGGAGAAGGTCTGCGTCTTCTGCCAAGAGCAGAATTTATGTCAAAGAACCAATCTTTGAGATATCCCGGCAAACCGATCATTATACCGAAGTTAACCAGGTTTGATCGTGATGCCAGTGTCTGGTGCCCGGTCCGTGCTTTGACTAAGTACAAGAAACGGACTGACTCGTTACGGTCGAACGATAGACATTTGTGGATCTGCCATAAAAAGCCTTATGGCGCCGCATCCATGGATACTATCTCTCGTTGGGTGGTCGAATGCATTCAGACTACTCATGAGATGGCGACTGGGCACCAGGTGCAGGGCGTAAGGGCACACGATGTTAGAGGAATAGCCGCCTCGACCGCCCTTTACAATGGTGTTCCGTTAGAGGACATCATGGCCGTTGCACAATGGCACTGTGAGTCCTCATTTACGGATTACTATATGAGGGATGTGTCAGACTCAGCCAATCCACTCGCTTTAGCTGTTTTGAAACGATAGTGACCACACTGCTTTTCCCCTTTTTTCACTTTGGTAAGAAAAGAACCTAAAGCAGGCATGGTCAAGCGAGAGGATGTCAACCAGATTGTGTCACTGATGGCCGAACCGGTGTATGGTTGTAGGCGGTACGTCTGAAGTCCTGTTATCATAAGGTAATTCAACAAGTGAGAGTTTTTTGTATTATGTATATGTATCATGTTCATTCATCTTATATATTCATGCTCATTCCCAGGCTAATACAAGCGATATGCAGGGAGTAGTTAACCCTCTTGGCATATTGGTGTTTCAGGCGAGATACATGTTCGTTAGTTCTCTCCCTTTTCTTAGGAGGAAAAAGGGGGGGGGGGTGCTGTGACGCGAATGTGATTCGGTTCCGTGAACTTGACGGTCCTTTTAGGTCTCCGTTAGTCAGGTTTGAAGTCTAAAATCTTTCTCCAAGGGGCAAAATTAGCATGTATGGCTTGCCCCTTCCCACCAGGTTACTGATCAAATCTGGTGTATATCAGAAGTAACAGAATGGTGAGTATTGATCGAAGGAGAATGCAGGAAATGTCAATTTCCCTTTCTCCGAGATCTAACAATACTCACAATTCTGTTACGGACCCAGCCTCCCAGCCCCACGGAGGCAAGCCATAGTTTTCTCTTGTTTGGTGGCTATGCAAACAATATGAGCTCTATGGTAAACGGGTACTCGGCAGTGGGGAGCCGGGTACCCGGTTCCCAGGAGTCGGTAAAGCTTTCTAAGTCTATAATCCTAGAGCCGCTGTCAAGGCCAGCTGTATATCAGAAGTAACAGAATGGTGAGTATTGTTAGATCTCGGAGAAAGGGAAATTGACATTTCCTGCAGTTCAAGGGCTGATGGGTAGATCAATGCAAGGGCTGATGGCTAGCTCAATGCAAGGGCTGATGGGTAGCTCAATGGAAGGGCTGATGGGGAGCTCAGTTGAAGGGCTGATCGCTAGATCAATGCAAGGGCTGATGGGTAGCTCAACGCAAGGGCTGATGAGTAGTTCAATGCAAGGGCTGATGGGTAGCTCAAAGCAATGTCTGATGGGTAGGTCAATTTAAATTAATCTATTTTCAAGTAACACTGAGATCCATTGCTATCTGTAGTTTCATTTGCGGTTTGTTCACTGCCTGTCATCTATCAACAACTCGCATGTTTCACAATTTGTCGCTGGATTGAAACCTAATTTGCCAGATCTAATTGATGCTCCTTTGGGTAATATCTATTTGCATTATGAAAATAAACTAGATACATATATTGAGAATATCAGAGTTATGGCCCTTATTAATGTAAGGGAGTTAAATGTGCATATGTCGGTCATATGATTCCACTACTGACATTGCACTATGTGACAGATGTTGGGGAGAAACCTTATCATGGAATTCTGAACCCTTTAATTCTCAAAAAAAAAAATTTAATTTCAATTTTCTCATAAAATGTCCATTTGCAGACCAAGAGAAGACTATTTATGAAAATTTACCACTAGAATGACTAGCTCGGTTATCGAGCCAGTCATTCCTGAGGTAAATTTTCAAAAAGTCTTCTTGATCTGCAAATGGACATTTCTTAAGACCGTAGCTTCATTCTCACTCTCTCTTGCAGCTACACACACCAAATCTCACGCATTTGGCTTCATTCTCACTCTCTCTTGCAGCTACACGCACCAAATCTCACGCATCTGGCTTCATTCTCACTCTCTCTTGCAGCTACACGCACCAAATCTCACGCATCTGGCTTCATTCTCACTCTCTTGCAGCTACACACACCAAATCTCATGCATTTAGCTTCATTCTCACTCTCTCTTGCAGCTACACACACCAAATCTCATGCATTCAGCTTCATTCTCACTCTTGCAGCTACGCGCACCAAATCTCACACATTTAGCTTCATTCTCACTCTCTCTTGCAGCTACGTGCACCAAATCTCACGCATCTGGCTTCATTCTCAATCTCTCTTGCAGCTACACGCACCAAATCTCACACATTTAGCTTCATTCTCACTCTCTTGCAGCTACACGCACCAAATCTCACACATCTGGCTTCATTCTCACTCTCTCTTGCAGCTACACGCACCAAATCTCACACATTTAGCTTCATTCTCACTCTCTTTCAGCTACACGCACCAAATCTCACACATCTGGCTTCACTCTCACTCTCTCTTGCAGCTACACGCACCAAATCTCACGCATTCAGCTTCATTCTCACTCTCTTGCAGCTACACGCACCAAATCTCATGCATCTGGCTTCATTCTCACTCTCTCTTGCAGCTACACGCACCAAATCTCACGCATCTGGCTTCATTCTCACTCTCTCTTGCAGCTACATGCACCAAATCTCACGCATCTGGCTTCATTCTCACTCTCTTGCAGCTACACACACCAAATCTCACACATTTAGCTTCATTCTCACTCTCTTGCAGCTACACGCACCAAATCTCACGCATTTAGCTTCATTCTCACTCTCTCTTGCAGCTACACGCACCAAATCTCACGCATTTAGCTTCATTCTCACTCTCTCTTGCAGCTACACGCACCAAATCTCACGCATCTGGCTTCATTCTCACTCTCTCTTGCAGCTACACGCACCAAATCTCATGCATTCAGCTTCATTCTCACTCTCTCTTGCAGCTACACGCACCAAATCTCACGCATCTGGCTTCATTCTCACTCTCTTGCAGCTACACGCACCAAATCTCACGCATCTGGCTTCATTCTCACTCTCTCTTGCAGCTACACGCACCAAATCTCACGCATCTGGCTTCATTCTCACTCTCTCTTGCAGCTACACGCACCAAATCTCATGCATCTGGCTTCATTCTCACTCTCTCTTGCAGCTACACGCACCAAATCTCACGCATCTGGCTTCATTCTCACTCTCTCTTGCAGCTACACGCACCAAATCTCACGCATTCAGCTTCATTCTCACTCTCTCTTGCAGCTACACGCACCAAATCTCACGCATATGGCTTCATTCTCACTCTCTCTTGCAGCTACACGCACCAAATCTCACGCATCTGGCTTCATTCTCACTCTCTCTTGCAGCTACACGCACCAAATCTCACGCATCTGGCTTCATTCTCACTCTCTCTTGCAGCTACACGCACCAAATCTCATGCATCTGGCTTCATTCTCACTCTCTCTTGCAGCTACACGCACCAAATCTCACGCATCTGGCTTCATTCTCACTCTCTCTTGCAGCTACACGCACCAAATCTCACGCATTCAGCTTCATTCTCACTCTCTCTTGCAGCTACACGCACCAAATCTCACACATCTGGCATTCTCATTAAAGTATAATCCTTATTATTCAGTATTTACTGTAAAACGTCAACCTGGGAATTCCACAGAGCTGCATTCCATGTTGGACCTAAAAATTTCAGATCTCAATGGATCTTTCCAGGGTATCCATTAATCAATCTGACATCATAATCAGATAAGTGATGTGTGTGCTGATGTCCTAATCATTACGTCTGTCGTCATAAGTGATTCTATCTGGCCCGTCTGTAACTCTTAATAGTCCGACACATTGTATGAATTGTATGTCAGATTAGTTCCAAAATATTCAATAGCTTACCTGTATAGTTTTCTGGAAATTGATAGTCAGAGAGTTCAGAGATCGATCGATCCCAACACGAGCATGGTGTGGGCGGAGATTAGCTAGAGATGGGCGGGCCACATAGCTAAAAATGTAAAGGTCCATTGTCAGATTATCTGACATGAAACTGTTGCGGGGTAATCATGATCTCCATAGGGCTATCTTGGAGGCCAGATATTTGAAGGAATGCGACGTTTTTAGGTTCTCACATCACTTCTCAGCATTTAATCAATTTATGAGTGAGGACCCCCTGACACCCACACCTTATTGGGTCTCACGCTTTCAGTTTTCAAAAGTTGGTAGCTATGAACTGTTGGATATTTTGAAATTAATGTTATGAAGTTCAGTCAAATTAATTTCAAAATATTCAACAGAATAGGTTTTTTATCTTAAAAAAAAGATTTTCCCGGGATTTATCAGTGAAAGTGTTAACGCTTGAAATTCTAGTCTCAATTACAAAGCTGAACATCGAAAATTTTGAAACTAATTTATCTGGAACCTTATGCTTCTGGCATAGACAGCAAAAACTCAGTCAAATTAGTTTCAAAATATTCAATAAACTTCCATACATGATTTGTTTTCAGCTCTGTAAGAGTTAGATGGTTACAGGACTGTGCATATATCAGTATCATATTAGATACATTTAGAACCTAGCGTAGGCATGTGCGAATATTGCTTTGAATGATCACGATCAATTGTTTTAAAATAATCGTGATTACTTGATTAATCAGGCTGGGTTCAACTATAACACAGACATAGCAACAAATGTATTTCAATAACAAAAGCTACAACAGTGTTTAGATTTTGGATGCCACGGGAAGAGATCGAGCCAGTCATATCAGTGATACACTTTCAAAAAATGGTTTTCTCTGGGCCTCCAAATGGATATATATTTGTTGAGCAAAATGTCAATTTCTGTGACCAATCGCATTAAAGAATAATTAAAACGTAGGTTTTGAGATAGTTAAATTTGCAGTCAAAATTATTTACTATTATTCGACTACTCGGTATTTAATTCTTAATCTTATAAATTCACAATTTAAAAAATAATCGTGATTTTCGATTTAATCAAGTAATCTCACAAGCCTAAGCCACAGTACCTTTTTACATTAGTTATCTCCCGTAGCCCTAGCTTGCCTATGACGTAATACAATCGATCGGTTTCGGATTATCTAATGGAGGGCCCTGATCTGTCACTCAAGTATCTGATATCATAATAAATTACATCCCTAGTTAATTGACATCACAATCAAAATGATAGCTCTGTCACAAAAATTGAAGTTTCTCACAAACCTGTATGAATTGTATGTGTTTGATGAATTTACAATGTAATAAACATTGTATTGAATGTTTTGATACTAAGTTGTTGCTGCCATTGTCAAATTACTTTCAAAATATTCACCAGCTTATCTGGATAGTTAACTTTAAATTTGATATAAATTGATTCAAACATGCGAGTCTGATCAGGTTTCGCTTTGTTATCTTTAGCCCTTAAACATACAAGCCTGGCAAAAATGACTTCTCCAGTAGTCTTGGAAAATTTCCATTTGCAGACCAATGGAAGACTGTTTTAGAAACTATAGCACACAGTGGTAAATTTTCAAACATAATCTCTTGCTCTGAAAATGGACTGTTTCTCGGAGAAAATTGAATATTTCCTTTAATTGAGAGTTAAATGGTTAATTATCCGGCATGTGATATTGATTGTGTATTTCAGAATTTGGGCAACCAACGTAACGCAAATCCACGAACTCCTGTTCAAGTCGAGACATTCGGTGTTGTGTCCGTAAACAATCCCAAGCGAAGACAGTAAGTTTACGATAATAATAATAATACATTGGACATGTCACTCATTGGAAGCTAAGAGTACTTGTAATGATGACTCATTATCGCTACGCCATATATATCAAACATTGAGCAACGGCAAAGACGATAGAATTCAAAATAATAGTGTCGCAAATTTCAAACTAAAATGGCAGCTTGGAATAACTGAAGTCACTGATGTCGCTGGACAAAACTGACTTCTGCAATGTTCTTGAGAAATGTTTTTTTGCAAGCCGCGAGAAGACTAATTTTGAAATTCATCCACTGGACCTTCTGGCTCAACTAAGCCTGTTATTCCAGTAGGAGATGTAAAAATATATTCCCCTCATGGTACATGACTGTTAGTGGACATCCACTAAGCAAAATTTCTGCTTTTCTTGATCAATCTTAAACTTTAACCCTTTAATGACTAAATTTGTTCAATAAAATTAAAATATTTACTTATTGAATGTCCATTTGCGGGTCAAGAGAAGACTATTTTAGAAAATTTACCAATGGAATTACTGGCTCGGTTATCGAGCCAGTCATTCCTGTGGTAAATTTTCAAAAATAGTCTTCTCTTGGCCTGCAAATGGACATTCACCGAGAGCGCTACAGAGGCCGGTTTTGGCCGGCTTTGTTATGAAAGGGTTAAAGGGCTACGCTATATTTTACATACTGGAGGTTTCCAGTCTATTCATCCATCATATTGTAGATATGGGATTGTCTTCTGGGGGGTCATGACCCCGGGGACATCTTATATTTGCAGTCCAAGACCCCCAGCGAAGAATATGACAAGACCCCCAGCAAAGAATATGACTATATTTTTTAATACCAGACGAGCTAGGGAATGGATAACACAATGAGCGAAAATGTATTAGCGTGTATTAGCGCGATCTAGTGTGTGCATCAAGTCGATGCAAAACTGACACGAAAATATAGCTGATACAATAAGTGAAATTGGAATATGAAATTGGAATAGAATAGACTAAGACTTAGGGCAGTGAGCTGATGGAATCTATCGGTGATTGAAGAATGAAAGCTGTTGCTGCAGGCGCGGCATAACCCTTTATAGTATTCAGCAGAAGTTATGACCAATAGTTTTCTAAATATTCAAGCAAGAGCGTCGGTAGAATGCTACGCACAGAGTGTACGTAGCACAGACTGAATGACTCATAGAATGACGTAGTAAACGTGGCGACGACCGACTTACCATAAGGACCGTAATAAGGTGACCGGGTTTCTATATTTCTATAGAGGCGACCCACGACACCAGATACGACACCAGATGTTGGTGAATCAGATGTACCACATGGTCACTACGTCATGGCACCCTTCTGAAATGCAGGCGTAGGCCTAATAAGCAAGGGGCTGGACGTGGGCATGATAGCGTCTGGCGCCAAGTAGATTAGAAAACCAGACGAAAAGTTGACAGAAGACGTTAGTCAGAATAAGATATTAAGAAACGATTAGCAATGATTGTCGAAGCAATGTCCATCACTGTCAAGTTTGGGGGAGGTTATCGGATAGAATTCTACACTCATGAGTCAATTAGGCCGCTTTAACTTGTTCGGTGTTCTTTTCCTAAGAGAGAAAATCGGAGTTTGATTAGTCAGGATGACGTCACAATCAATGAGCATCGAATCAAACTCTGGAAAGAGGAACCAAAACGAACATGGTAGAGGGCTCCAGAGAAGTATAAAAAGTGGACTTTAACTTTTTAGAAAGATCTTGGTTCCGAAAATTATTGCGCTTAGGTAAACCTAGCCTCGAGTCCGTATAGTTCTGTGGAACTGAATTTGTCGAAATTCAAACAAGTTCTTAGTGAATGGTTTTAAGTAGCCAAGAATGGTTTTTGACGAAAATGATTTAGAGAATCGTGAAACGCAACTTTGTAATGATAGAATAACCAGTATTCGTATTGTATGAAAATCAGTTATTTCTATAGACGCGAGTGACAGTAAAAGTTACTCAAAGTATCTGGTGGTAGTATAAGCCACCCATAATTGATAGAGATTGGTGGTAGTATAAGCCACTCATATTTACTTAGTGTTTTATTTAACAGTTTGTTTTCTATCGTGACAGCATAAGTCACACATATCCGTAGCCATATTAGACAGTCAAACTTAAGAGAATAAATTATCACTTCGATATTCTCGAAGCAAGAGTTTGGGTTGTGTATTGTCCAGTCTGGAAGCGACGGAAGACCACCGTCCCGAGCCACCATCTTTTACCCGAGTCAGATCAGGCCCAGATTATCGAGTATAAATATCGTCACCATTACCTTAGACGAGGCGAGCAGATAATCGTACTACTGCATCTTTGATAAGAGGTTGTCGCAGCAACCGGTACATCATATTCTTATCAGAAGTGTAGTAGATATATTTCTAAATTAGACCCGAAGATCGAAAATCTTCAATATGACATCATAATCAACTACGTAATATGTAGGATGATGTCATAATAAAGACGTCATGAAGGACATAATTAAGTTTGTCACGAATGCATAATTGATTGACAGACTAAAGTGTTGTTTCACGAATTGTATGTCTGTACTATTTAATAGGCAGCAATAGCGCTCAGTCAAGTTAGTTTCGAAATATTCAACAGCTTACCTGTTGTACCTGTAGATATTTCTGGAAATTGATAGTCCAGGAGTTTAGGGATCGATTGATGCCAACACGGGCGAAGTGTGGGTGGAGCGGAGCTAAAGATGGGTGGGAAATGGCTAAAACTGGAAAGGTCTATTCTCAAAACATATGCCATACAATTCTGAAATGGTGCACAGATCTTGTATACCATCACAGAATGTGCCTATTCTCATTTAAACATTTAATGGTCAAGATCTGTCAATAAAATTGAAATCTGCTTATTCAATGTCCATTTGTAGGCCAAGAGAAGACTATTTTTGAGAATCTACCACTGGAATGACTGGTTCGGGTATTGAGCCAGCCATTCCAGTGGTAAAATTTCAAAAACATTTTTCAAAATTTGCCACTGGAATAACTGGCTCAGTAATTTAGCGAGTTATTCCAGTGGTAAAATTTCTAAATTAATTTACACTTGTCCTGCAAATGATCCTTGGGCAAGACAATTTCAAAGGCCAGAGCTGGGCAGCTTGACCTGTGCTAATGGTAGCCACGCCTTGCCAATGGAGGAATCCAGGTTTAGCTCTGTCCCACCCATCTCTAGCTAAGCTCCGCCCATGCGTCATCTGCTGTTGATGCCTTTGGCAGCAACAGTGCCCTGTCAAAAAAGTTGCAAAATATTCAACAGCATGTTTATTAAATAGTAAAGACATACAATTCATACAACAGTCTGTCATCAATTTAGCATTCGTGCCGAACTTAGCTAAGTCATTCATGCGGTAATTGATTATGATGTCATCCTATACATCGCGTAGTTGATTATGATGTCATATGATTGAGGAATAAACTGGAATCCTATATAGCACTTTTACTATCACCATTTATATTTCATGGGGTTACTATATGATCCGAAGTAAATTAAGTTAAATTAATTTCAAATTTCAGTTAGAACATATATGTACCTGTAATATATTTATATGTATGTTGAAGTACCATTGATTTTCAATTATTATCCTTTTTAACCACAGATGGAGGACACCCAAACAAGGACCAGCAGTTGATAATAGCGGCTCTTTAACGGTCTCCATTCATAATGCATCCACTAATCAGACACAAAGGACGCAATGGTATATAGGCCTAAGCTTTTTAGATTAAGTTTTATAAAGACTATTTTTGAAAATTTGCCACTTGAATGACTGGCTTAATAACTGAGTCAGTCATTATTGGACTGCAAGTAGAGAATCGGTGAGCAGAAACTTTTGAGGTTCTTAATCATTAATGGAGTAAAACATGGTAGAAAATCAGTTGAATATTTTGAAATAAATTTGACTGGACGCAGCTTCTAGTAATTATTAAAATTGGTTTCAAAATATCACAAATATTATTTTTAATACATACATCATAAAGAATAGATTCTGTACAGCTCAGAATTAACTGAACATTTTTGCAAAAACAAAATAAAACGATCTGTCGGATATTTTGAACTTAATTCAGTTGGAAGCTGGCTTCCAATCAAATTAAATCCAAGATATTCAACAGAACATTTCTTACATCGTTTTCAAAATTGTACTAACTAACGTGTTTATGTTGTTGTTTTGGAAACATTTCAGCTTATTTATAAGCTTTATTCTATGTACTTTTAGGTTATTTTACGTTGTTGAGTCCAATATGGATTGTTATTGTACGAGCCCACATAATGTTGAAATCCATATTGGACGAGCCGCCGAGTCCAATATGGATTTTTCAACACAACATGGATGAGTGCAATAACAATGTATATTATACAATGTAAACTAACCTATTTATTATGCACCTATTACAATTATCAGCTAATAAACACCAAAAATCAACAGCAATTTACTTTAATCTCAAGCGAAAACTTGTACTTGTAGCAAATGAACTTTATCAACACGATAGAAGTTACCTCCCTTGACTACACAATATGAAGAAATTAATGCGGAAAGAGTTAGCATTCTTTATCATCCAATAGGGATTTTAAGCAGCATCTAATACAGATTTTACTGTACGGGTTTTGCATCGTCCAATATGGAAAAGTTATTGGATGGTTGTGCGGTACAATTTATAAGCGTTTCACTTCACAGGGTGGGGGGTTCTATAATAAAATGACATATATGTCGAGACATTTAAACAATGCATTCTTTTTACAGTGCTAAAATCAACCAGTCATATAATGTGGTGGAAATAAATGAATTGAATTTTATTAAATTCAAATTAGTTTATAGCATATTCATACTCAACCCTGTCTATAATAAACACCTGGGTTTTTAAGCCGAAAATTTGGTGGTTATTTAAGATGCTTACAGGTTATAAGACCACCTGTATTAATGAACCACATTCATTTGGCTATATACATACATTAGGTGGCCGTCTGGCTTTAGTTATCACTCTAGTCCTTTAACACTCATATCAGTCAAAAACAGTCTCTACAGTCATCTTCAGAAATCTAAATTTGCAGACCAAGAGAAGACTATTTTTGAAATTTTACCACTGGTAAAATTTCAAAAATATTTTTCTTTGAGAAAATTGAAATTTTCTCAAATAAATTTGAGGGTTAACGGGGTTAATGACAGGTTGCACGGTAGACTGTATGCTATATGTCATTCCTATGTTCTTGGTTAGGCTATGTTGGCGTGTAGCTATATGCCAGGTTATATGGTAGCCTGGATGTTATTGGTGTCTATTGTGCCAGGTTATATGGCAGACTGTATGTTATCGTTGTCTAATAAGGCTGGTTATATGGTAGCCTGGATGTTATTGGTGTCTTTTGTGCCAGGTTATATGGCAGACTGTATGTTATTGTTGTCTAATAAGCCAGGTTATATGGTAGAGTGTATGTTATTGTTGTCTAATAAGCCAGGTTATATGGTAGAGTGTATGTTATTGTTGTCTAATAAGCCAGGTTATATGGTAGCCTGGATGTTATTGGTGTCTATTGTGCCAGGTTATATGGCAGACTGTATGTTATTGTTGTCTAATATGCGAGGTTATATGGTAGACTATGTTATTGTTGTCTAATATGCCAGGTGATATGGTAGACTGTATGTTATTGTTGTCTAATATGCCAGGTTATATGGTAGACTATGTTATTGTTGTCTAATATGCCAGGTTATATGGTAGACTATGTTATTGTTGTCTAATATGCGAGGTTATATGGTAGACTATGTTATTGTTGTCTAATATGCCAGGTGATATGGTAGAGTGTATGTTATTGTTGTATAATATGACAGGTGATATGGTAGACTGTATATTATTGTTGTCTGATAAGCCAGGTTATATGGTAGACTGTATGTTATTGTTGTCTAATATGCCAGGTTATATGGTAGACTGTTATTGTTGTCTAATGTGCCAGGTGATATGGTAGACTGTATGTTATTGTTGTCTAATATGCCAGGTTATATGGTAGACTATGTTATTGTTGTCTAATATGCGAGATTATATGGTAGACTGTATGTTATTGTTGTCTAGTATGCGAGGTTATATGGTAGACTATGTTATTGTTGTCTAATGAGCCAGGTTATATGGTAGACTGTATGTTATTGTTGTCTAATATGCCAGGTTATATGGTAGCCTATGTTATTGTTGTCTAATATGCCAGGTGATATGGTAGAGTGTATGTTATTGTTGTCTAATATGCCAGGTTATATGGTAGACTGTATGTTATTGTTGTCTAATATGCCAGGTGATATGGTAGAGTGTATGTTATTGTTGTCTAATATGACAGGTGATATGGTAGACTGTATATTATTGTTGTCTGATAAGCGAGGTTATATGGTAGACTGTATGTTATTGTTGTCTAATATGCCAGGTTAGATGGTAGACTGTTATTGTTGTCTAATATGACAGGTGATATGGTAGACTGTATGTTTTTGTTGTCTAATATGTGAGGTTATATGGTAGACTGTATGTTATTGTTGTCTAATGTGCCAGGTTATATGGTAGACTGTATGTTATTGTTGTCTAATATGCAAGGTTATATGGTAGACTGTATGTTATTGTCGTCTAATATGCCAGGTTATATGGTGGACTATGTTATTGTTGTCTAATGTGCCAGGTTATATG
Organism: Chaetoderma sp. LZ-2023a; assembly: GCA_034401795.1. NCBI lineage: Eukaryota > Metazoa > Mollusca > Caudofoveata > Chaetodermatida > Chaetodermatidae > Chaetoderma > Chaetoderma sp. LZ-2023a. The sequence continues at coordinate 14,993,233 of CM067368.1, read as the reverse complement.
GTAGACTGTATGTTTTTGTTGTCTAATATGCAAGGTTATATGGTAGACTGTATGTTATTGTCGTCTAATATGCCAGGTTATATGGTGGACTATGTTATTGTTGTCTAATGTGCCAGGTTATATGGTAGACTGTATGTTTTTGTTGTCTAATATGTGAGGTTATATGGTAGACTGTATGTTATTGTTGTCTAATGTGCCAGGTTATATGGTAGACTGTATGTTATTGTTGTCTAATGTGCCAGGTGATATGGTAGACTGTATGTTATTGTTGTCTAATATGCGAGGTTATATGGTAGACTGTATGTTATTGTTGTCTAATGTGCCAGGTTATATGGTAGACTGTATGTTATTGTTGTCTAATATGCCAGGTTATGTGGTAGACTGTATGTTATTGTTGTCTAATATGCCAGGTGATATGGTAGACTGTATGTTATTGTTGTCTAATATGCGAGGTTATATGGTAGAGTGTATGTTATTGTTGTCTAATATGTCAGGTTATATGGTAGACTATATGTTATTGTTGTCTAATATGCCAGGTGATATGGTAGACTGTATGTTATTGTTGTCTAATGTGCCAGGTGATATGGTAGACTGTATGTTATTGTTGTCTAATATGCCAGGTTATATGGTAGACTATGTTATTGTTGTCTAATATGCCACGTTATATGGTAGACTATGTTATTGTTGTCTAATATGCCAGGTGATATAGTAGAGTGTATGTTATTGTTGTCTAATATGCCAGGTTATATGGTAGACTATGTTATTGTTGTCTAATATGCCACGTTATATGGTAGACTATGTTATCGTTGTCTAATATGCCAGGTGATATGGTAGAGTGTATGTTATTGTTGTCTAATATGCCAGGTGATATGGTAGACTATGTTATTGTTGTCTAATATGCCACATTATATGGTAGACTATGTTATTGTTGTCTAATATGCCAGGTGATATGGTAGAGTGTATGTTATTGTTGTCTAATATGCGAGGTTATATGGTAGACTGTATGTTTTTGTTGTCTAATATGTGAGGTTATATGGTAGACTGTATGTTATTGTTGTCTAATGTGCCAGGTTATATGGTAGACTGTATGTTATTGCTGTCTAATATGTGAGGTTATATGGTAGACTGTATGTTATTGTTGTCTAATGTGCCATGTTATATGGTAGACTATGTTATTGTTGTCTAATATGCCAGGTGATATGGTAGACTGTATGTTATTGTTGTCTAATATGCGAGGTTATATGGTAGACTGTATGTTATTGTTGTCTAATGTGCCAGGTGATATGGTAGACTGTATGTTATTGTTGTCTAATATGCGAGGTTATATGGTAGACTGTATGTTATTGTTGTCTAATGTGCCAGGTTATATGGTAGACTGTATGTTATTGTTGTCTAATATGCCAGGTTATGTGGTAGACTGTATGTTATTGTTGTCTAATATGCCAGGTGATATGGTAGACTGTATGTTATTGTTGTCTAATATGCGAGGTTATATGGTAGAGTGTATGTTATTGTTGTCTAATATGTCAGGTTATATGGTAGACTATATGTTATTGTTGTCTAATATGCCAGGTGATATGGTAGACTGTATGTTATTGTTGTCTAATGTGCCAGGTGATATGGTAGACTGTATGTTATTGTTGTCTAATATGCCAGGTTATATGGTAGACTATGTTATTGTTGTCTAATATGCCACGTTATATGGTAGACTATGTTATTGTTGTCTAATATGCCAGGTGATATAGTAGAGTGTATGTTATTGTTGTCTAATATGCCAGGTTATATGGTAGACTATGTTATTGTTGTCTAATATGCCACGTTATATGGTAGACTATGTTATCGTTGTCTAATATGCCAGGTGATATGGTAGAGTGTATGTTATTGTTGTCTAATATGCCAGGTGATATGGTAGACTATGTTATTGTTGTCTAATATGCCACATTATATGGTAGACTATGTTATTGTTGTCTAATATGCCAGGTGATATGGTAGAGTGTATGTTATTGTTGTCTAATATGCGAGGTTATATGGTAGACTGTATGTTTTTGTTGTCTAATATGTGAGGTTATATGGTAGACTGTATGTTATTGTTGTCTAATGTGCCAGGTTATATGGTAGACTGTATGTTATTGTTGTCTAATATGTGAGGTTATATGGTAGACTGTATGTTATTGTTGTCTAATGTGCCATGTTATATGGTAGACTATGTTATTGTTGTCTAATATGCCAGGTGATATGGTAGACTGTATGTTATTGTTGTCTAATATGCGAGGTTATATGGTAGACTGTATGTTATTGTTGTCTAATGTGCCAGGTTATATGGTAGACTGTATGTTATTGTTGTCTAATATGCCAGGTTATGTGGTAGACTGTATGTTATTGTTGTCTAATATGCCAGGTGATATGGTAGACTGTATGTTATTATTGTCTAATATGTGAGGTTATATGGTAGAGTGTATGTTATTGTTGTCTAATATGTCAGGTTATATGGTAGACTATATGTTATTGTTGTCTAATATGCCAGGTGATATGGTAGACTGTATGTTATTGTTGTCTAATGTGCCAGGTGATATGGTAGACTGTATGTTATTGTTGTCTAATATGCCAGGTTATATGGTAGACTATGTTATTGTTGTCTAATATGCCACGTTATATGGTAGACTATGTTATTGTTGTCTAATATGCCAGGTGATATAGTAGAGTGTATGTTATTGTTGTCTAATATGCCAGGTTATATGGTAGACTATGTTATTGTTGTCTAATATGCCACGTTATATGGTAGACTATGTTATCGTTGTCTAATATGCCAGGTGATATGGTAGAGTGTATGTTATTGTTGTCTAATATGCCAGGTGATATGGTAGACTATGTTATTGTTGTCTAATATGCCACATTATATGGTAGACTATGTTATTGTTGTCTAATATGCCAGGTGATATGGTAGAGTGTATGTTATTGTTGTCTAATATGCCAGGTTATGGTGGACTGTATGTTATTGTTGTCTAATATGCCAGGTTATATGGTAGACTGTATGTTATTGTTGTCTAATATGCCAGGTTATATGGTAGACTGTATGTTATTGTTGTCTAATGTGCCAGGTTATATGGTAGACTGTCTAATATGCCAGGTTATATGGTAGACTGTATGTTTTTGTTGTCTAATATGCCAGGTGATATGGTAGACTGTATGTTATTGTTGTCTAATGTGCCAGGTGATATGGTAGACTGTATGTTATTGTTGTCTAATATGCCAGGTTATATGGTAGACTATGTTATTGTTGTCTAATATGCCACGTTATATGGTAGACTATGTTATTGTTGTCTAATATGCCAGGTGATATAGTAGAGTGTATGTTATTGTTGTCTAATATGCCAGGTTATATGGTAGACTATGTTATTGTTGTCTAATATGCCACGTTATATGGTAGACTATGTTATCGTTGTCTAATATGCCAGGTGATATGGTAGAGTGTATGTTATTGTTGTCTAATATGCCAGGTGATATGGTAGACTATGTTATTGTTGTCTAATATGCCACATTATATGGTAGACTATGTTATTGTTGTCTAATATGCCAGGTGATATGGTAGAGTGTATGTTATTGTTGTCTAATATGCCAGGTTATGGTGGACTGTATGTTATTGTTGTCTAATATGCCAGGTTATATGGTAGACTGTATGTTATTGTTGTCTAATATGCCAGGTTATATGGTAGACTGTATGTTATTGTTGTCTAATGTGCCAGGTTATATGGTAGACTGTCTAATATGCCAGGTTATATGGTAGACTGTATGTTTTTGTTGTCTAATATGTGAGGTTATATGGTAGACTGTATGTTATTGTTGTCTAATGTGCCAGGTTATATGGTAGACTGTATGTTATTGTTGTCTAATATGCAAGGTTATATGGTAGACTGTATGTTATTGTCGTCTAATATGCCAGGTTATATGGTAGACTATGTTATTGTTGTCTAATGTGCCAGGTTATATGGTAGACTGTATGTTATTGTTGTCTAATGTGCAAGGTTATATGGTATACTGTATGTTATTGTTGTCTAATATGCCAGGTTATATGGTAGACTGTATGTTATTGTTGTCTAATTTGCCAGGTTATATGGCAGACTATGTTATTGTTGTCTAATTTGCCAGGTTATATGGTAGACTGTGTGTTATTGGTTTCTAATATGACAGGTGTTATTGTAGACTGTATGTTATTGATATCTAATATGTCAGGTGATATGGTAGACTGTGTGTTATTGACGTGCAATCATATGACATTCCTATACTCACATTTGTGTTGCCATGTAGCTATATACCAGGTTTTATCTCGGAGCCCTAGGCTGTATGTTGTTAGTATGTAGATATGTGCCATTCCTATGCTCATGTGCTAGACGCTGTTGGTGGCGTGTAGATATATGCCTGGTATTATGGTAGACTGTATGTTGTTAGCATGTATCTAGTTAGCATGTGTCTGTATGTTGTTAGCATGTGTCTATATGCTTCTCTTTTAGGGGTGCCCCTGCGGAGGACCAACCTAACAGCCTGACCAGACAGCATATACTGGTAAGCTGTTGCTAATGTGTATTTCACTTCAAGAGTATACTTACCTCCCTAATACTTTTGAATATTGCTAAATATTGGCTTTCACTCAATAAACACTCAGATTTAAAACAGTTAGGTGCCCCTACTGGGCAGGGAGTCAGAGCGTAGTCTGGCGGATGCCAGCCCCACCACCGCGCATGCGCAGACTAGCACTTCCTCTTTGCTAGATTATTGGCAAAGAGAACACACATGTCTTTTTGAGTCATAAGCTTTTCTCGCTCTTAAACTGTTATTTGGTTTATATTTTGGAGTGATAGTGTCTGATTTGTATGGCAGGAGGGAACACTTCGCCACAGGAGGACTTAGGACCTTTAAATCAGGTGACTTCTAGTAAAATTAGCGAGTTTTCTTCCCGGTGTATTGTGTTTCCGGGACTCGCGTTTACCGTGATAAGCGCCTTAGTTAGTTGGTTTATGTCAACTCGGTGCTACCTAGGACTAATTTCTCTTTCTGTTTATGTCCACAGGTCTGTATGACGCTAGGTGGTGACATCACAGTAGCAGAGAGTTAGTTTTCTCTCCACCATGGTTCCATTTCCTACTAACACTGTTAGGTTATCTAACCAAATGAAAAATATGTCCAGTGAGTTGGAGGCCTAGTATAAAGGTCTTCTCACTTTGCCCTCTTGATCCAATTCCTTTCCCATGAGGTGGAGAGAGTTAAGAGGCGTGCAGATGGTGGAGTTCTCCGGTTCGTCACGTTGGATGGTTTGTCTATACAAAGTGTCAGGTATCTAGTTATTGATAATGTGGTGATGTTAATTATTGTAAACAAACAAAGGGAGATAATTAACATTTTTGCCAGAAAAGAGTTATCTATATGTATCTGATGGTTGTGTAGTCGACTTATCCATTCAGCATACAATTCGTCCTTGCACTTGGATGTTTTGTTGGGATCGATTTTTTCCTGTCACGGGATTAATGACGTCATAATCAGCCTGGCTATGTGTTTATCAGCATTTCAAGCGCTATGCTGGTTTCTGATGTATATTGATCTTTATGATCGTTTTCCTTCTCTTTGAGTTGGATTGAGTTTCTAAGCTTAACTAGTTGCTCATACTCCTTGTCCTTTGCCCTGTTTCAGGGACCGGGTTGCGCGTCCTGTGGTTGTTTTCTTCATGAAAAGTTCTGGTCTCATCTGTGCTATCAATGTAGCCCTTGTGGTCCCTTGGTTAATTGTGACATATGTAAGCACTGGGGAGGCGAGTTAATGTCCGAATTCTTGTGCTGCTTACAGGCGACGGACAAGGTGGTAGAGGAGGAGAAGAAGAAGAAGCGGAAACGAGAGGTTGTAAGTAGGAAGGGTAAGGGGAAGGTCTCGTCCGCGGTGGATATGGAGGCCTTCCGGACCGAGATGTTGGGAGAGATGAAGAGGACAATAAAGGATTTGGTTCCAGGGTTGCTTCGTGGCATGCTTCCTGGACCAAATCCTTTACTGTCCTCATCATCGGCTTCGGAGCAGGTAATCCCCGCCTCTGGATCGATTTTCCTTAGTCCGCTTCCGTTGTTCGACGATTCAGAGGTGGCCCCATTAGAGGGGGCGTTCCACGGCCCTGGCAGCAGGCTTATTGCCGCGCCGATAGGGGACCGTGGACGGTTGTCGCTGGAACCCGCGGGCTGCTTATCAGTCCAGGGGTATCCGCACGCCGCGGTGGCCAGTACCTCCTATGGCACCGTTCCTGGTCAGCCCGGGTTAGCTCTCTTTGCTGACCCGGGGTCTAATCTTTCTGACCAAGGTAATGAGGATTACCTGCTAGGGTCGCCGTCTGACGACGTGGACATGGATGAAGACGTTTGTGCACCCCTCGCGGGGAATACAGGCGCCTTATTCCACGGTTTTACTCACCCTGGAGTAAAGTCCGCGGCTCAGGTGGTGGCCCAGGGCGCTGCTGATGGCCAGCGGTACCGCATACCTCGGCTTGCCGAGGGTGTTGCTGGTGCTGGCCGGGCCCGTGGTGAGACTATATATACCCCGCGCTCTGCCACGGTGCCTGCTCCTGGTCAAACCAGTGATATTCTCATGCCGGTGCTGTCAGGCCCGCGTGTTTTCCCTGGCTTGCCAGGTGTATCAGCATACCCGCCGTCAAGCTCTACTGCTTGCGCTCAGGAGGAAGACGAAGGACCCCGTCTTGTAGAGCGCTCGCAGTTAGCCACGGAGGAGAATTGGTATGACGCTTGCCAGTGGTTGGTGAGCGTTAGGCCTGATCTGCCCGTGGAGCAGTCGGCTAGCCAGCGTGTTCACACGCCGTGGTTAGCTGGGAAACCGACTGCTAACGCTATGCCTTCTCTGCCGCTGGCGGAGCATGTCGTTGACATGTTCAAGGCGGCGGAGTCGTCCATTAAGTCGAGTGGACGTCTCGCGAAGGCCCCTCGCGAGGTGGCCAGGCGTTGTCGCATCGTGCCCCTGGATTACCAGCGGTACGGTGTGGTACCCAAGCCCAGCGTGGATGACCGCGCGGCTTTGGGTGAGGATGCGCAGCCAGGCTCCCGTTCTGACACGGGTGTCTTGTGCGCGAACGCGTTGCGTTCGGCGAATACCGCGTTGCGTGATGCGGAGGAGAGTGGGAGGGCTTCGATTGCCGCTCTGTCCCACGTCTCCCAGCTGTTACAGGGGGTAGTAACGGCATCCGCATCGCGCCAGCCAAGTCCGGTCACTGTCCAGCGAACCATCCAGGATGGTATTAACCTGGCGCTGGACTGTATGACTCGGGCGGTGACCAGGAGTGTCAGGGCAAGACGCACGTTTGCCCTGGACAATCTGTGCCCGTCTCAGGACCTGTACAATAGGCTACTGCGTACGCCTATGACGGGCCCTGGTCTTTTTGGAGGTGAGGGATGTCGCCACCTCCAAGAGACGGTCACCCTGGTGAATAACCAGAGGGCGCTGCGCGAGCAGTTTGATGTGCTGCGTCGTGCTAACGCTCGCGCCGCGGCCCCGGCGTATCGTCCCCTGCAGGCTCGAGGTGGTGCTGGCCAGGTCAGTGGCCAGCCACCGTCGGCCTCGGCCGCGTGCGATTCGGCCAGCAGCGAGGGGGGCGCAGGTTCCTCAGGCGCCGTCAGCCAGGCAGCCGCCCGCGCACCGAGGTGCGCGCGGGGCGGGGCGGGGCGCGCGAGGATCTGGGCGTGGTTATCGGTCCTGACAGGACGCTTACCGCGGTAAGAACCACTCCGGTGTGTATGGCGACGGAGACAGTGCCGCTCTTGCATGCCTCGTGTCCACCGCGGTCCCTAGGTGGGCCGGTGGGAGGCCGGCTAGCCGGCCACATGCAAGAGTGGGAACGGTTAACTCAGGACCGTTTAGTCTTGCGATGGCTTTCCGTCGGGTATCATCCAGAGTGGGTGACAGGCCCGCCGTCGCGACTGTCTCTGGTGCCAGTCTGGACTCCCATTCCGAGAGATCCAGAGCAAAGGTTGTGTATCGAGGAGGAGATAAATTCCCTCATACAAAAGGGAGCTATTCAGCCGGCACAAAGGTGTCCGGGCTTCTATTCAACCCTGTTCTTAGTAACAAAACGCACCGGAGGGTGGAGACCGATTCTCAACCTCAAGCCATTGAACAAGTTCATCGAGACGCCCAGTTTCAAGATGGAAACGGTGCGCTCGGTGTTGGCGGGGTTGGAGAGGGGGATGTGGACGGCGTCGATAGATTTGAAGGACGCTTATTTCCACATCCCCATCCACGGGAGTTTCTGTCGCTTCCTGAGATTTGCATTCCAGGGCAGACAGTGGGAATTCAGGGTGTTGCCCTTCGGAATTTCCACGGCTCCTCGGGTTTTCACCCGTGTGGTTCTTGCGATCACAGCATACCTCCGCAGGAGAAGCATAGCAGTCCACACGTACATAGACGACTGGCTGTTGAAAGCGCACACCCGGGAAAGTTTGTCCGCCAATCTGGAGATTGTTTTGAAAATTCTCACAGACTTGGGCTGGATGATCAATTTCCCAAAATCAGAGCTGACTCCATCCCAGAAGTTTGTTTACCTGGGGATGTTCTTCGATCTAGAGACAGGATATGTTTATCCTACTCAGGAGAGAGTTCAGAAACTCATCTCATTGATTCAGTCAGTGTGCGACAGTCGTCATGTCCTGGCACGGGTTTACTTGAGAATGCTGGGGTTGATGGTTTCGTTGGAACCAGTCATTCCTCAGGCCGCCTTACGCAGGCGGCCGATCCAGTTGTTTCTCATGACACAATGGACCCAGAGTACAGGTTCGCTGGACTCGAATGTGTCAGTGTTGGCGCCTCTGATTCACCACCTGCAATGGTGGTTGAATACAGAGAATCTCTTGCCGGGGGTTTTGCTAACCCCTCCCCACCCTCAGGTGACTGTGTATACAGATGCATCGATGGAGGGCTGGGGAGCTTGCCTGGAAGAATCCACGATATCAGGGCTTTGGAATCTGGAACAGTCAAAGGAACATATAAATCTACTGGAGCTAAGAGCAGTAGTCCTGGGCCTGGAACATTTCTTACAGAAAGTTCAGGGCAAGATTGTTCTTATTCGTTCAGACAACTCAACAGTTGTGACTTACATAAACCGCCAGGGCGGAACGAAGTCGCCCAGTCTCTGTATGATGACATGGAAACTGCTTTGTTGGTGTCTGGATCACCAGATTACCTTGAAAGCAGTTCATATTCCGGGAAGGTTAAACCTGCTAGCAGACTCATTGAGCCGAAGGATGAGTGTTTTACCCACGGAATGGCAACTAAATCAATGTGTGGCGGATCGTCTGTTCGACCATTGGGGGAAACCCAACATCGATTTGTTCGCAACGAAGAAGAATGCGAAGATGACGACGTACGTCTCTCCGATTCCGGATCCAAGCGCTTTCGCAACAGATGCGTTAGCTATCAGCTGGGGGAGAATGTATGCATACGCATTCCCTCCAGCAATCCTGATTCCAAAAATTCTTCAGAAAATCAGACAAGAGGAATGCCAAGTGCTTCTGATCGCCCCGGATTGGCCAAGCCGATCATGGTATACGGATCTGCTGGACCTTCTGGTCTGCAATCCGGTTCCTCTGCCTCTGATGGACGATATTATCTTCCAGGGCAAGGCCCTTCACAACAATCCGTCAATGTTCAGATTGACTGCGTGGATGTTGTCAAGGAATCTAGAATTAAGGAGGGCTTTTCTGAGCAAGCAGCCATGTTTATGGCCAAAGCCAGGAGGGGGTCAACCTCCAGAGCATATAATTATAAAATCAACAGATTTGCAGAATGGTGCTCAAAAAGATGTATTGATCCAATGGATTCATCTATTCAAGTAGTAGCTGATTTCCTCTGTCACCTCTATGATGCCTATAGCCTCAAGCCTAACTCTATTGCTGGTTATAAGTCAGCATTAATGTCTGTTATTCCTTGCTTGGCTAAGAGGGGAAGTGATGAAGTAAATACATTAAATGTATTAATTAAAGGCATGGGCAATCTAAGACCAAGGAATCCACCTGTGATTCCGTCTTGGAGTTTATCGCTAGTGCTTCAAGTACTAGGTGATAAGCCTTTTGAACCACTTAGTTCCATTTCTATGAAACTATTAACACTGAAGACTGTGTTTTTAATTGCTGCGGCCTCGGCTAGGCGTAGGAGTGAAATTCATGCCTTATCAGCCGAGGATGACCGTTTTGTGGTTTCAGGGGAAGGCCTTAAGCTGCTACCTAGGATTAATTTCTTGGCTAAAAATCAGTCGTTGAAATATCCAGGTCAACCTATTGTTTTGCCTGCTTTAACTAGATATGATCCTAATTCTAAAGCATGGTGTCCCGTCCGGGCGCTGCGCCGGTACAAACACCGTACGGCGGCATGGCGCACCGACCAGTCAGCGTTATGGTTGTCATATATTGAACCCCATGGGAGGGCTTCTAAGGACACCATTTCCAGGTGGATTGTGGAATGCATTCAGTTTTGCCATAAATCCGCCACCGGGAAGCAGGTTGACGTGGCCAAGGCTCACAGTGTCCGCGGCGTAGTGACATCCACGGCCCTATTTAATGGGGTCCCTGTGGATGATATTATGTCGGTGGCTCAGTGGCACTGTGAGTCAAGTTTTACAGACCATTATCTCCGTGACACCTCTAATCCTCTCGCCTTGTCGGTTTTGAAAAAATAAATCGGTTTATATTTTTTGAGGAGGTTTTTCCTCATTACTTATATATTTCACAATTAATTTATGGAAACACCCACTTTTTGGGGCCTGCATCAGTCTTTACCAATGGGAAGATGATGTCAGCAGCCTTTTCAACAAGGTCAGTCTTGTTCATGTGTTGTCCGTTGTTGATTGTATTGTCACGATTACCCGTTATTAATATGGTGATGGTTTGTGTATTTGTGTGGTTCATTGTTGAGAGTTACGAAAATGGAGCTTTTTTGTCTCTGTCCTGTAGTACATGGCACTTGTACGTAGAGAGCGTATAGGACATTGAGGTCAGTCGACTCTTCCTCCCTGGAAGGAGGGGGGGGGGGGGAAGCGCATATGACATTCGGTCATCTCTCATACATCGGTGGTGTTATCCGATGGTTAGTCAAATCCTGACTGTTTTTTCTTACAGTTTCAGAAGTTTAAGTGCCTTAAACGCAGAAAAGCGTATTGGGATGAGCTGGTCTTTTGACCTCGCCTCCCTCCCGCCAGATTCACTTTCGAATTCTGGCAATATCAAAAGTATTAGGGAGGTAAGTATACTCTTGAAGTGAAATAAACGAAATCTAGGATTTCTTTTTTCACGAGAGAGTTGATACTTACCTCCCTAGATACGGACCCGGCCTCTCCACCCCACAGAGGCTCGGTCTTCAGGCTCTTAATAGTTGCATGTGTGTCAGCCAATAATCTAGTCAGAGGAAGTGCTAGTCTGCGCATGCGCGGTGGTGGGGCTGGCATCCGCCAGACTACGCTCTGACTCCCTGCCCAGTAGGGGCACCTAACTGTTTTAAATCTGAGTGTTTATTGAGTGAAAGCCAATATTTAGCAATATCAAAAGTATTAGGGAGGTAAGTATCAACTCTCTCGTGAAAAAAGAAATCCTAGATTTCGTTTATTTCCAGTTTTAGCTATTCCCCGCCCATCTGTAGCTAAACTCCACCCACACCTCGCTCGTGTTCAAATCGCTCGATTCTTGAACTCCTTGACTCAATTTCCAGAAAACTGTACAGATAAGCTGTTGAATATATTGAAACTAATTTGACTGGGTGCTGTTGCTGCCTATGTCAGCAACAGCGCCCAGTCAAATTAGTTTTTAAATATTCAACAGCATGTTATATATAGTATATAGCAGACATACAATTTGTACAACAACGCGTAGTCCATCACCAATTATGCGTTCGTGATGAACTTATCTACGTCATGATGTCGTTAATTATGACTTCATCCTACATGTCATGTAGTTGATGATGAATTCATGTGATGGATGGATAAACTGGAAAGGCCCATTCTAGATGGCATGAAAATGGAAACATGTTTATATATACAAGTGCCTATGTTAGATGGAAAGTCTGTTAATATTTTCTACTGTAGGATATAATATGCAGACTTATTGAATAGGAGTTTAACATGCCATGCTCTTTAAACAATACAGTGTTTAATTTGTTCATAACCCTTTCACTGACAGATCCTGGGTCTCCGTAACAATCTCTACAGTGGTATTGAGGAATGTCCATTTGCAAGCCAAGAGAATAGTATTTCTGAAATTTTACCACTGGAATTACTAGCTTAATTAAGCCAGTCATTCATGTTGTAAATTTCCAAAAATTGTTTTCTCTTTTCTTGTCAATGCCACGCTTCTACAGTTTAATTGTTGCCAATACCACGTGATGATGTGCATTTTTCAACAAAATCTGTCCCTGTATGCCAGAGTTATCTTCCCTGAAGATTTTAGCAGTCCATCCGTTTCTTGGCAGTGCCAGATATCGAAATGTCTTGAATTTCGCAATTCCTTTTCATTGGAATCCTATTGTGAGATTCACTGTCATGATTTCATGCCGACCAAAGTCATCTATATTCACCAAACTTGTAACTGTCCCATAAAAGAGTTACCCCCCCTCATGAAATGGGAGCGTGCGTGTGTGTTGTATTATATTGTACATGTATTTTGATCATTCACTAAATCACTATTCTGTTTGATTTATTTTTAGAATCTTAAACCTGCGAAAAAGCAAACATACAAATTCAATAGAAATATCTTTGGTCAGGCACAGGTCAGTATGATGATATGGTATCACTCCCCACCTCTGACATGAACACACACAGACAGTATGATATGACTTCACTGCCCTCTTCCTCTGACATGAATACACACATACAAACAGTGTGATATGGCTTCGCTGCCATCTTCCTCTGACATGAACACACACACACATGCACACATACAGACAGTATGATATGACTTCACTGCCGTCTTCCTCTGACATGAACACACGCATGCACACATACAGACAGTATGATATGGCTTCACTGCCCTCTTCCTCTGACATGAACACACACATGCACACATACAGACAGTATGATACGACTTCACTCCCCTTCTCCTCTGACATGAACACACACATGCACACATACAGACAGTATGATATGGCTTCACTTCCCTCTTCCTCTGACATGAATACACACATGCACACATACAGACAGTATGATATGGCTTCACTGCCCTCTTCCTCTGACATGAATACACACATGCACACATACAGACAGTATGATATGGCTTCGCTGCCCTCCTCCTCTGACATGAACATGCACACATACAGACAGTATGATATGGCTTCACTGCCCTCATCCTCTGACATGACCACACACATGCACACATACAGACAGTATGATATGGCTTCACTTCCCTCTTCCTCTGACATGAACACACGCATGCACACATACAGACAGTATGATATGACTTCACTCCCCTTCTCCTCTGACATGAACAGACACATGCACACATACAGACAGTATAATGTGACATCACTCCCCCCCCCCCACCCTCCTCTGACATGAACACACACATGCACACATACAGACAGTATGGTATGACTTCACTCTCCTCTGACATGAACACACACATGCACACATACAGACACTATGATATGACATCACTCCCTCCCCCCCTCCCCCCCGCCCTCCTCTGACATGAACACACACATGCACACATACAGACAGTATGATATGACATCACTCCCCCCCCCCCCGCCCTCTAACATGAACACACGCATGCATACATACAAACAGTATGATATGACATCACTCCCCCACCCTCCTCTGACATGAACACACTCATGCACACATACAGACAGTATGATATGACATCACTCTCCCCCCCCCCCCCGTGCTCTCCTCTGACATGAACACACGCATGCACACATACAGACAGTATGATATGACATCACCCCTCTGACATGAACACATGCATGCACACAGACAGTATGATATGACATCACCACCCCCCCCCCACCCTCCTCTGACATGACCACATGCATGCACCCATAATACAGACAGTATGATATGACATCACTCCCCCCCCTGCCCTCCTCTGACATGAACACACGCATGCACACATACAGACAGTATGATATGACATTACTCCCCCCCCCCCCCCTCCTCTGACATGAACACATGCATGCACACATACAGACAGTATGATATGACATCACTCCCCCCCCTCCTCTGACATGAACACACGCATGCGCACATACAGACAGTATCATATGACATCACTCCCCCCCCCCTCCTCTGACATGAACACACGCATGCACACATACAGACAGTATGATATGACATCACCCCCCCCCCCTCCTCTGACATGAACACACACATGCACACATACAGACAGTATGATATGACATCACACACCCCCACCCACACCCCCACACCCCGCCCTCCTCTGACATGAACACACGCATGCACACATACAGACATTGTTATCATAACTTAGTTAGCAACACCTTTCATCACAAAGATATTGCTTAATGTTGCATTGACTCAGGATCATTAGCAGGAGCCAACGAGAAACAAACTTAAAAATAAAACAAGATTTATTGTTGAGCTTATGGGAATTGTAGGATGCTTCGATTAGTGATCAGAATGGTGTCTGGCAATGGAAGATTCCTGTTTATCCATCAATCAGGACATCATAATCGCCTACGTGACGTGTAAGATGACATCATAATCAATTTCGTCATGAATGCCGTAGCTAAGTGATATAGCTTGTGATGCGGAGGCTCAGTCATTTAGTTAAACTATGAACCAGAATTATTAATTAATAATTACTAGCTCACTTGGCCTGAAATGAAAAATTTACCGTAAATTGTCAAAATTCTACGCCTCATTAATCGCTTAGTGGATTTCAACCTAATTTGGCTGGAAGGATCCTATGGGTGTAGGCTTCAGAACGTTTATACAGAATAATGATTGGTCAACATTTTAGGTGAAAATCTTAACCTTTATGAAAAATTTACCAGAAATTATAAAAACGCTACGCCTCATTAAGCGCTTGGCGGATTTTCACCTAAGTTGACTGGAAGGACTCTATGGATGCACGCTTCAGAACTTGCATACAGAATTTTGACTGGGAAATTTTTTGGTTGAAAATCTTACTGGAAATCATCAAAACGCATCTCCGCCCTTAACCGCTTGGTGGATTTTATCAAAATTTGGCTGGAAGGATTTGATAGTGGTAGGCTTTTGAACTTCTATTGAGAATTTTGGTTGGTAAATTTTTTGGCGTCCATCTTGAATTTCTTGAAAATTTTCTAAAACAATTTAAAACGACTCCTTAATTAATTAATGGCCCGATTTCAACAAAACTTGGGTGGTAAGGATTTTATGACACTAGGCTTCAACATATCAAACAGGAATTTTGATTGGTCAATTTCTTTGTTGGCCATCTTGGATTTTTTTTAATTATCCATCATGTCTATTAAATGAAAATGGTTCAAATGCCAATGGTCACGGTGAGTGTCACAGGCCCTTGGGCCTCTTAATTTATTAATATTTAAAGGCGTATAATTCTTATTATTATTATTATTATTATTATTATTATTCAGACTGGCTTATCACTGAATGCGAGATTTAGCTCAGATGAACAAGTTGAATTGGAAGGCAGACAAGTATTCTTCTAGCGATAACAGTCTTCTTTATAAATGTCCAGTTTAAGCGATGTCCAGCTTGATGATGTCCAGTTTGTTGTGGTCCAGCAGTTTAACCGTGAACATTTTCAGGATATCTATTGGTGCTAACCTGTGGATAAATAGTGATCCTGAGGCAGACTGCTTTACCATTTAACTCTCATATCAGCCAAAATCGGCTTCTGCAGTGGTCTTGAGAAATGTACATTTGCAGACCAAGAGAAGACTATTTTAGAAAATTTACCATTGGAATGACTGGCTCGATAACCGAGCCAGTCATTCCAGAGGTAAATTTTCAAAAATAGTTCTCTTAGTCTACAAAAAAAACGATTTTCTTTAAAAAAAAAAAAAAATTCTTGAACAAATTTAAGGGTTAAAGTGTTAACGGAGGTTAGCCATAGACTAAAAAATATCAATTTACAGATTAATGCTTTACTTGGAAAGCCATGTAAAATATCTTCTGTAATGCTCCTGAGAATTATCCACTTGTAGGCCAAGATAGGAATGGCTTAGAAAGCGTGCTACTGGAGTCCCTGCGGAGTGTGACCACCTCTGTTACCATGAAAGCCATTTGAGCTGTATGTCTTCTCAAATACTATTTTCTTGTCTTGCAAATAGACATGTCCATGGAAACAATCTTATGTGTCTGGACTCATTTTGACAATTAAAAGGTTAACCCTTTAACACTCAAATATATTCAAAAAAATATCCATTTGTAGACCAAGAGAAGATTATTTTTGAAAATTTACCACTGGAAACGACTGGCTCGATAACCGAGCCAGTCATTCCAGGTGTAAGTTTTCAAAAGTAGTTTTCTGTTGGTCTACAAAAGGACCTTTTTCAAGATCACCACAGAAGCCGAGTGTTAAAAGGTTTGGAGAATATTTTTGTAAGCTAACCCATGCCATACCTGGCCTGATAAACCCGGCATACCTGTAGTGTTGTTAAAAAATACCCTCTCCGCTTGGTCTCTAGCCCTTTAACCACTCAACCTGGACAAGGATAGCTTTTTCAGTCGTCTTGGGAAATGTCTGTTTACAGGCAATGAGAAAACATTTTGAAAATTTAACACGAGACTTACTCACTCGATAATCGAGCCAGCCATTACAGGGATACATTTTCAAAAATAATAGTCTCTTGGCCTGCAAATTGACAGAGAAAATTTGTCCAAAGGGTTAAAGCAATATTTTCTGCGATTATTAACTCACCTGGCCTAAAATGCCAAGTGAGCTTATGCCATGGCGGTGGTCCGTCATGTATCCGTCCGTTAACTTTATCTTTAAATGACTTCTCAAGAACCACTAGGCCGATTTCAATTATATATGGCAGGAAGCATCCTTAGGCCATAGCGATTCAAATTTGTTTAAGCGGAGCTGATCAGCCAATTTGGCCAGCGACCATCTTGGATTTTGGGCGATTTTAGCTCACCTGGCCTGAATGGCCAACTGAACTTATGCCATGGCGGCAATCCATCCGTCTGTCAGCTGTCCGTCAACTTTTTCTTTAAAAGCCTACTCCTCATTAACCGCTTGACCGATTTCAATCAAACTTGGCTGGGAGGATCCTAGGGTGGTAGGTTTCAGAACTTGTATACAGAATTTTGATTGGTCAGCTTTTTTCGGCAGCCATCTTGGATTTTCTGAAGATTTCGGGAAATCAATTAAAAGCCTACTCCTCATTAACCACTGGGCTGATTTCAATCAAACTCTGGGAAGGACCCTAGAGTAGTATGCTTCAGAACATGTATACAGAATTTTGATTGGACAATTATTTTGGTGACCATCTTGAATTTTCCGAAAAATGGCAGGAAACTGTTTAAAATGCTACTCATTAACTGCTTGGACCATTTCAGCCAAACTTGGCTGGAAGGATACTAGGCTGAGGTTTCAGAAATTGTATACAGAATTTTGATTGGTCAATTTTTCTGGCGGGCATCTTGGATTTTTTGAAAATTTCTGGAAATCATTTAAAAGGCTCCTTACTACTCATTAACCGCTTGAACGATTTTGAGCAAACATGGCTGGATGGACCCTAGGGGGTGTGTGCTTCAGAGCTTGTATGCAGAATTTTGATTGGTCTATTTGTTTGGTGCCATCTTAAATTTTCCGAACAATGGCTGGAAAGCGTTAAAAACGCTACTCCTCATTAACTGCTTAGGCTATTTCAATCAGACTTGACTCGAAGGACCCTATGGTGGTAGGATTCGGAACATGTATACAGAATGATAAGTTTTTAAAGTGGCCATCTTGGATTTTCCGAAATGTTTTTGAAATCATTTAAAACGCTACTCATTAACTGCTTGGCCGGTTTGAACCAAAGTCAGCTTCATGGACCCTAGTCTTGTACACTTCAGAACGCGTGTACAGAATTTTGACTGCTCGATTTTTTTTGGGGTGGGCATCTTGGATTTTCTGGAAAATGTGAATTCGTTTAAGGCGCTATTCCTCATTAACCTCATGGGCAATTTAAACCAAATTGAGCTGGAGGGATCCTATAGTGGTATCTTCTAGAAATTTTATTCCGAATTTTAATAGGTCAATGTTTTGGAAGCCATCTTTGATTTTCTGAAAATTATCCGGACCTATTTAAAAATGGTATTCCTTAATCAATAGTCTGATTTCAAAAAAACTTGTGTCGAACGATTCTATGATGGTAGACTTCAAAATGTCAAATGAGAAACTGGATTGGTCTATTTTTTTGGTGCCCATCTTGGATTTTCTGAAAATTATCCTTCATGTCTATTTAAATGCAAATGATTCAAATATTAATGGTCCAGGTGAGCATCACAGGCCCTTGGGCCTCTTGTTAGAAATGTCTTTAAAAATTCCCGAAACCGCTTGGGGGATCAATTTAAAACTCATGAAATATCATATCTAGGATAAATGGTTTGGTGGGCATCTGGGATCATTTTCCTGCCAAACGCTCCCATACTAAATCAATAGGAAATTTAAAATGTCTTCTCAAGAACCACTGTGCCGATTTCAATTATATTTGGTAGGAACAATCATTAGGGCATAGAAATTCAAGTTTGTTCAAATGAAACCGATCGGGCAATGTGGCCGCCGGCCATTTTAAAGTTTGGCCATTTGTTAGGTATATCTTGGGGCATCGATTCAAAACTCATGAAATACCATCTAGGGGAAGAGCTGATTCATTTTTTTCAAGGGAATTTGATTGGCCAAATAGTTCGGCAGCCATCTTGAATGAATTAGTTTTCACAAAAACGGCTTCTCCAGAACCGCTGAACGGATTGAGCAAAAATTTGGGTGTTATGATTAGGGACTAAGATCCTTTAAAGTTTGTTCAAGGAAAGTTGATAAGATTTTTTTTATTTGATGGATTTTGAAGCCTAAATTGATTGGCCTTAAATAGGTTTTTGGGTATTCTGATTTAAAATTTTCCATTTTCAAAACAGTCGAATGAACTGAATGAATGGCTGCTAAAAAGCTCTGATACCAAACCAACAGGAAATTTGGCCGGTGGCCATCTTCAATTTTGTTTGATTTTTAAAATATTTTAAAATCTGATCTGAAACCGCTTGGGGGACTGATTTAAAACTCATGAACTATGATCTAGGGCAAGCGCTGAACCAAGTTTGTTCAAAAGAACCTGATTGGTCGATTTGCTTGTCAGCCTTCTTGGATGATCTAGTTGAAATTCTGGCCCCAAACCTAGCTGAAATGCCTATGTTCCAGGTGAGCGGTACAGGCCCTTTAGCTTCCTCGGCCAGTGAGGAAAGAATCCTGAAATATCATAAACTGCATCAAAGCAATGAGTTAAATAATGTAATCATTTTGTGGATGTAAATAATATAAATATTTAATTAAAAGTTAATGCTAGGATTCCATTAACACGTATGCGTATGCGTATCCATATGCGTATCCGAATGAGTGATTCCATTTGTACATATGCTTATGTGTATACATATCCGAAAGCAGTGGATTTATTCAATTCTAGGACAATCATGTGTACTACTACCACTACCACCCCATGCCCACCAACAACTTCTGTGTGTCTGATCTGTGTTTGTAATTGGTGTTTTTATGGTCTGGATTGCTGGCATCAAAGAGGCATTAACTATTGTCTAAATAATTATCAGCCTTTCACATTCCAGCGCGCTTACTATGAATTTACCTATTATTTTGGAACACATTTGGTCGATTTGGGGAAAGCCCATGAATGATGCAATAATAACGTCATTTACTAGGAATCCCACATCCGAACGCTGTTCGTATCCGAATGAAATCGCTACATGTAGCGATCGGATTCGGATATGGACAGGTTTCGCATACGGACATATGGAATCATCCTATCTATTTGTAATTGTAGTGAAAAAAAATTTGGATACACATGCGCGTTAATGGAATCCTAGCTTTAGAAATATCATGTTAATATTATCACCAGTATCACCATCCTGAAGTGTTCATGGTGAGTAGATCATTTCAGGAGTTCATCTGAACCCTTTCACTGATGAATGCCCCATGTCTCATTTTGAAGGCAGGAACCAAACAGGAAAAATATTGAATATTTTAAAATGAATTAGACTGGAAGCCTTTGCTGCCTTAGGCAGCAACGGCTTTTTGCTGCCTTAGGCAGCAACGGCTTCCAGTCAAATTAATTTCAAAATATTCAACATAATAAGTTTTATATGTTAAAGAATTTACTTTTTCAGGGATTTGTCGGTGACGGGGTTAATACTCCCAGACCAGAAACAAGACATTTTTTATGAAGCATATGGAATAAATGTTCAATATTTTGAAAGTAATTTGACTGGAGCTGTTACTGCCTATATGTCTTAAATTTAATACACCGGAATTTCAAATGTTAACGGGTTAAATATTGTCAGATTTCAATCAATTTACTTTCAAAATATTTGATGTGCTGCATAAATATCTCTGCTAAAGCCCATGTTTATGTCGATTCAGGATTGCCAAAATAATGAAATTGTTAAAAATTGAATTATAGATACATACATGTATCTCTATTTCAATTTTAAGACTTGAATTTAAATACAAAAAAATCATATTTTAAAATTTATTTTTGTTTTATTACATTAAGGTACACAATTTAAGCCTCTAAAAGTATACAATTTTAACAATGTTATTTTTAAGCATTTTGGTGCGAATATGGGACTTTAAATTCAGGTGATTGAATATGTTATTCATTGTATAATGCAAGATGTTTTTAGATTTCTTTCATACCATTAAAGCAAGATATTCACTTTTAATCTAGCAAAAGAATGAATTTCTCCATTCTATGAAAGTTGTTTTATTTGCAACCAATTGAAAAGCGCCTTGACCATCTGCTGTGGTACATCTGTGAATCTAGTTTAACAGAGTGGTGTAGGAACAACCACATTGATGATTTTGAATCTCATTTGACTGTCAGTTTGAACAAGTAGTCATAGCCTCATAGGATGGTGACATCACTGACTATTGATTTTAACTGTCTCGCTGCTGCAAACTACCAGGCAATAATTTCATTGAGCAAAAAAATCCTCACTTGCTGAATATTTTGAAAACAATTTGACTGAGTTGTTGGTGGCTTAGCCACCAACAACTTTCAGTCAAATTGTTTTAAAAATATTTAGCTGGTTCAAAGATATAACTCTTGTCTGCAAAAACTCAGCAGCCGGATGGTTTAATAGTCAAATTTAGTCAGGAGAATGAATGTTCATTGACTCGTAGAAAGTATCCATTTGAAGATCAAGAGATTATTTTTGAGAATTTTACCACTGTCAGACATTTTAGTGGTAAATTTTCAAACACAATCCGTAACCAGATGATAAACAACATTCGTCAGAAATATTTAGCATAGATCATCGTGTTTGTTGTTCATTTGTGTAAAATCTGACTGATAACCTTGACAACAATAATTTAATGTGTCATGGTTGCTTGATTTCTGATGAAGTTACTGTTAAAATTACTATTTTAACAAATTAATATTCACTTAGAAATAATTAACCCCTTAACACTCAAGCCAACTAAAATGACATCTGCAGTGGTCTTGAAAAATGTCCATTTACAGAACAAGATAAGACTATTTTTGAAAATTTACTACTGAAATAACTGGCTCGCTAACCGAGCCAGTCATTCCATTGGTAAATTTTTTTAAATAATCTATTGATCTGCAAATGAACATTTTTGATTAAAAAAATGGGAATTTTCCTAGCGATATTTGAGAATTAAATTTAATTTCTATGACTCCATAGTAGTGTCATGCGTAGTCGCCAAAGAACACCCGTATCATCATCCTACTTTGTACAACTGTAAATATGTTTAAAATTATAAAAATCATTTACATAATATAGATTTTAATGACAACATATATCACTGTGTGTTTGTGTTAAAGATTTGTCTTTACAGGTATCAAGGCAGATAACTCATATAAATAGTATTTGAAAACTGTTCACTAATATGACTGGCTATTGACAGAACCAATCATATTAAGAAAACTTTAAAATGTCTTTTCCGAATAGTTGTATATCAATTCTTTAATGGTTAAGATAAGATCAAGTGAAAACTATTTTTGACAATTTACCACTTGGATGACTGGCTTGATAATCAAGCCAGTCATCCAAGTGGTAAATTTTCAAAAGTTGTCTCCTCTCTGCCTGAAAATGTATGTTTCTAGATACCACTACTGAGCCATTATTTGCCGGTATGACCAGAAATGTGTATATCCTTTGTTGCACACGAGCTGACATTAACCTTATGTTCTCATCTCATTTGTTATTAACTACCTCTTATAGAGGGATCCAATCTGTCAATCAAGTATCTGACATCATAATCAAATACATCACATGTTAGCAGCCTTATGATCCATAGGAGGTGCAAAAAATAGTCTGAATAAGTCGCTCTGTTAGAGCGCTCTGTAACAAAACTATTCTATACGGAACGATAATATTTGCTAAGAAAATGCTATACCAGCATCCTTTGCGTGATATGCTTGTGACATAATATATGCCTCTATGACATATGACGTTGTCTCGCGTCACATTAAAAACATGTTTTGTTTTTTCGTGAGTCACCTCCATATATGTTTTGCGAAATAGCAGTGTTCTAACAAAACATCTTCTTAATGGTCTGACACGTACGAATTATATGTGGTTGCTATTTAATAAACATGCTGTTAAATATTTTGAAACTAATTTGACTGGACGCTGTAACATGGCAGCAATAGCACCCAGTCGAATTAGTTTCAAAATATTCAACAGCTTACCTGCCTAGTTTGCTGGAAATTGATAGTCAGGGAGTTCGGAAATCGATCGATCCCAACACGAGCTTGGTGTGAGTGGAGCTGAGCTAGAGATGGGCAGGGCATGGCTAAAACTGGAAAGGTCCATTGAACGGTCCATCACCAATGTGTACGCATGTATGTCTGATGACCGCGCAATTTTATAAACATTCTGTTCAATAATTTGAAATTAATATGTTCAATAATTTGAAATTAATATGACTGGTATCTCAAATTTCAAAGTTTCAAATAGATTTCAATGTGTGTAGAAAGTGCGTCGGGCATATAGCTTGAAATGACATCACAAGAGAATCACTGGTTTGTTTCCTAATGCTGAAATTGGCAAGACTACTCTGTGCTTAGCGTGCAGACTACTCTGTGCTTAGCGTGCAGACTACTCTGTGCTTAGCGTGCAGACTACTCTGTGCTTAGCGTGCAGACTACTCTGTACTTAGCGTGCAGACGACTGCTTAGCGTGCAGACAACTGTGCTTAGCGTGCAGACTACTCTGTGCTTAGCGTGCAGACTACTCTGTGCTTAGCGTACAGACTACTTTGTGCTTAGCGTGCAGACTACTCTGTGCTTAGCGTGCATACTACTCTGTGCTTAGCGTGCAGACCACTCTGTGCTTAGCGTGCAGACTACTCTGTGCTTAGCGTGCAGACTACTCTGTGCTTAGCATGCAGACTACTCTGTGCTTAGCGTGCAGATGACTCTGTGCTTAGCATGCAGACGACTGTGCTTAGCGTGAAGACGACTGTGCTTAGTGTGCAGACGACTCTGCTTAGCGTGCAGACGACTCTGCTTAGCGTGCAGACGACTGTGCTTAGCATGCAGACTACTCTGTGCTTAGCGTGCAGTATTTGACAGGCATTATGGGTTATATGATAAATAGAATCTTAACCCTTAAGAGACCATTTTTGAAAATTTACCTCGATATCCGAACCAGCCATTCCAGTAATAAGTTTTCAAAAATAGTCTCATCTTCGTCTGCAAATGGACATTTTTATAAGAAAATTTTTAATTTCACGAGTAAATTTGCCGATTAAAGGCTTAAACTCTCTCCCATTTCAGTCAAAATCAACCTTGTATAACTCACGTAACCCTTTAGCCCTTACCACTCTGATGTCTGAATTTTAAATTTTCAACGTGAATTGAAAGATGAACTGGTGTACATTTTTCAACCAATTTGGTGGAAGATGGTGCTGTAGAAGATGAACATCGTCCACCAAAATTGTTGAAAGATGTACACCAGTTTCTTTGCTATTGACACTGTAAAAGATAAAATATTGACATCAGAATGGTACGGGTTAACCTTTTCACTGATGAATTCACAGTATCTCAAGTCAACCATACAGGAGAACAGCTGAGTATTTGGAAATTAATTTGACAGCAAGCAATGGACCTTTCCATTTTTAGCTATACCCCGCCCATCACTAGCTACGCTCCACCCAGTCATCGACGTGTTGGAAATGATCGATCCCCAAATGCCCTAGCTATCTATTTCCTGAAAATTATACAGGGAAGCTGTTGAATATTTTGTAACTAATTTGAGCACCAGTCAAATTACTTTCAAAATATTCAACAGAATATTTATTAAATATAAAAGCAAACAATTTGTACAACAACGCGCACACCGTCTTCAAATATGCGTTCGTGACGTACTTATCGACGTCATTCATTATGATGTCATTCTACACATCACACAGTTCATTATGATGTCATATAATGGGTGGGTGCTCTGGAAAGGTGAATTGCGGCATTAGGCAGCAAATGCTTTCAGACAAATTAATTTCAAAGTATTCAACAGAAGTTTTATGTTGTAAAGAACTTATTTTTCAGGAATTTGTCGGTGAACGTGTTAATGGTCAAGATTGATCAAGAAAATTGAGATTTGTGGTTATTGAATGTCCATTTCCAGGCCAAGAGAAGACTATTCGTGAAAATTTGGCACTGGAATGACTGACTCAGTTATCTATCCACTGAATCATGTGATTAATTTTCAAATATAGTCTTCTTTTAGGATTCCTTAGCCTGGAAATGGGCGGTCATCAACACTACAGCAGAGGCCTGTTTTTTGGCCGGGTTGACCACTAAACAGTCATGGTCCTCTCTATCTACCTGTCATTTTAGCATTTTTTTTATCATAGATAATTAGAGTTTATTTATAATTATTTTTTATTTCATTAAGGTAGATTATGTAATTAATGTATACATTACATCTTGTACAATTATGTCATTTCACCTTATCATTTGCCGAGATTTATTACACAAAGTAAAGTTCTCAATTCACATTACAGTCATTGTCATCAATATATGCTAAAGAATTTATCATAGTCAGATAATGGTTAAGAACATCTGAATTTGTGCTTATTAAGTTTTCAGTTGCATCCCAAGAGAAAACCTCGGAAAATTTACCACTGGAATGACAGAGTTGGGTATCGAGCCAGCCATTCCAGTGGTAAATTTTCAAAAATAAGTTATGCCTGCAAGTGAACATTGCATAGGCCATTTTTAGTCAGCTTGTTCATGAACCATTTCATGGTCAAGTTTGGTCAAGAAAATTTAAATATCTGCCTATTGAATGTCCATTTATAGGCCAAGAGAATACAAATTTTGAAAATTTATCACTAATGGCTGGCTCAGTTATTAAACCAGTCATTCCAGTGGTAAATTTTCAAAACTTGTATTCTCTTGGGTGTAAATGGACATTCCACAAGCCCATAACAGAGGCCGGTTGCAAAGCACTAGGGTCATTGATCAATAATAATGTCTGTTCTGTTGTTGGTCAGTGGCATTAATTATGCTTACCTCATTGGTAAATTGGACTCATTGCTCAATAAAGTCAAGGACCATGGTTCCAGTGGTCAGTGGCATTAGTTACGCTTGTCCCATGGACAAAGTGTCCACTTGGTTAATGGTGTCAGTGACAATTACGTTATTGGTCATTAGTGGTAAGGATGATTGCCTCATTGGTCATTAATTATAAGGACCATTGGTCTATGGCAGCAGTTATGCTTGCCTGATTGACCAATGGTGTTTTGGTGAATTAATTAATGTAAACATGTTTACAGTTGCTCATCTGCTAGGTGAGCACCATGACCCTTTGATTACAGCATGGTATCCCTTTATAGCGGAAAGTAGTAACGAATAGGCCATGAAATGTGAGCACATTATGAGCATTTGTGTGAGTCACTATATGACCCGATGCATAATTTTATCCATAGCTATTGGTCCTACCTTTAGTGGAATTTTTCACTGAATATGTATTACTATTCAGAACTCGATTGTCTTAGCAATCCCCACTATCCATGTCTATTCAGGCGCGACATTGCATGCCTCATTGTACTTGTTGTAAAATTTGACACTTATTATAACTGTCTCTACTGAGTAAGTATGTAGTCTAGATATTAGGTAAATGTGTTAAAATTGTATTTTGTCCAAATTAAGTGGTTACATCTTTGGCCCTTATTTAACTTTCAACGTATGGAATCCTACATGGAAAATATATTTGTTGCACATTTCATCAATTCATGAGGCATTTATTAAATACAAAGCTCGTTTCTTTTTGTCAATTTCTAAACAAAGTACTTAAATATATGTGGAAAATACTTTTGTGACACATTTTGCTATTAATCAATGAATTAAACATATGTTGGTAAGAGTGTTGTGAATACGAATATGTTCCAGGCTGGTGTGAATCATCTTAATACCCTACCGATCCGGTAAAGATCATAAATGTCAAGTGCTTTGGTGCATTGAGGATTATAGTGTGAGTGCGACCTACAAAATGCCACTTGGCATGGACAAAGTCAACATGTACCTATGTCTGGCGCATAACGATTAAATCAAAAAGAGAAATGATCGGCCACTCTTCTCCCTCTCAGTGAAACAGCACGTCGAAAACTTTCAAATCGGAGACTGCTGTAGTATGAAGATCAACAAATGTACCGTGTCACCTTTAAAAAGAGATTAACCTCGAGATCCACCCCTTCAGCAAGAGCCAAATCAAGGAAAAACCGTATCATGAAAAAATTGTTACGAAGTAATTGACGTCCTTGGGATCAGAGTAGCATCTATCATGGAGCCATAGGACAGCTTGAGTATGAAACCGAAAGATCCACCTCACTAACAACTAGTCAAGGTCACCATCAAAGCAGAAATAAAATAGAATATCATACACCTCATATTGTCACCAATGCTAGGAAGTCAGGTCAATGGAAAAGACATTGAAAACTACTGGAATGTCTCCACTGAGTGAGAGGAGAAACTACAAAGACATGATCTAAAAAAGCAACTTCCAGTCCACGCAAGGTCACCATGTGAGTACAAGACAATGAGAACTGTCTTCTGAAGGAGTAGAAAGGATGTGTGAACACCTTGTGTGAAACCAACTCATTTCTGGGAATACCCTGAGCAAAGTTACGATTCAATCTATGGACACATCTACTTCTCATTGCCTATATAATAGAAAATTCAATAAGTGAATTGCTTTACACCACCTAGCAACAGAAGAAAGGCAAACATGTGCAAACAGATAGGCACAGATCAAGATATTCTAAAGACACTATGCGTTAGCAAGGCTAGGCCAGTCTTGGAATATGGAGTAACAGTATGAGCCACCCGTGCAAATCAAATTTTGCAAAGTTAAAAGTATTTACAGAACCAATTTGCACTGATTATCACAGGGTCCCTGGAATCTACCCCAATTACAGAGATGGGCTCAACATTGTAGTATAGTTGCTGGAAGACCACGGATGCAAATATAGTGATGTAAGTAGACAAAATAAACTATTGCCCAATCACCTGATGAATGAAAGAATGTCATACCTATCCACAGCAAGACTGGTCTGTAATTTTGTGGAACATTC
Source organism: Chaetoderma sp. LZ-2023a (assembly GCA_034401795.1). NCBI lineage: Eukaryota > Metazoa > Mollusca > Caudofoveata > Chaetodermatida > Chaetodermatidae > Chaetoderma > Chaetoderma sp. LZ-2023a. The sequence continues at coordinate 14,965,430 of CM067368.1, read as the reverse complement.
AAAATTTTTTAGAACAATAACAATGTTCATCACTAGAGAAAAGACATCCATACCTGCACCACTAGGTCGCCACAGAGGAGAGACTGCATCTCACAGCTAGATAGATCTGTAGCATTATTACAGATTTTCTGTAAAGATGTACCCAATCGAATATATCAGAAAAGGTTTGACCATGGTCCATATAGTAGCATGTTTGAGAGATAGAAATAGACAGAAATATATCAGATTGTCGATAGGATTAATAGTGGTGAACAGTAACCGTAGGATCACATAGTGGTCATTATGCATATTAGTTAGTGGCAAACTATAACACTACCTGAAATTTGGAAATTAGCAAACCTCTGCTATATACAAAAAAGACCAAAAAGTGACCCGAGTAATCATAGACCTATAAGCCTTACCTGTACTCTCTGCAAAGTCCTTGAATCTTTTGTGCAATATCAAATTATGAATATTTTAGAAGACGACAACTTACTTTCCCTTTGCCAACATGGCTTCAGGCCAAATCGATCATGCAAAACACAACTACTCGACTACATTCACCACATAACCACTAACCTAGACACTAACAATCTAACAAAGACATTTAATTCAGTTCCACATAAGAGACTTCTAATTAAAATGAGGAAATATGGAATAGGCGAAAAAATTGTAGTCGACAAATTTTTTTTTAACTAACAAAACAACATGTACAAATCAATAACACTCAATCAGACCGGGTAGACGTTGTTAGTAGTGTACCACAGGGTAGTGTTTTTGGACCTACCATTTTCCTGTTATACATAAATGGCCCGTCAGAAAGATTAAGCTGTTATTGGAAGATCTTTGCAGATGATACTTAGATCTATGGAATCTTCAGTGGATAGCGGAAATCCATGACAAGCTGGAGCTTCTACTTAAGACGGAAAGTTTTGATGCTATAATAGTCCATGTCGGGACCAATGATAGTGGCAGGCACAAATTAGAAGGTATGCTCAGAGACCACAATGAATTGTTGGAACTCATGCAAACAATGGTACCAAGTACCAAGATATTTGTTTCATTCATTCTACCATGATCAAACAGCAGATGTGACAACAACCTTGTAGATATCTTTAATGGAATGTTGTGGTCCCTTGTAAATTGGCACATGGCCAACTTCATAAATAATACAGAGATATTTGGTGACCTCAATGGTGAACCACACTACAACCTATTTTGGGATGACGTTCACCCTAACCGTGAAGGCCTCTACCTATTGTCAAAAAACTTCAGTTATCATCTTCACTCTGTGATGAACCCCACCTCAGAATGGCAGGATTTTTGTTATGTCCAAGCTACACCACGGAGAAGGTAAACCCAGCTACAAACCAGTTCAACCATCACACAATACCAACACAACTCTCAAACCAATTCTCAGTAATAAATAACGAAATTGCATATGTACATACAAATGAGGCATCTCAGTACACTATGTGTTACAATGAGAACAAAATAACCAGTACAACTTTGGACCAAGGAAGGCAGAAAACAACAAAACAAAAACAAAAAAGTCAGATGTAAAAAACAAGTAGAAATACTAACTGGTGAGTGTGCAGAAATCAGCACAAAATCAATACCAAAGTACTCTCAAATAGCTAACAGTACAAGTTCTAAAACGGTAGCAGATACATGCATATACACAAATGCAGATAGTCTAATTAATATAAAAAAATGCTGAGCTTGAAGCACTAGTACACAAAATTCGGCCTGCTATCATACTAATCACAGAGGTGTTACCAAAACCACAAATTTAAACATTAGTGAATTGCAGATTAATGCGTACAACCTTTCGCTAAACAGTAATCCATCAAGAGGAGTCATCATCTATACCCATGAATCATTAAATGCACAAAACAGTGATGCCCTAAATGATCATGTGTTTAACGAATTAGTATGATGCATCTACAGAAGGCCAAACTCAAATGGCAAAAATAATAATAACCTGCTAAATCTACTAAACCATGTTGAAACAGAAAAAGCAGATCACATTCTTATGGTTGGGGATTTCAACTTCCCATCTATTAACTGGAGCACAAGACTTTTGGCAAATGTAGAAGATGCATTTCTCAATACAACCAGAGATATTTTCCTACAGCATCTGGTTACTAATGCAACACGACAAAGAATAAACCAGGCTTCAAATCTTTTATATATCTTAAACACAAGCAGCCAAGCTAAAGTTACTGTTGAACAAAGGACGCTATACCGAAGTGAGAAAAGATGTAAGAACAACTGACTGGAATCAACTGAGCGAACTTAATGCATCAGACGCCTGGAGCTTCCTACACAGAGAATTGACCACAATGAAGGAGCATTGCATTCCTACAACATGGTAAGAAGAAACATGTCTGACTTTGATCGTACTGCAACCCATTCACTGACATGTAAAAATCGGGCATACAAAAGATATAATGAAACAAAGAAAACCACAGACTACACGCTTTACAAAATTGCTAGAAACAAAGCGACAGCGAGCATCACAAAAGCAAAACAGACATTTGAACGTAAGGTGGCAAGCAAATGCAAGTGAAATCCTAAAACTGGAACTATGTCAAGAGTAAAACGGTCCTAGGGGAATCAATTAGCAAGCTATGCAACCAAGCTTATGGAACTATGACTACAGATGATAAAGAAAAATCTAATATTCTTAACAACCTATTCTCAAGTATGTTCACTTCAGAAAGTCTTCATTCCACACCAACCATGAGCCCCAGAAGTAATGGTTTTGTCGTAAAAGACATAATAATAATCACCATCAAAAATAAATTGAACGCACTCGACCCCAATAAAAGTAGTGGCCCAGATGAAATACCAGTGAGAATACTAAAGGAAGCTGCTAAAGAAATTAGTGCACGCTGTGCATAATTTTTAGCAAGTCTCTAGAATAAGGTGTACTACCCGACATCTGGAAAATGGCAAATGTATGCAGTATACACAAAAAGGCTCCAAAAACGACCAGAGCAACTACAGACCAATCAGTCTTACCTCTACCTTGTGTAAGGTCCTCGAGTCATTTATAAGGGACAACATTGTAAATTTTCTATTTACCAAGTGCTAGCATGGTTTCAGACACAACAGATCTTGTAAAACTCAATTGTTAGAGTACCTTGAAGATATAACAGTCAAACCTGATGCAAAAGCATTTGATACTGTACCACACCAACGACTCCAAACAAAACTTAGACGCTATGGTATTGGTGACAATTTAGTAAGATGGATAGGAAACTGCCTGTGTAATAGTAAGAATCAATGGTGCGACATCAGACTGGATAGAGATGACAAGCAGTGTGCCACAAGGAAGTGTCCTGAGGCCTATACGTTTTCTGATATACGTAAATGACCTACCAGACAGTCTGACCCGCTACTGCAAAGTATTTGCAGATGACAAAGACATATGGCAACCCAACTACCAGTAAGATTCAGGACAGTAAGATTCATGTAAATGGTCGCAGACATGGCAACTATCCTTCAACACAGATAAAACGCATGCCCTACATTTCGGTAGGAATAACCCTCAAACTATATACAATAGGACTGATACGCCCAATATGCATCCTATATCAACATCAGCTGTAGAAGAAGACCTGAAAGTGCATATTTACAGAAACCTCTCTTTTGGTATACATATAGGTAAGATCATCTCCAAGGCTAACAGCACAATAGGATTAATCAAGAGAACCGTTACCAACATTGACCCATGTACTTTCACGCTCTTGTACACGTCTCTAGTGAGACCTATTCTCAAATACTGCAACTCGGCATGGTCGCCAAAATTGAAAAGGCAACAACAGTTACTAGAAAGCGTTCAACGCCGAGCAACAAAACTTGTCCCACAAATCAGAGGCTATAGCTACACGGAAAGCTTTGAAGCATTAAATCTAATGTCACTGGAATATAGACGATTTCGAGGAGATTTGATTGAAACATTCAAGTTCATCAGGGATATGTTACACAGAACATAAGCCATAAGCTCACGCTCAAGCTTGACATCGAACACAGCAACAAAGATATTCACAAGCACGTTTTCTCCCAAAACAGGGGCACCAGAGTGGAATTCACTGCCAGCTACAATAGACGAATCATTCAAGAACAAACTAAATATCTACGTCAAAGAAAGAACATTTGAATTTGACTGAACAGGCCATACATATACCCGCCCATCACAAAGTCATACTGCAATTCTTCCAATACACTGGATTGGACTGGATCTTGGAGTAGCCTGTGTATAGACAAGAACATGCTTCCATGTCCATACTTTGCGGTTGCATGAAGAGACACCCGTATATAGGAGACACGGATAGCGATAAACACAGAAAATGAAAACAACAGCAATAAGACCAACCACGGCCTCCACAATTCAGCATGCGCAGCAGGGTGTAATCACGAGTGTAGGCGGCATGCCACAGCTGACGCGAGGAACACCCATCTGCACCATAGCATTTCCACAAAACAGAGCTAACGTCTTAAATCTAATGTCACTGATAAACTGAAGTTTGGGAGGCGACTTAATTAAGTGGCAACAGTCAAATCATTCAAGAACAAACCAGACATAATCTACTTCAGAGAAAGATCTTTGGAATTGGACTGAGCAAGCCATACTATAACAAATAACACTGAGGCAATAAGCCAATGGCTTATGCCTCGTAAAATGATGATGATGAAATCCCACCAACTGTGCCATTCAGGATAATATAAATATGGTATGCAACTGGTCTAAAACACGGCAACGGTCATTTAAAGCATACAAAACTCATGTTCTACACTGGAATTATAATCTAAGAAAGGAGTACACAATGACAAATTCCTCACAAACATATACAGTATCGACATCAGAAGTAGAAAAGGACCTAGGAGTCCATATTGATGACACACTTACTTTTGATAAACGTATAAATTCCATAGTGGCGAAGGCAAGTCAAACAGTGGGAATAATCAAACGAAACTTTAACCGGTTAGACCCAGGTACATTCACATTATTATATAAGTCTCTGGTGAGACCGATCCTCGAATATTGTAACTGTGTGTGTGCACCCAAATTCAAGAGGCAATCAAAACTGATAGAACGGGTTCAGCGTCGGGAAACAAAACTGGTTCCCCAAATCACAAACTATGCATACCCAGTGAGGCTTGAAAAGCTTAATTTAATGTCATTGAAATACAGACTTTGTTGGGAAACTAAGTCATCAAGGATTGCGGGCTGACATCTGCATACAGAGGCAACTCTAACTATGTCTAACCTTCTAACAAGAAACTGTGCTCGACATCTCGGACAACACAATCATCCCAGGAGCTTACCATAGCTACGTGGAATGTACATGGTCTGACTGCAACATCAAAGAGGCAAACCTTAGGTGTAGACTGTGAACACTATAAAATCGAGATCACATGCATTCAAGAGACTAAAGTAGCTAAACACTCAGAGCAGCAACTTCAGACAGGCCATAAGCTAGTACTCATGGAGCAAAAACAGGCCACTTACCATGGATTTGGCTTCGTAATCGGACCAAGGGTATTGGACAAAGTCATTAGTTTTGGATACGTCAGTAATCGCGTTGCATTTATCGACCTAGCTATACAAACGCAAAAGCGCACCACCACTAAGTGTCGCATAGTCAATGCATATGGGCCAACTACCGAAAGGGCCAAAGAGAATCCAGCTATATTAGATTCCTTCTATGCAGAACTGACCTCCGCCATTACTAACCCAGCTAGATGGCAACTATTTGTGGGTGGCGATTTCAACTCCAAAAGTTCAGGACTTGGCTCATGCATGGGATCGTATGGAGAGGGCACACGCAACAGCAATGGAGATGCACTGGTGGCATTCCTTAGTTCCAATGGCCTATTTGCCACAAATACAGCTTTCAAACACCCATGCTGCCACTGGACAGCATGGACTGGACACATTGCTGATCGCAAAGCCCCAAAAGGTTCTAAGGCTACAAAAGCTGTCTTCAACCAAATAGATTTCATACTATGTAAGACAGCAGCAAAGCCCCTCCTTCGGGATGCTCGTTCCTATGGAGGCACAGACCTAAATTCTGACCATAAGCCAGTCATTACACACCGCCATATGAACCAGCTTTACCTAATGTATAAACGCCATACCATGCCAGAGGGTAGAGTCACCTACAACCTACCCAAGCTCATCAGCGACATTGACAATCAAATGTCATGCAAAAAGGCCCTCAGGGAGCAGATAGCTACCATCGACATCAGCTCCGATCTAAACGATGCCCTAGCCAAAATACTGATATCTGTGGAATCATCAGCTACTAGCACCATAGGTGTTCTAAAAAAACAACAGAACTAGGTATACTGACGACCATCTCGTAGTAAAACGGTCAGCAGAACAGAAAGTATTACGTCTGCACATCTATCAAAGTGGCCAAAGTGAAGATAACACCAAACTACGCCAGGAACGCAATGGCATTCTGCGGCACATTAGCAAACACTTAAAAGATCTTGCTATCCAACAAGCAGACACCCTAGCAGATGAAATCACTGCCACGGATGACTGCCACAAAATGTTTCGGGCAGCCTGAGAGTTGCTGGCTACACACCACCACTAACTGTACACAACTCTGAAGGACACTTTATCGGGACTGACCAGGGCAAAGCTGAGGCAATTCTAGCATGGTTCAAGTAACAGTTCATTGACCACGATGATGAGCCCTTGCACCCATTCTCAGGAGACCTGGGCCATTACTAACACCAATTAATACAGCAGATGTTGAGAAGGCACTAAAAAGCCCTGAAAATGGACGTGCGTCTGGACCTGATGCCATGAGCAATAAACTATTCAAATATGCAAGTGACATTATCTCAAAATTGATCACGCACATAATCATTTCAGCTTTTATGCACCACCTTCCCATCGACGCTGTAGGCCAAGGCATCCTTATCGCACTACCCAAGCCCAAGAAGCCACCTGCCCCCCCCCCCAGCCAATCTGCAGCCTATTGTGCTCCTTAACAGCATACGGAAAATCATGTCCAATGTTACTCTATGCCGCATCCGAGACAAGATCGACGACTTCACCAGATCATGTCAAAGTGGCTTCAAACGTGGACGCAGCTGCACAGACATTGTATGGGCTCAACGCATGCTTGTGTCGGTAGTCATGTCCAAACACTAGGATTTCCACAAAATGGGCATTGACATGTCACGAGCCTTCGACACAATTAAACGCACAAAGATCCTAGGTGTACTACGCCAGGCCAGTTGCAATGAAGATGAGCTACGACTAGCGAGACTACTGCTTGCAGACACCAAGCTGAGAGTATGAGTCAAGTCAGTGAAGTCTGTAGAGTTTGAGACATCGGTCGGCTCCCCACAGGGAGATGGTCTATCCCCTGTGCTCTTCACCTGTGACCTGGCTGTTGCATTGAAACCCATGCGGGAAAACTCCACAAGACCAACCCCCACCCCCGGTGTCAATACTGGGCATGCCGCTAGAGATGGAATATGCCGACGATGTGGACTTTATAGATGAGGAAAAGAAACCTCTTGACGAACTTCTCCCAATAGCTGCAAGCAAACCAAAAATTTTGAATCTCTTTATGAATGAATCCAAAACAGAGTTCACCTACATATACCTATCTACAAAGCATAAAACTAAAGAAAATGACGATCCAGTCCGTGGTGGCAAACCATGGAGGAAAAGTAAAATCCTGGACTTCGCAGTACTGCTGACATTGCTGCATGCTGCATCATGGGGAACATAGCTTTCAAGTCCTTCTGGAAGCTATGGATTCGTAGATCAAAGATGCCCTTGGTAAAAAGACTACATTTATACAATGCAACCTGCGTATCCTTGATGATGTATAACTGTAACAGCTGGGCAGCTCCAAAGGCAGCTCTAGACAAACTTGACTCCTGCTGCCGCAAACACCTCTGCACCATCACTGGACACCGGTGGCCAGAGAGCATAATTTCCAACGATGCACCATATAAGATGTGTATTACGCCACCGCAGTCTGTAAAAGTCGCCCAGTAAAGATGGTCCATGTTTGGCCATGTGCTAAGGATGCCAAAAGACACACCAGCACAGAGTCTTGGAATTCGCCCTACTCAGAGCCAGTAAATACGTCATTGCATAAATCTGCTAAGTGTGCTACGAGGTGACCTCAAGAAAGCAGGATTAGGTACACTCAAGTCAAGAATGGACCTGAGGAAGCTAAGGATTTTGGCTAAGGACAAGACACAGTGGGCACAAACGAAGAAGGACTGATTGCAGCTGTAGGATGTTTCTACTACTACAGCCGCAGAACACAGTAATCATACATACATAAATATAGACGATCCCGTGATGATCTAATAGAAACATATAATTTTATTAATGATGAATATAACATAGACAAAAATTATCTTCTTTGAAATCTCCCCAAATGCACATACACCAGAGGACACAAACACAAACTCAGCACAAATCATAGCAATAACGATATCTGCAGAAACCTTTTTGAATACAACAGTATCATCTTGGAACTCATTGCCAGCCGTAGTTGCTACATTAACAACTATGTTTAAAAAACCCAAGCAAAATAGAATCCATCTGAACGGGTCAATAACAAGGCAATGGCTTATGTCCTGTGTTTTATGATGATGATGACCATGATGATGAACTGCACGATTGAGCCAGGATTTTGAAATGCTGAAGTGCTAGGAGATGAAGACAGAGTAGAGTTGACGCAGCAGAATAATATGTACAGCGAATCCAATCAAGGAAATTTAAGCTTTGAGAAAGATTCTGTCAGTGTCCCAGAAATTGGTGCACCATAATTATTAATTGTACATTTATTATGTTGTGCTGTATAAGGTTGTGGCCCTGTAACTGCAAGCTAAATAATAATGTAGCGACAAGTCCCTTAAGGTCCAAAAGCCGCCACAGTTCTAATGTAGGTTATACTGTCACCGTAGCCACAGAAATAAGACGAAAAGTTGATTAGTAGCATAAACTGTAATTAATAGGTAAGGAAAATTAATACAGCTCCCATAGGATTATGGTGTGCTAGGAAATACTAAATCATCACAGAGCAATTGTAATGACAACACTGTGGCACTGTAAAGTGCCGAATTAATAAAGCTATCGGCATATATATACACCTGTGCAAAAGTTAAGCACCAGCAAAAACAATAGAACGTAGAAACATGATGGTACAACTAGGCTGCCATACTTTTTGTCCCCGCGTTAGCTGACATAATTCCAAGTACGAAATGCACATGCATGCATGACTTCACGCCGCTTGATGTCCGTGCGTGGCGGGAAACAGCACACGTGTTCAGTTATGTAAAAGTCCACTTTGAGGTGTAGAACATTACATACAGATTTAGGCGACAAGATTAGGAATTTTGTGTTCATGACCGTGGTTTATTTGTACAGAGAGAATTAGCTCTTGATTGTGAACCGCTATGGCAAGACGAAGGTTAAGTGATCGTGTGAAATGGCAAATCATAGGCATGCATACCACTGGTATGTCATGCAGAGAGATTGGCAGACAGCTGAACATTAACCATACTGTAATCAGTCGTTTGATTGCAAAACATGGGCAAACTAACGAGGTGAAGGACAGGCCTAGATCTGGAAGACCGAAGAAGACTACTGCCCGTGATGATCGAGCCCTAGTACGCCTTGTTAGGAGATCTCCATTCACCAACAGCAGAGTGCTCAGCCAGCAATGGGAAACGCGCAATAGAGTGTCAATGTCTACCGTCAAAAGGAGACTCTATGCTGCTGGCATGAAAGCTAGGAGACCTGTCAGACGTCCTCTCCTCACTGCACACCACAAAGAGGAGCGTCTGAGGTGGTGCAACGAAAGAAGACACTGGAACATGAGATCCTGGAGACGGGTACACTGGTCCGATGAAAGTCGGTTCCTGCTTCATGCCACAGATGGTCGAACTCGTGTATAGAGGTCCAGACACACGGCGTACGACCAACGTAACATCATGGAAGAAGTTCCATTTGGTGGAGGTTCCGTTATGATATGGGGGTGCATCTCATTTGATTGTAAGCTGGATCTGTTGACTGTACCTGGAACACTAAATGGACAAAGATATCAAGATTCCATACTGGATAGAGTTGTGGTCCCTCATTTTGTAAATCATGCACCTGGAACCCACCCTATATTCATGGATGACAACGCCCGACCACATCGTGCTAGAGCTGTGCATGAATACCCCTGCCAGAATGCCATCGAAACCCTACCATGGCCAGCAAGGAGCCCTGACATGAACCCTATTGAGCATATCTGGGACATTCTGGGAAACATGGTGAGAAGGAGGGATCCTCCTGTGCAGAACCTACAGGAATTAACAGACGCACTCCATCTTGAATGGCAACGAATACCGCAATGGCGTATCAGTCGGTTGGTGACCAGCATGAGACGTCGTGTCCAGGCCGTCATCCAGGCACAAGGTGGATATACCCGGTATTAATAATGACAGTCTCAAACTCGTGCACAGATGTTAAACTTCGTTTTCAGACACTATTAATGACAATCTAGCCACGTGTGTCAACTGTAGGGCAATAGTTGTCAGTTGTGTCAACGTAACCATATTCAGGCCTCGTTTTCAAGTTCAAACAAAAACATACTGTGTTTCCCCACCATCATAATCAGCATTCCTCTAGTTGCATTATTACCTCTTGCACTAAGATGGATGGGTACATAAATGTTTATGCTATTGCTTTCTTCATAGCACATGAATATACCCTCGCATGTGCGTAAAAATAGGGTGGTGCTTAACTTTTGCACAGGTGTATATATAAGAGACAATGCACAGGTTACCAATGACAGCTAGCTGTGAGCTTAAGCCTTCCTGTACCGCAAATGGTGTCGTAGCCAACACGTGAGTACGCTAGCTATACATATTCTGAAAACGAATCATTTGAATATGGCTGGTCCACCATCGGAGATTGGTTTTATGAGACAGACTCGTGTCCATCAGCCTTCAATGACACTCCAACAATCTACAGGAATCTTAGGGCGTGAGGTAGCTCATGCTACTATCATGACCTGAACGTTGTAGTAGGAAACTCAAATGAGTCACCACCGCTGAGCTACACACACCTGGTGTGCATCTGTGTATTATATTGGCAAGGGACAAAGCAGTCTGTATAACTTGCTATGAACCCATAAGGAGAAAATGCACCCACTATAAGTTAAGCAGGGGCAAATTAGATTAGAACAAACCTATGTGTCGTATGAAAAAGCAAAGAGTGCAGCCCATGAAACCTATTCAAGAATATCTAGAATACAACAAATCAATTATCTCCTAACTGCAAGCCAAGTAGTATTCTTCTGATTAGGTTGTGTGCACAACTGTGAAAACTGGTACATGTTCACCAGTTTCAACATTGGCAAAACACTCATGTCGGCATGTAACACTGGACAAATGTCCACAGAACAGCTACTGTCGCACTGCCAAATCTATGTCACCCTAGGAAAGAATACCTGGTCAGCAGACTTGCTAATGGAAGAAAGGATATTTGGCAGCTTGGAAAATGTAAAGCACACAGCAGAATATCTACGATCAATGGAAATGTCCATATGGGTGATTACAGAAGAGTGTGGAGCATGTGACCTAGCTAGTACTGACATATAGTGGAGAGATGAGACACTAGAAGTTATAAGGAGTGACAGAAGCCATGGATCCACCAGTTTACATTCACTTTACTCTTGGTAGAGGGATCACTCAAATATCGGAGATGTCTTGATTATCACAGAAATGGGTGGAGATTGGAGGCACTATAAGCTATAAGGAGGGGCGGAAGACATGGATCCACCAATCTGCATCTATTTTACTATTGGTAGAGAGATTGTTCAGAAATCCGGGTATGCATATTGAATAGAAGGAATGAGAATATGTGAGCTTAGGTCAAAGGCAAGTTAAGCAATGCTGGACAGACGCCATAGCCAAAACTCTAAATAGAGTAGGATTGACAGTTATAACCATGTTGCAAATAGAGTAGTAGAGGCAGATATAACCAGAGTTGTAGATAAGCAAGCATGTGATGGTTTGGAATCGTACACTGAAATCCGGAATAATACAGGCCAATAGCAGAAAATGTTTGGGAAGGTAGATTTGTAGATATTGTAAGGAGTTACGTTTAATTTAAAGGATAGTGTATTACGAGATTAAGGGAAAGGTACCTTGATTCACAAGCTAGTGGCTTTGCTGCTTTGAACATCCAGGGCAAGGAATTCTACAAGAGAAAGACATTGAGAAATCATGGAACTTGTTGCTAATAGACATGTTGAAGATTTTCGATCCTATTTCTTCAACTTTGATAACACTATGAATTGATTACGATGTCTTTCCCGTCTTACGTAAAGTTTGTATGATAAGTTGCTGCGACAACTACTTTACACAATACACAAAAGACTGATATCTGCTCGCCTCGTATCTCGATGTAAAGTACGATATTTATATAGATATCCGGGCCTGATCTGACTAAGTTTCAGAATGATGAGGAACGATACGGTGGTCTTCCGTATAGTCCAGAGTTAAACACAACAAACTATTGCCTTGAGTTATCAAGGTGATGACTTTAATACTACGCTAACTGTACAATAGAAGATGACTTTTACTGTCATAAAATTATGAATAAATTTATACTAAGTTTAAGCAAATTATTTCTATTCAATCATACACTAATTTCAACCAGAGTTTATCTCTATACCGACCAACCTACTCTACAAATTTGAACAGAGCTTATCGCTACTACAAGTTTCTGATCGTGGCTGACTGCTCAATGCTCTCGATACAAGGCAAGGTAGCCCATTTATACTCTTCGTATCTCCATCGTTCGCTCATAGGCTATATTTAGATTATGACGTCATTTTCATCAATTAAATCACTGACCCTCCCTCCTCGGGAGGGAGCTTTCTACCTAGCACTTGTGGTTTGGCTTGTTCAGACTTGTCAGTTTCTATCGACACTATGACTCATCACCAGCTGATGTTGTTGTCGCGTTTATATCGACCTTAGGGTCAGTTAGTCCGTTGTTACTCGCTCGTTCTACTTAACGCTTTTCATCGATTCCCATCGCGTTCTACTTGCTTATTATTTTGTAAACCTTTGTTCTGACCAACTGTTGAATACTACCAACTATTTGCTAATTCCATGGCAACAACTTTCATCCTTAATTTATCCATTTACCGACAGATACCATCAAGCCAGCACCGTCGATTCTCACCCTACTTCATTACATTTTCAGTCTTAATACTGTTCTAGTTTCGACACCAGTTTCGCCTCTGCCTCGTCACTGGTGACGTCATCCAGTCACTCAGTGCAAACACTACTACTACTCTACTCTATCGGCGCACTCATTGCCCTCAGTCAATCAGTGCAAACACATACTCCTCGGTACACTACCAATACTATGTTATCCCTTCTCAGCTCACCTGGTATTTTCAAAATATAATAATTTCTACTAAGGTCTTACTTATAAATATAAGATGTCCATCGGGTCATGACTCCCACTAGACAATCCGATATCTACAGATGCCCACCAACCGAAGTTAATTAACCACCTCTTAAGGCCTTAAGGGTGCGTCAATTAACTCGTTGTATAACATCAACAACAAAACCACCTATACCAGCGGCTCTCCGAACGGATAACACTCAACACTCACAATCACCAGTCACACGATTACGATCGCCTATACATAAAGCATTGTAACTATGACATACGATCGCCTATACATAAAGCATTGTAACTATGAAATCGGCTCTACACCAGGAATGGAGTATCATGCATGGACCACCCATTCCTGGCACGACTCTACATACATACTTGTCCGGATAACAGCATATCGTCCCCGGAAACACATTAATATCATCATTAAACCGTGGACGTACCCCGTCACACGCGTAACTTAACAATAAAAGCGAGCAATCATTACAGTTTAAAATAAGTGAATATATAATGTATAAATATAAACTGTCGCTACTGCCAGCAGCAACAACATGGTCAGCAGTGACTTCGCGTGTTGTAACGATTCGTCGTCACGACACCACATTAGAGTTCAAAACCTTAATCCTACAGTGCAAATTCATTACAGGTCATATAATAGGTCCTACTTTAAAGTTCATATATAGTTCAAATTATTACGGATATAGAGTACATCACCAGTCAGTGTTCCACACGCAGCAAATGCAGTTGGACCCACAACGTCACATGGATATGTTCAATCGAGCCACACCCTCATCAGGATCCACCACGTTGTCGTACTGTTCCATTTCCATCCAGTCGGCATCCGTCGGGTCGATCTCAGTCCTCGGAATACCATTAGGTGACGACCCGGTTGCCAACCCCAGCGACTCCGGCATCACTGCAGTTTTCCGGTGCCGCGGGGCCTGAACTGCTGGTGCAGTAATATGAATGGCGGTGTGTTTATCACTACTATGGGCCGCATGTGGCTTGCATTTTAACCCTTTCCACATGCGCGAAAGTAATCCACATTTATATAACACAATCACAATCACGAGCACAGTGACGAATGAGCCCGCCGAATAGGACACGAATGATCGTACCCCAATGCCATTGACCATCACTGGGTCAATCGCGGACAATGGTGCTAGCGGCACATACTTAGATTTCTGTAAATGATCCCATGGTTGCATTTTCAAATGCTCTACTATCATGGATTTCTCTAGAACACCGGTCACATCCAAGTGGGGCATTTCAATGGCCAGGCTAACTCGAGTGTACGTCCGACTGTAAGACGCTACCGGCTCGAATTGCCAACCCTTCCCACTATAACCACATTTTCCAGACATCAACGCATACACACCATTACTTACGTCACACCTGTCCGTCAGTTTTCCGTCACAATAAATCTCCATAGTCTCACCGAAGGTTTGCAAAACCACACCGATTTTCCTATTGGCAAATAATCTACTTGCGGTTACATTGGACTCCGATAGTTGAATATTGCAATTTCTATCTGTTGTGTTTGTTAGTATGCTTACTATGCAGGGTACGTGGGTCTTGTCAACCCTTAACTGACCCTGACATACCCTAGGTTTACCACCACGACATCCTGGTGCGGTCAAGAACCAACCGGTCCTCATGGGAAATGCAGCGATTAATAAAGCTTCGCTACAACAACACGCGAACCCAATGCACCATGTCTATCCCATATTCAGATACCAAACACTTGCTGATTTCCGCCATAAGTATAACTCGTCCGGCATTAATTTTGTTATCTCTAAGAGCGACCCGCATGCTCCGCATAAGTAATGCACACATCTTATCCCCATCATTATTACACATACTAGCAATATGGGTCACCATAGCTCGCGCAGCTAGGGCGGCTTCGGCGGACAAGGCTTCCACCGACATGGTCGCCCACTGACAACAGCGAATATACCCCTAACCGACTTATAGCACTTACGCGATTACTGCCGTCCCCGAACAGTCTATATGAATCTATATTATCGGGTACTACAATTTACCTTCTACTCAATATGCGATGCAACACTAGTACGATGCTTACTGGTACAGAGTATAATTTAGAATGATAATCATCTGCGGCTACGTCGCAGTATGACTGCATCTATACGATCAATGAAGTCATCGTATAGAGCACGCCCAAACTCACCGATCCTGAGTCGCTTGGTGTTAGTTTCGACATCAGATACATGACTGCGCTTGCGCAGGAAGTATGGATGTGCTGGCAGCGTTTCCATTGGCTCCGGCACACTTTCGGGTACCTCCTCCGATGTGTCCATCATCGCATCAGGAGTAACCACGTGAGTTTCGGTGGGTGACTCATGGTTTCGATAGCCACTTGTACCGGGTTGACTGATGTTATTATCAACCCTCTTACCCACCTTGCTCACCCTTGGTTCATCGTTAGAAGCGGCCCGCTTCCTACGATTCATTCCACTAGGGGTAGCATTCTTGCCAGCTACCGGCAAGGTTTCAGACTCAGGGGTCTGCATCATCCTTGGATGATGGCTAGCTTTTGTACCTTTTGTGGGGTTATGAACAGGGCGTGGTCGTACCTTGTCCCAGCACATCTCTGAGTCGACTACGCGTAACTTGGCTATATTAAGTACACGCACCTTCCCAGATCTCTGATGTCGGACATGAGCCACTGGCCCATTGATCTTAAAGATCTCATACTCCGGGTCACTGTGAGAGGTCAACTTCATCCTCTCCTCAGCCTTTACAACCACCGAGTCCCCCACCTTGAATACACCAGCGTTTGCACGCTTGTCAATTTGTTCTCGGTGAATCTCGCGAGACTTTGCCATTTCACTACGAGCACGTAGCAATGCATTATTGAGACACGTCAGCCTCTCACTAAGATCCTGCGAAGCATCTACAGGAATCGCAAACGGAAGTCTTGCTCGTCGACCATACGTCAGATAGAATGGCGTATATCCGGTCGTGGAATGACGAGTACTGCGGTACGCTGTCAATGCGGCACCCAACTCGTCTTCCCATGTACGAGAAGCATTATTCACCACTTTCTGGATTAACTCCTTAAGAGTTCGATTGAACCTCTCGGTATGTCAATTGGTTTGTGGATGGTATGGACTCGATCGCCTATGATCTATACCGTGTTCCTTAAATCGTTCCTCCAGAGATTTAGAACAAAATTCTTTTCCCTGATCAGTTACCACTATCTCAGGGACACCATGACGCGCTACGTACTCGTTGAAGAACTTATCTTCAACTTTCTGAGACGTCTTAGCGGGAATCGGATATGCTTCTGCCCACGCAGAACAGTGATCAACGATCGTCATGATATACACATTACCCTTACTCGATTCCAACAGTGGACCGATCAAATCCATGCCTATTATCTGACTCGGATAATTGGCCATGGGCATCTCACTGTACCTTGGTCGAGTAGTGACAGGTCGATTGACCTGGCATGTCGTACACCTCTCAAGCATACGTACCACATCTTTCCTTAAAGATGTCCAAACAAACGAATCCCTTACCATACCGATAGTCTTCTGCAGACCTTGGTGACCAGCTCGTTCATGAGCCATCCGGAGCACTTTCTCATGGAACAGGGTAAGTAAGACAATTCTGGGGTACTCAGCATCCAACGCTGAGGGCATAACCAACGAATACAGAATACCATTCTTAACCATGTACTCCTCCGGGGTGTTCTTAAACAACTCCGTGTATTCCTTGGTTTGCTCGATACACAACTCGTCGTAGGGAATATCGAATGTCTCTAGAGGGACGTGCGGTAACGCACCCTCATCCACATCCGGTATAACAAAATCGCCAGTATCTAATGTGGCGACCTCCACTGGACGACGTAACCTGGACAACATGTCCGCTCGAATGTTCTTTGAGCCTTGGATGTATTCTATCTTACATCCGTATTCTGCAATCAGTACGGCCCAGCGCTGCACTTTCGTGTTCTTAACCTCTCCCACAAACAAACTCTTTAGGGGTTTGTGGTCAGTATACACGGTAAACTGCACGCCAAATAGATAAGGTCGAAGCTTCTTTAACGCATAGATCACAGCGTAAGCTTCCTTTTCTATTACAGGCCAATTCAACTGACTGTCTTTCAGAGTAGAGCTCACATACTGGATCACTCGCTCTACACCATTCTCATCTACCTGTACCAATATCGCACCTATAGCATAGCTAGACGCATCGGTATACAATTTATACGGGGCATTTAGATTTGGATATGTGAGAACCGTCTCACTACACAGCAAGTTCTGTAATTTCTTAAACGCTTGCTGTTCATCCGGCCCCCATTCAAAACGTTTATACTTCTTGGTTAATTCGATTAGAGGCTTAGCAATTTCGGCATAGCCTTGCACACAGGAGCGGTAATAACCTGTAGCCCCAAGGAAACTTCTTACTTCGCCCACATCGCGTGGGGGTGACATTTCCCTAATGACTTTGACCTTTTGAGCCTGAGGAGCTACTCCTTGTGCAGAAATGCGATACCCTAACAAATCAACTGATGGCTTAGCAAAATCGCACTTCTTTTTCTTAACCTGAAGATTATACTCTCTTATCCTACGCATGACCGTACGCAAGTGCTGTGCATGTTCCGTCGGATTTCGTGAATATACGACTATATCGTCGACGAAAACCTGCAGATATTTTCCCACGAATTCTCGAAAAATATCATTCATTGCCCTCTGAAATACGGCACCTGAGTTCGCAAAACCAAACGGCATACGAATCCATTCGAAGAGACCTTCACTACAGACGAACGCTGTCTTCTCTATGTCTTGGCTGTCCATTGGTATCTGCCAATAGCCAGACTTCAAGTCCATAGTAGAAAATATCGTTGCGCCCCCCCCCCCCCCTAGAATCAAAAATGTCTGAAATATTCGGCAAAGGATAACTATCCTTACGACATACGGAATTCAATTTTCTGTAGTCTATACAAAACCTAGTGTCACCGTCCTTCTTAGGAACCAATGTAATGGGTGACGCCCAGGGTGATGACGAAGGTCTTATGACGCCCGCTGCCAGCATCTCAGCCACTTGGTTTTTTACTATATACTGCTTGGCCAGTGGTAAACGGTAGGCTTTCTGCCTTATAGGAAACGCATCTCCTGTTAGTACTGTACACTTCACTTTAGGAACCAATCCAAGTGTCTTTGGACGAGCCGTATCAAAGATATCCGCAAAGTCCCCCAAGACTTTGTCGATATCTTTATATCCGGTCGTGTCCTTACAACTCTCATAGACATAATTCGTCTGTTCTCTATAAGGATACCTAAAAGGATATACCCGGCCAAACCATACTACTACCTTGGCCTGATAATCTTTCTTTGCATTTCCCAAGTGCAAAGCATCTGCTCCAAGTAAACATTCATGCCTCAATCGTGCTACTACCGTACTAGGAATAGGCCGGGCGTTCTTGAATTTTACTTGAGTTTCTCCCAACAATTCTATGGGAGAACCATTAACCGCTAAGAGCGTCTTCGCTCTTTTCAATGGCCTAGCCTTTAACATACTACGCCATATATCTTTACGAATCAAGGATGTGCTAGCACCAGTATCCACTAAGGCATGCAAGTACTCACCCTGATCCGTTAGACCGTTAGAATCCACTTGAAGACGGATTAAAAACCGTTCGGTCGGTGCTTGCACCAACGGCTTTCTCCGTCTTAGTTTACCGGGCTCCTTCTCCCGCTCACTGCCTCCGCGTACGAATTCCGTCGGGGTGATGTGTCACGTCCACCATATCGACCATATGCGTCGGTTCCCGGACCAGTCAAAACGAATCCGTCCCGGTCCTCGTATTCACTGTCGCGTCGTGAATTGTTATAGTCCATCCGCACATTTCTCGAACACTCCCTAGGAAATATCTGTTGTTCCCTACGGGTATCATCAACTTCGTCCACGTCCCAATCCTCGTTGGCGGCACGTTTTGGCGCTCGGCGCATTATCTTATTCGCCGGGCGTCCGATAGGCTGTCCTATCGGCCGTTGTTCTCTTTGTTCTGGCCCTCTATTTGGACAATCGCGGGCATAGTGCCCCATATGTCCACAGCTAAAAGATTGTACTATGGACGGTGTGTTACCAAACATATTATCACCGCAATCCCTGGCCATGTGGCCTTCCTTCCCACAAAGAAAACATGTCATCGGTGGCCTCTGTGGCCGAGGACGTGGCGCCATTTTTCGTGTCGCATTACGGGGTGGTTGCATCGGCTGGCTACAATCACTTTTGTAATGGCCCTTTCTCCAACACAATTATAACATGTAATGTCTCTCACATTTCTCGCTGGAGCGGTTCTTTCGGCGGTGATCTGTCTTTTCGGTGGTTGTTGAACCACCTTCTTCACCACTTGCTTTCTTGGAGCGACTGCTTTTGGAGCTTCTTCTTTCGTCTGTAAGTCCCTGACTATACCGCATAGCTGCTCTATCATTTTGGATTGAGCCGCTATCTGCTGTTTCAGTTTCTTCACGACGCTCCATATCTCTCGCTCCTCAGCCTCCTCCAACATATTCACCTCCATTTCCTCTTCACGTCTCCCTTCAATCTGCATCGCTCTTAGCAAATCGTTACATGTTTCCTCCTCCTCGGAGATTTCGATCGCTCGGGCCAGGGTGGTGGTTCATTTTCATACTATGCGCTTGCTCAACCCCCGGTCGCTTAACGCCCTCAGATATATACCAAGAATGGTACATTGATTGTCGGCATTCTCAACCGGGTAGGCTCTGCTGCTGGCCTCCTTGTACCTCCTGTTGAAGGTAATCACCGTCTCGTTTCGGCGTTGTTTCATATTCTCGAGATCGTACTTAATTCTTTCACTCTCGTTGGTGGATACAAAGTTGTTCGTTATGTACACTGCCAACTCCTCGTACGTCACGTCTTCTCGTCGTTTACCCACCATGAATCCGTCGACTGCCCTCGACAACGGTCCCCTCGCCGCTCTTGTTATTACATACGCAGGTATGCCGTCTAGCCGTCCCTCGTGGGCCACACACGCCCTCCTGGTCTCATCAAGAAAGGTGCGTAGCTCTTCCGGCACCACACCATCACAGGGCTGTATTCTGTATATATTGTCGCGTATTTCACGCCGGTACACCCTAGCGGTTTCACGCCTTTCACTGCTGGTGACAATTTCACCAGCCATGGCCATCCCCATTATTCTCATGGCGGCTACCGTCTCTGGTCTAAGTTCCATTGGGGTTCTTTCTAATGGGGGTAGCGTCGGGTCTGATGTTCTTCCCCCTGTTGCCATTTCTTGTCGCTAACGGTAATTGATTCTAACTACTATGCTTCCCACCCTCGGATGCTCGGGACAGCTAATAGCGGTGGTTATCTTACAAACCGAAGCGTTCCCGTACTCCCGGTGTTGGGTTACTCGGCAGCCTTCTGATTGCCACGCTACTGTCAAGAAATCGGCCACCCTGTCCGCTACGTCTTTGATTACTATTGTTACTGGTCGTCTCCCCTGCTCCTGGGCCATCTACTTCTAATGTACTCACTGTTTTCACTCTGGATCCTGGCAGCGAAGCCACTGAAGATTTTCAATCCTATTTCTTCAACTTTGATAACACTATGAATTGATTACGATGTCTTTCCCGTCTTACGT
The DNA here is from genome assembly GCA_034401795.1 of Chaetoderma sp. LZ-2023a. Lineage (NCBI taxonomy): Eukaryota > Metazoa > Mollusca > Caudofoveata > Chaetodermatida > Chaetodermatidae > Chaetoderma > Chaetoderma sp. LZ-2023a. The sequence continues at coordinate 14,944,350 of CM067368.1, read as the reverse complement.
AAAGTTTGTATGATAAGTTGCTGCGACAACTACTTTACACAATACACAAAAGACTGATATCTGCTCGCCTCGTATCTCGATGTAAAGTACGATATTTATATAGATATCCGGGCCTGATCTGACTAAGTTTCAGAATGATGAGGAACGATACGGTGGTCTTCCGTATAGTCCAGAGTTAAACACAACAAACTATTGCCTTGAGTTATCAAGGTGATGACTTTAATACTACGCTAACTGTACAATAGAAGATGACTTTTACTGTCATAAAATAATGAATAAATTTGTACTAAGTTTAAGCAAATTATTTCTATTCAATCATACACTAATTTCAACCAGAGTTTATCTCTATACCGACCGACCTACTCTACAAATTTGAACAGAGCTTATCGCTACTACAAGTTTCTGATCGTGGCTGACTGCTCAATGCTCTCGATACAAGGCAAGGTAGCCCTTTTATACTCTTCGTATCTCCATCGTTCGCTCATAGGCTATATTTAGATTATGACGTCATTTTCATCAATTAAATCACTGACCCTCCCTACTCGGGAGGGAGCTTTCTACCTAGCACTTGTGGTTTGGCTTGTTCAGACTTGTCAGTTTCTATCGACACTATGACTCATCACCAGCTGATGTTGTTGTCGCGTTTATATCGACCTTAGGGTCAGTTAGTCCGTTGTTACTCGCTCGTTCTACTTAACGCTTTTCATCGATTCCCATCGCGTTCTACTTGCTTATTATTTTGTAAACCTTTGTTCTGACCAACTGTTGAATACTACCAACTATTTGCTAATTCCATGGCAACAACTTTCATCCTTAATTTATCCATTTACCGACAGATACCATCAAGCCAGCACCGTCGATTCTCACCCTACTTCATTACATTTTCAGTCTTAATACTGTTCTAGTTTCGACACCAGTTTCGCCTCTGCCTCGTCACTGGTGACGTCATCCAGTCACTCAGTGCAAACACTACTACTACTACTCTACTCTATCGGCGCACTCATTGCCCTCAGTCACTCAGTGCAAACACATACTACTCGGTACACTACCAATACTATGTTATCCCTTCTCAGCTCACCTGGTATTTTCAAAATATAATAATTTCTACTAAGGTCTTACTTATAAATATAAGATGTCCATCGGGTCATGACTCCCACTAGACAATCCGATATCTACAATGTGTCATAATTGATACAGCTACACCAGGCGCATCCATATGAGACTAGAATGGTTAATGACTGGAAAGTGGAACTTATATATACAATAATGGCAAGCAAGAAAGGATCAGGTGCCAACCCCTATTGAACTATGCGTGGATTTGATGTACAATCTGGCTTCTGTGGGATGAAGTGTGGTCCTGAACTGGTTTGGCTTAGGAACACACCATAGTAGGAAGTCCGAGAATGACCCTTAGAGAATGGAGTTAATGCATTTGAGCTTAGGCTACCATATAGTTCGTTTCCTTTCTCGAAAATCACTCGGCCTATTTCAGCCAAATTTGTCAGGAGGCATTCTTGGGTCACACAGATTCAAGGAGAGGGAGGGAGGGAAGGATGGGGGGGGGGGAGATATGTGGGTTGGGGGAGGGAGGAAAGGAGGGAGGGAGGGAGAGAGAGGTGTCAGTAGAAATGCGAAGGAAAACATATGGTAACAGCAGGAAATAGTGGCATTAATATGGATGAAAAAGTGAATAAATATACAAATGATTCCTAAATTAGTATAGGACAATAGATGAAGTGTAATAATGAAACTTTGCCAAGCAGCAATGCAGTTGCAGAATCTCCATCAGAGATCTTCATGGCATTAGAAGTGCTGAATAAATTCTGCTCATCTCTCGCAAACGCTAATGCTCGTGCTCGCACCGCGAAACGCTGCCTGTAGCTATGTGCATATTGGGGATTCTGAATTGTCACTTGGTGAACTTCATGGCAGTAAGAAGTGCTAAATAACTTTCGCTCATCTCTCGCAATCGCTGATTGTGCTGCTTGCTCCATGACAAACTGCCTGTAGCTATGCAACTATTCTGCTGACTGCTAAAGCCGACTGTCACTGTTGTCTGGCTCGCTGTTCTCCATGCATCATTCATGGGGATTATTAATTCCGAGTTGCTGCTTGATGAATTTTCGTTATTGCCATTCGTTTATTATACTAATTGCCCGTTCACTTGCCTCGGGCAAAATGTATGAACATTTGTATGAGACAATTTTCTGTATTGTATTATTACTTCGTCACAGTTTTGCTGCTGGATTATGAAATTTCGTCTTTCGGTACACGGTGCGCATGTTACTGCACTGGGCCTCAGCCGTGTTCTCTGTTATTGGTTATGAAAGTTCAGTTTATTATGGTTTATTAGCTAACCTGGCCTGAGAGGGCAAATGAGCTTATGCCATGGTGCTCATCCATCGTTTGTCTCTCCATCATCTGTCCATCCATGGTCTGTCACCTTTTCCTTTAAATGACTTCGCAAGAACTACTGTGTCGATTTCAATTATATTTGGCAGGAAGCAGCTGTACGGCATAGAGATCCAAGATTGTTCAAATGAAGCTGATCGGCCAATGTGTCCATCAGTCATTTTGGACATTGGCCAATTTTTTTAGGCGTCTTAAAAAATCTTCTGAAAAGGCATGGATATGGTGGCATTGTTGACATGGTATGTGGTGGGTGGGTGAGTGAGTGTACTAGATGGGGATAATGTTGTTAGTGGTTGGTGTGGATGTGGACATATGATGTTTGGAAGAGGTGACCTGTTTGAGGGGGATAATGGAAAGTAACAGACAAGCAGTGCCGTATTTAAGAGGGGGGGGGGCAAAAGCCCCGGGCCCCCACAAGCAAGGGGCCCCCATAATTTAAAAATGAAAAAAGAAATAATGCACTTTTTTGGAAGTTATAGGACATTTAAAGCAAACTTTATTAGTTTAGAACTCTTAATCATGCATTATAATTCTATTCTAATTTGTAATTTGCACAATATCCGCATAGTTTATATTCTTTGTCAGATCACTGTGATCCTGGCCTTTGAGCTTTTGATCCCAAAATTGGCATGCTCGTTTTTAAATTGCGCGTGAAAAAGGATAATTTGATGGGGCGAGGAGAGATGCCCAGTGTCCCACCAAAATAGGGCCTATATTAACATTAATATTATTTACCAGTAAGCCACTGGGCACAAGGTTTCACTCATACGCTGACTAGTGAATAATTCTAATATAGGGCTTACATTGATGATTGATATCACAAAGTCACTCAATTTAATCTCCACATGGTTGTCCAAAGGTGCTGCAACATTTACATACAATTTGCCTAAGTCAGTGCTAAGTGTATAGTATGCATACGTTGCTAATTTTTGTTTGAACTTTGTAATTTAAAAAGAATTATTCATAAATTTATTAATACATAGATTTGGCTGGACCATCGACAAATTTATATTAATACCATAGGCAAAGTCTATGCAGGTGTTGTAGCACATTTGAACAAACACAAGCTCACATATGTGACATGTAAAAATTAAAGAAATATGCATGTTTGTTTATTGTTAGCCAGGCAAGCTAAATTATTTTTCCCTTTTCAGTCAAACATCTCCGAACATGAGCTAACGTGACCGACATAAAACCCCACGGGTATATGACAGTGGTGCAGAGAAATGGAAACAAGCAATAGAACGCGAAAAGTGACAAGATGAAACTCTTTCAAAAGTAGCGAGAATTAGTGATTATTTTATGAAACCGTCGAGCCATATAACATCTAATCAACCTACTGAAGTAACTCCATCCGTTGATGCAGATACAGAAACACCCAAATTTCCACCTGTAATAGAAGAAACTGTTTGTTATAGGCCTACGACAAGCGAAAAAAACCGAAGAAGAAGTAACAGCTAAACAGTTCTGTGGTTTTCACAATGACATTGGTTTATGGCCAGAATCACCCACGCAGGAAATGATAAACTTTTGGGCTAAAAAAGAATCAATCGATTTACAGAACTGCAATGCGCAACTATTTGATAGAACATCAGTACAGCAAGGTTAGATCATAGGTAAAACGCACGTCATCAGAAAATGCTCACCAAATTTATTCCGACGACAAACTCTGAACAATGAGACACTTAATCGGTCCTGGTTATGTTTTTCTCCAACTACTGGCAAAGTTTATTGTTACATCTGTAAGCTCTTGAGTGCTCAGAAAGTAAAGTTAATAAACGTACCCAGCAATGGATTTTGTGACTGGAAGCACGCAAACGAATGGCTGAGCGACCATGAGAAATCAAAATCTTATCTATACACCTGTGCAAAAGTTAAGCACCAGCAAAAACAATAGAACGTAGAAACATGATGGTACAACTAGGCTGCCATACTTTTTGTCCCCGCGTTAGCTGACATAATTCCAAGTACGAAATGCACATGCATGCATGACTTCACGCCGCTTGATGTCCGTGCGTGGCGGGAAACAGCACACGTGTTCAGTTATGTAAAAGTCCAGTTTGAGGTGTAGAACATTACATACAGATTTAGGCGACAAGATTAGGAATTTTGTGTTCATGACCGTGGTTTATTTGTACAGAGAGAATTAGCTCTTGATTGTGAACCGCTATGGCAAGACGAAGGTTAAGTGATCGTGTGAAATGGCAAATCATAGGCATGCATACCACTGGTATGTCATGCAGAGAGATTGGCAGACAGCTGAACATTAACCATACTGTAATCAGTCGTTTGATTGCAAAACATGGGCAAACTAACGAGGTGAAGGACAGGCCTAGATCTGGAAGACCGAAGAAGACTACTGCCCGTGATGATCGAGCCCTAGTACGCCTTGTTAGGAGATCTCCATTCACCAACAGCAGAGTGCTCAGCCAGCAATGGGAAACGCGCAATAGAGTGTCAATGTCTACCGTCAAAAGGAGACTGTATGCTGCTGGCATGAAAGCTAGGAGACCTGTCAGACGTCCTCTCCTCACTGCACACCACAAAGAGGAGCGTCTGAGGTGGTGCAACGAAAGAAGACACTGGAACATGAGATCCTGGAGACGGGTACACTGGTCCGATGAAAGTCGGTTCCTGCTTCATGCCACAGATGGTCGAACTCGTGTATAGAGGTCCAGACACACGGCGTACGACCAACGTAACATCATGGAAGAAGTTCCATTTGGTGGAGGTTCCGTTATGATATGGGGGTGCATCTCATTTGATTGTAAGCTGGATCTGTTGACTGTACCTGGAACACTAAATGGACAAAGATATCAAGATTCCATACTGGATAGAGTTGTGGTCCCTCATTTTGTAAATCATGCACCTGGAACCCACCCTATAATCATGGATGACAACGCCCGACCACATCGTGCTAGAGCTGTGCATGAATACCTCCGCCAGAATGCCATCGAAACCCTACCATGGCCAGCAAGGAGCCCTGACATGAACCCTATTGAGCATATCTGGGACATTCTGGGATACATGGTGAGAAGGAGGGATCCTCCTGTGCAGAACCTACAGGAATTAACAGACGCACTCCATCTTGAATGGCAACGAATACCACAATGGCGTATCAGTCGGTTGGTGACCAGCATGAGACGTCGTGTCCAGGCCGTCATCCAGGCACAAGGTGGATATACCCGGTATTAATAATGACAGTCTCAAACTCGTGCACAGATGTTAAACTTCGTTTTCAGACACCATTAATGACAATCTAGCCACGTGTGTCAACTGTAGGGCAATAGTTGTCAGTTGTGTCAACGTAACCATATTCAGGCCTCGTTTTCAAGTTCAAACAAAAACATACAGTGTTTCCCCACCATCATAATCAGCATTCCTCTAGTTGCATTATTACCTCTTGCACTAAGATTGATGGGTACATAAATGTTTATGCTATTGCTTTCTTCATAGCACATGAATATACCCTCGCATGTGCATAAAAATAGGGTGGTGCTTAACTTTTGCACAGGTGTATAGAATCAGTAATGATCTTGGCGAAACACGTTAAGTTACTCGGGTGCATTGACCATGCTTTGGCAAAACAAGAAGCAGAACTGAGTGGATATTGGTGCAAAGTTCTCATGCGCATTGTGAGTACCATCAAATACACTGCTGAACGTGGGTTGGCTTTTCGAGGTACAGATGAAATCGTTGGATCACCAGCAAATGGTAACAATCTCAGCATTCTTGAATTGCTAGCAGAATACGACACTTTTCTCGTGAGTCACATTAAACTACATGCAAGTAAAGGGACTGGTCATACGAATTATCTCTCAGTTACAATATGCGAAGCGCTAATTGGAGTAATGGATCAACACGTTCTGAAACAGATAATTACATGGATAAAAGACTCAAAGTATTATTCTGTGTCAGTTGATTCTACCCCTGATGAAGCTCACATTGACCAGCTGACTGTGGTAGCACATTACATTGAAAATACATCGCCAAAGGAAAGGTTTCTAACATTCATGCCAAATCGTGGTCACACTGGTGCTGCCATGGCTAAAGCACTGCTTGAGTTTTTGAAATCTCATAACATTGATTGTCGTGGGCAATCGTATGGTAATGCAGCCAATATGAGTGGCAAATACCGTGGGATGCAAGCTCTCATAATCGAGGAAAACAGTTTGTCAGTTTTTGTTCCGTGTTTTGGACATTCGCTTAATTTAGTTGGGAAGGCCGCAGCAAATACGTGTCCAGCAGCTGTGCATTTCTTTGATTTCGTCCAACAACTGTATGTCTTTTTTCCGGCATCTACTGCACGTTATGAGATTTTAACAAAGCACTTGTCCCAGACAGAGACACAGTTGTGTGTGCCTAAGCGTTTGTGTGAAACTCGCTGGTCATGTCGAGCTGATGCGACCAAAGCCATTGTATATGGATATGAGAAGATTAGAGATGCTCTAGCCGAAATATCAAATGACCAGGAGCAAAAGGATGTGGTTAGAAATGAAGCAGGTGGTCTTCAGGAGAAGATGTGCAAACTGGAAACTGCATTATATGCTTCATTCTGGAATGATATATTAGAAAGATTCAATGCAACAAACCACAAACTACAGGATCCGAAAATGGAACTGAAGTCTGCCGTAATGGCACTGAAGTCTCTGAAAACCTTTGTAGAGTCAAAGAGAGATAACTTCGATGACTATGAGGACGCAGGAAAGAGCCCTCGTCGGAGAAATGTGCGCCTAGACCCACTTGATTATGGTCAAACACAAGAGAGCCAGCTGACATCTAGAAATAAGTTTCGTGAACTTTAAAATCTGGATTCTTCTGATCTCTGCTCTGCCGCAGACAATCTTGTCAGCATATACACAACTGACTTGGAACAGAGCCTTGGCAATGAGTTAGTACATTTTGCTGCCATTGTGAAACTTTACAAAGAAGACTATGATGACAATGTGCCAAAAGAACTGTTCTTCTATAAACTTCTTATTGAGAAAGATTTCAAAGCTACATTTCCAAATGTTGAAATTGCTCTAAGGATCTATTTGGTCCTTATGGTGTCTAATTGCAGTGGTGAACGGTCTTTTTCCAAGTTGAAGCTAATAAAAAACAGACTACGAACAACAATGAGTCAAGATCGTCTTGTATGGCTTACACTGTTGAGCATCGAGTATGATTTGCTGCGTGAGTTGGATTTCAAAGATGTGATTGAACTATTTGCCTCTAAGAAATCTCGTAAACAGAGCTTGTTGTAATTCAGATAAAGTAAAACCTGTCTATAACAGACACTTTATGAAAATGTGATGACTAAAGAGTAAAGATATGTGGTCATTTAATTAAAGTCAGCTTACCAAGTTACCATAGAAAATGACTTTGTGTGTATAACATGGCGGTTCCTTAAAAGAAACGCCATGTTGTGGCCCCAAACGCAGGTGTCCGTTATAGACAGGATTGACTGTAATCATGATACCAGTTCACTGTCGCTACTTCTCTACTGTGTATGGTACGGGCGTTGGATTTCAAAGATGCAATTAGTAATTGAAATATTTGCCTCTAAGAAAGTTCATAATTGCTTGTAATTCATTTATAAGATTTATTTACAATACCACTGTCGATATACATATATGTCACGAGAATTGAATTCCACATATCTAATTAGGATATTGCATAAACAGTCTAAAACAGAGCTTGTTGTAATTCCATTATTGACGATAGTAAATTAGTAATGATACCATCGTCTTTAGGACATTTAGGCTAATACTGTGTATGTGGAGCATTGCGATTCGTAATGTACATATTATTATATTTATACTTTCTACATTATGAAACGTATTGCTCCACATACAGTAGATAGTCTCTACCGTATACAGTACATTATGATCGATAATATACACTGTATACGTACAGCAGGATGCAGAAACATAGATAAAAAACAGAGTCGTGTATAATTTCTTTTGTGATAAGAGAAACACGCGTCATCCTCTACTGAATGATGCATAATTGCATACATGATATACATATTAAGTGATGTGCTGGTGAATTGAATTTCAACTTAAACATGTAATTATAATTCAAACATTTGACTCGCAGAAGCCAAACAAACTTATTTTGTAGACTCATAGGCTAACCTGATGTTCAGATTTCAGAATGAACTATCCGTATGCAAGACACAAAAAAATAAAAAAGCATAGCCATATACACGAACATGATTAATGTACATTGTTTATGTACACTGAATAATATGGTATTATTATATTGTTTGCCAATATATAAAGCAGTGTTGTTTGTTATCGTTTATTTAATTTGATTGATATAAAATGAAATCTAACAACCAATTTTTAAGATTCATTTACCTATGGAACCTTATGAGTCATGGCCCATTGGGGTTTATAGGATAAATCGACACTGAAAAAATTGGTTGGCAGTTTACATTTTGTATCAAGCAAATTGAGTAATATATGAATTTGACTAGGCATGGCTATCAGTGGCCAATCATCCATGTTTCCATTGCCATCCCTGGCCCCTCCTCTCAACTGTGGCATAGAGGTATTCACCAAAATCGTACAAATCTGGTTGTTTGGTGTTCGGCAACAATGTTAATTACGAAAATTTGCAAAATAAAATAATTTTACAACGAAAGAAAGCGCCATAATTCACCCTAAAAGTAAACTCTCTGGCCGTCACAGAGCACGTAGATGTAGAAAGTTTTCTGGGGGAGTACCCCCAGTTCCCCCCCCCCCCCCGCCCATTCGTTGCCCCAGGGCCCCACATAGCTAGATACGGCCCTGCAGACAAGTAAGGTTAGTAATGTGATTGTATGCTGTGCTGAAGTGATTCGTATGCGTACATGATGAGGACTGCTGAGGTTAGAATGGGAAGGGCTGTATGAGAAAGGATGCGGATGAGATGTGATGAGTTGGGTTAAGATGATGTAGGTAGTTTCATATTCGTAAGATCTCTCATGGATTGATGTGCTCTATGGCTGAAATAATAGTAAATTAAATAGTAAGAAATGAGCGCGAAGTAGGGGATTAGAAATAGTAGGCCTAGTCTACGTGATACACAAAATCCTATGCTTTAATATGAGATATATCACATAAATCCCAATAAGCTCGCATCTGGAATTAGTCAAAGCATATGTAAGTAAGATCTTTGCAACCGATTGTTATCAATTTCATATAAAATGGCAACTCCTTGCCACCCACCCCACCCCAACCCCACGTCTATTCCTCTTTGATAATTGCTCGTTACATATTGATACTTATAAAATACGATGATATGAAATGGGATGGGGATGGGATGAGATGTGAAGAAGTTGGACAAGAAGGGATGGGATGGCTTTGGATGGGATAATGTGATGTGATGTGGAATGGGATGATGTGGGATGACATGTGGTAGGATGAGATGATATGAAATGGGACGGGATGAGATGAGCTCAGATTCATAGAGATGAGATGGGATAGGTGACAGGCGCCTATATTTCAAAGTCTCCCTGGGGAGAACCCTGAACCTCCACCCCGCCATTTTCATGCATCTCTGGCCTAACGAATTCCTGGATTCGCCATGCTATGATCTATTTTTGTAGCACTTACATTTTACTAAGGCTCCCTTTTGCTCTCCTAATATCAAGAATAATTTTGGTGATGCTAAAGAATGGCCATCCCATGACCAGTTCATGGGAAATGGTGTGTTGTAATATTATAATCTAAGATAATTATTCAGATATTTGGCGTATGTTGTTATGTGATGAGGGCCATGGTGCATACCTTGCGGGTACATATAATTCTACATGTATGCATTCACTCCCAGATAATAATTGCATGTAGATGTCTTTTTCATGCAAAAATGAGAATCCAATGAATAGTTTCATAGCTGACTGAAGGTCAATTTTACACGCATATATGTGGTAGATGGCTTTTGATAGCATCCAGATGACGCCTAGATCATATTCCTGCGACCACGCCTTCAAAATTGTCTGGATTCGTCCATGATATTAATACATTTCCGGGAAAAAACTAAAAGAATCTTTGTCACACAGAATGCAGGAAAAGGCTTCTCAGAGCTTCTACTTTTTAAATCTTTCCAGACGCCCCCCCCCCCCCCACCACTGATGACATTAGACAAACCCTCTCAGACTATCCTCTTGTACGCCTTCCCACCCCCCACCCCTACCCCCACGAACATTTGCCATCTGGCTGGGATTGTAATGGCGGAGCTAAGTTCTATATAGAAGGAATCTAATATTGATGGATTCTCTTTGGCTTTTTCAATAGTCGGGCCATATGCGTTGATGATGCGATGCTTAGTGGTGGTGTCTTCTCGTTAGCATAGCCAAGTTGATGAATGCAACACGATCACTGATGTATCCAATACTAATGACACGGTCCAAGAGACTTAATCTGATTACTACGCCTAAACCTCTGTATGGGACCTGTTTTTACTTCATGACTACTAGCGTATGGCCTTCTGAAGTTGCTGCTCTGAGTGGGTTGCTACTTTAGTCTCTTGAATGGATGTAATATTGATGACATAGTGTTCACAGTCTGCACCTACGGTTTGCCTCTATGATGTTGCTGTCAGATCAGATACATTCCATGCAGCTATGGTAAGCTCCTGGGAGGATCGCGTCATCTGAGGATGTGGAACACAGTTTCTAGTTTGAAGAAGGTTAGACATAATCAGAGTTGTCCCTGTGTGCGAATGTCAGCCCACAAGCCTAGTAGTAGTAGTAGTAGTCTTCTCCTCATTTGGAGCGGAGGAACCAAAGCCAATGTATACGTTTGTACTGGCAGAAGTAGTCTGTCGGCGGTGGTGGAAGTTCTTGAGGTGGCAGTAGTGGAGGTAGCAGTGGGTGTAGAGGCGGTGCTAGTGGAGGTAGCAGCAGCTCTAGAGGTGGCGGTTTTGGTGGTGATAGTTGATGCGACGGTGGTGGCTTTTCCTTTCAGGGAGGGTGAAGACCGGTCGGGTTGTCCGTGGGATGAGGGAGGTGCGAGTGGGTGGAGTGAATGCAAGATGCGAGTCAAGCGCTTTTACGATGGACCGCTCTCGAGTGCAGTGTGAGTGGGGGAGGGTGAGGCGGGTGAGGAGTCGTGAGTATGGTCTTACCCTAGGTTTTAATTCAGGGACTCTTTGCGCAGTATTTTCCATCGGCCGAGAAGGTGTGCTATGGGGCGCCCAATTTGCATCCTCGTCATCCACTTAAACATTGCCCTAACTCTGAGGCTGTCACCCGAAAGGCGGGAGGACCTGTCTGGCAGCGAGGGTACTGTCTCTCGGAAGCAGGGGTTCTTACGGAGGAATCAGTCCTTTTCACAGGGTCTGGAGTGGAGTGAGAGATAGCAGGGGCTGGTGGTGGTATTTCCAGCGGTCCTTACATCGCCATCGGTCACTATTCGCTGCGAAAGTCATTCGGCACTAGAAGTAACTTTTTAAAATGCCCTGCTTAAGGAGGGGTGAAGCGAGCTTATCTATTTTAATGTGGGTGATTTGGGGAGAAGAGAAATCTCTGCTGTAATCTTTTTGGTAAATGCTGCCTGGTTAATTCGATGTTCTCAGGAGACATCGAGAGGCGAGCTTGCTCTGTGCCTAAACATAGTGAGCTTAAGGGGGATCCTGCACGAGGCCATAGCTTAGTGAACTTTAGGTTGCTTGCGCTTTAAGGCCTCAGGTAGTGCAGAAGCATGCGATTGGTTAGGTTAAGCGAGAACCTCTACACTCGCGAAATCGGTCAAAACTTTTGCTCAGAGACGAAGACCGGTCTGAGCGACATAAAAAATGATGCAGTTCAAGAAACAAGCTTTCCGAGTTGCAGGTACGCAAACCAGCCCGTATAATTAATTAAAGGAGGAAAGAGTTTGAGTAACCTTTGTCCAGTCTCTGAGGTCTAAAACAACGTCAGATGGACTGAAAAAAAATTCCTGGTGATTCAGTGGTTATCCGGTTAGCTCACCTTTTGAACTATGATAAATGCTGGATCGCTTAACTTAAAAGGTTATATCCAGACCGCGGGCCAAGCAGTTAAAAAAGAACAAGAGCTCCGCAAATGGCACATAATACCCGGCCATGATGACAAACCAATGAATGAGAGCTATCAGAAAATATTTATTTCTTCCACTGATCCAGACCAGTCATCCTTATGAAGTGTCAAAGCGATCCGTGAAACGGTCAAGGAGATATCATCTGGAAACCAATTTTCAAGAGGGCCGCCACTGACTGGCCATATTGGATTTCGGATTATCATCAATTTTGATACGTTTCTTCACCACGCATATTCCACCGACCATATGAATTGATCCGTTTAAATGGTAACGGAGATATCATCCAGAAACCAACTTTCAAGATGGCAGCCCGTGGCTGGCGGTCGTCTTACAGTTCAGATCATCATCAATTTCAGTAGGTTTCTTCTCCAGACCTAGTCCAACCACCCTATGAAGTTTCAAAGAGATCCGATAAACAGAGTTATCATCCAGAAACCAATTTTCAAGGTGGTGGCTGGTGGCTGTCTTGAATTTCAGATCATTGTCAATATCGATACGTTTCTTCTCCACACCTAGTCCAACCACCCTATGAAGTTTCGAAGCGATCCGATAAATGGTAACATAGTTATCATTCGGAAACCAATTTTCAAGATGGCCACTGGTGACTGGTGGCCATCTTGAATTGCGGATCATTGTCGATTTCGATAGGTTTCTTCCCCAGCCCTAGTCCAAACACTCTATGAAGTTTCAAAGCGGACCGATAGATGGTTAAGGAGTTATCATATGGAGACAAATTTTCAAGATGGCCGCCAGTGGCTGGCGGCCATCTTGGATTTCGGATCATCGTCGATTTCGATAGCTTTCTTCCCAAGAGCTCGTCCAACCATCCTATGAAGTTTGAATGCGATTCAACAAACAGTAACAGAGTTATCATCCGGAAACCACTCCGATCGCTCGACCACCCACCCGCCCGCCCGCCCGCCCGCCCGCCCATCCACCTACCCGCCCACCCACCCAACAACCCACCCAGATGGACAGCAACATTACATAATAACCTGTCAAATTTTTTGGCAGGGTATCAAAAGGAGTCGATAGTCAACTGAGAAGATCGAGCCACAGTAGTTTTTTCTTCAAGGGTGCTCTTAAGGCGTACTAGTGAGGTGGTGTGGTATTTTTATGTGGCAAGACCTTCCCTAAGAAAAAGCAGGACGAGGGTCGTCAGACTCGAAGGAACAAGTCGAAATGATGTCAGAGCTTTCCGAAGCCTTGAAGCAGAACGTGTGCGTGTTGAGCGGTCTTATGTAGTGTGAATAAGGTCATGGCATTAAGATCATTCGCAACGGTGCAGGGAGTTGGTGATGGTGGTTCAGGTGCAAGAGGGCAGGCTGAGAAAAGACGGCGAACCAGAAAACTCAGCTTTTCTTGTCCTGAGAAAATTCGCTACTCTAAGACAACCAAAACAGTGCAAATTACAATGCCTGAGACATGCGATGATTGCAGGAGCTTCAAAGGGGTACTAAACATGAGGTGTCAAGAAAAATGTCCGCTGGCGACTTTCTTATGTTTGTAGGGGAGGTTCCAAGTGTGGTGCGCTGAGCCTACTGAGCGAGCAGGGAGAAAGCCTTTTTGGCAAAGGATCACACGTCTTTGATCACAGCACTGTTCAGTAACATAGCAAGGCACAAAGGATACTGGCCACAAATTTGGCACAAAGGTGGAAAACTTTAAGTGTTTTTAAGATACCAAAAGAGCAACACCGCTAACAATGCTAGTTTGTTTCTTCATGTCAAGAGGGGCATAAGATTGTCATCTGCAAGTGGCAGCTAAGATGATCAGTCCCCTTTTTAGAGTTTCGTAAGCAAAAAAGAAATGGCTGCTAAAAGAGCAGGAGGAAAAGAAAACTGGTACTTAAGACAGTATATCTGATGACGTGTAAAGAATAGAAAACTTAGATTAGTTAAAATGCATTTAAGATTTAACCCACAATTGCAAGTCTCAGTAAAGCAGGAGAAAGTTCACAGTGACAAAAGGTTCAGCAATTGTGGTGTCTAGGTTTTGCAAATGCGGATGTTGTCGGCTTCGAACCAGCATTGGTAGGCATATTCATAAGGCAAAAAGTGCCACTGTTTTGTTCAAACAGAAAATGCTAAGTGCTGAAAATCCTAGTGAAGCCATAATTAATGTGGTGCACACTGGTTTACGTGAAGACGGGACAAACGATTCCCGAAGAATTCACAGGTCACCGTCTTATATAGGTCCAAAGTTATTGCATTGGTAGTCGCTGCTTTATTTATTCGGGCCTTCTGCTACATTCTAGCCTACCGTTTAGTTGTTAGAAACGAATACAAACTTTGGCCACAAGTGGCAGGGATTCCCACCTAACTTTAGATATATATATAGATATATCCAATGGGCGAGGATGCTCAGCCTCCCGTAGGTCACCCTGCATAGCATCTACCTCCAAAGGATAGCGTGCGTACATGTTATGGAGCAGGAGCTCCTGAATCGAATAACAATCTGGTCACCATGTCCCTCAACCACATATAACATCACTAGGACAAGTCTACAGTTCACAGAAGCAATATTAGACAGCGTTATGTCCTTTATGGTGGGGATAGAGAGATGGATATCCACCGCTAGTGTCCTTCCCGCGAGGGCGTGGTGGGTTTTAAGACCTCAGCCAGACACCACAAGGAATTGGATGGAAATCCACATCTCGTCTGTCACCGCGTATTGCGGAGTTAACATTTGACCTGTCATTAGCGTTAAGTTCCAGAATGCCCAGAGATGCACTACAGACCTGTATACATATAATATTATTTCTTTTCGCAGTGCTTCCTACATTGGCAGGGGTATCTAACTAACTAGTATCTGAAGATACAGGGGGAGATGTATGTAAATCAACATTTTAACCATCACCGCTCGGAAACCTGCGATAGTTTCCCAGGGTCGGATCCGGCCAACGTGTCGATAGGGAATCCAGACAATTATAAAGCCCTGCGGCTGGTGGATCATAGAAAGAAACAACAGCTCAATATAAATAAGAGACCCTAAGGTAATTAGCCAATTTTACACAACCTAGCCGGTGTGTGGTGTTACATATCCACTACAGCCGGGAAAAAGGCGTGCACTATGCGTCTCTTATGGAAAAATTGTCCCTAACTACTTCAAACCTATCCTATCAAGCCAAATAGCCAGGTTTAGTCGGTAATGTGTCAGGCTCAAACAATTAGAGCATGATCAGCGACCTCTGTGTAAAATTTATGCTGGTGGGGTATAGGGATGCGGATATAAATGTTGCTGTGTAGTATTACCTAGCATACTGCATTCTAGAGTTTTTATAAATAAACAAAACATATTAACTAGAATCGCTACTTGCCATATACACAACTAACTAATACAGTCAGAACAATATATATCACAGGTCATTGGACCTTACAGTGTGGTTAGTCGGAGCACCCACAGTAAATAAAGATAATATTCACAGTAAGAAACAGAAAATACAAAAATGCGGTCTTAGGACCGGTAAGGTACCTATTAGTCATCAGTACCATATACGGAAATAATTAAATGTTCAATAGTATGGTTACTTGAGTACCTATTGGTCATCGGTACGGTAAAAGTTCATGAGTCACTGAAATTGATGCGCTAATAGGTAAATAGCGTGAGATGGCACAATCTTTAGTGCAGGGAAGATATCCGCAAACAGGTCTCCGCCAGCAGGGTTTCCGCAGGCAGGTTCCGCAAGCAGGTTTCCACAGGCAGGTTATTGGTATGGCACACTCTCATGACGGTGAAGCAGAACAGATAATAAGATGTCCATTAGATAGTCTTTTAACTGATACATGATTTAAACAGTTTGTTGTAAAGTTTCCGTTCGGCGACAGCAGTTGAAAGTTGAAGGTTGCCCATTAACAGAGAGCGGTAATGTTATGATTAATTTTGCATGTACAACATTTGGCACAGTGTGGGATACGCCGCATAGATCTTGCAGCGCACCGAGCAAAGTCTCACCAGACTGTGGTCCAAAAGTTATTATCACATGCGACATGCAGCACGGAAGTTTGAATCGACTTTTCAGCATGGTCGGCAGATCCGGCGAGTCATCCACCAAGAATCACCATCAACTCTACATCTCATAGAATTACATAGGGCCCGCAAGGCACGTCTGCAGAAAAGCTCCCTTAGGAAAGTCTGGATGCGGGAGTTACCACTTTAATTTATTATTGCCCCCGGATGGCGTCTGGGAGCTTCCAAAATTGATGTATCGTGGAAAGTCGAGAACTGCTTACTGGCACGGGTGAACTCAAATCCGAATGGCACCATGATGATGATCAATGGAATCACCATCGGCTTGCAGTTTCATATGTCTAGCCCATGCTGGTTAGCAGTCCTCCTGACAGGTCGGCTTCCACACCGATGATGCTCACGCTCTTCGATTTTTCGTCCCTTTTATTCTGCTCATGACATCAGAGGCAGGCGCTTCAACCAATCAGCAGCCGCGCAGTAGCCAATCATCATGCAGTCAGAGGTGGTGACGTAGCTATCACGTGCACAGCACATTCCTCATTCAGTTAATACATACACGCGATTACGACATCAAAAACAATATTTTGTAAATAATTTAACGGGAGTTTTGTTGATAACTCGGCCATTTCGGGTCCGATCTTAAAATGGTAAAAAGTTCTTTAATCCTCGTTTTATTCTTGTCCTAAGCGGTACCAAGAACAACGAGTATGATAGTATGATTTAAGGAAATGACAAGTACCAACTCCGTACACTATAGGCATACACTTTCTCCCAATTCTGACACATGTTGTCAGGGAAGCTCTGAGGTGCGCCCATACACACCACACGTTCTAATGGACTTAGCTGTTTTTAATGAAAACCTCTCTCATAGGGCTTATATATGCATACTATCCTACTCAGGGGGTGGGGCGGGCGTGCCGGGAGCGAATCCGGGATGGCCGTACCATACCCAGCTTAGCTGGGACGGTCAGTACCCGTCCGGTTGATCCATGCTACACCACCCACTCCTAATTTGACACCTGTGACAAACGATCAATGCATCATGGATCGAACACATGGGAGCACCGTAGGTGGGAATTATAGACTTCCTGAGTAGGCGCGTAGCCGAGAGGAGTGACGCGAGAGACGTGTGGTTATAAGAGAAGAGCACATAGAGGTGCGAAGGAGTTTGGGAGGGAGGCATACTTTTAGTTTTCATTTTTATCCTGGAATTATTTTTCCATATCTTTTTTTGTTTGTTTGTTTATTTCGTGGTGTGTGCTGTACTTTTATTTAACATAATTCGGCTAAACAATAGCTCGCATGGGTGTTCTCTTGGGTGCGGATAATTATTTTTCAGCAGAGAACACCCAAGCTCCAATGTACCTCAATTACGTATAATATAATATAATATAAGAAAACTATATATAAGATATGTAGCATATTAATATCACAGTTTTAATATGTAAATTACGTATGCATCCTGGGTATATAAAGGGATGCATAGTGCGGCCCGTTTTGACAGGTCCGCACGGATAGCTCTTTGCTACCCACAATCCGTCCCGACATACTAACGCGGGAAGAAAATTAATAAGAAAAATAGAATTTTAATAAAGTAAAAAGACTAGTAGCTGAGACTGCATGGCGGGAATAATACATATTCGCTACGGTGTGTTGTGTACCTACGTCTCACACGACATGTTTACAACACAGGTATCCACAGCAATTATTTGTGTGAGACACAGCTACGCAAGAATATTGCGCAGCTGTGTAGGATGACCGTAGTCAGCCTAGGGACTGGGTTTCGTTTTTAAAAACATATATATATATATATATATATATATATATATATATATATATATATATATATATATATATATATATATATATATATATATATATATATATATATATATATATATATATATATATATATATATATATAATAATAATAATAATAATAATAATAATAATAATAATAATAATAATAAGAAAAGTATTTCAAAAATAAAATAATAATAAGTTTCATTTTTCCGCACACCTTTTCATAAATCCTGTTGCAACCTCGACAATATTGTCCACAAATATCCGCTGAAAAATTTCCCCAGTGAATCTGAGTACCCCGACTCAAGCGGGACGGACGTGGCGGGTGGTACTGCGCTGCAGTGTAGAGACCGCTGACATCACTGTTGTCATGGTGGCGGTGCGGGCTGCAGGTTGGTTGAATGCTGTCATAATGCGTGGTGGCATGGTTACTTTACAGACGGCGGGATCTGATGGAGTTCTAACATTGCGCGTATGTGTAGGTTTGCCGCTCTGCGGTGAGGTGATGATGGTGACAGCTTCCATGAGGCTGATCTTCTCATCTATAATTAAACTACGCGGAGATATGGATCGATCGGAAATGTCCTGTAAACCGGGTTCAGCTAATGTCACAGGTGTGGAAATAACTACTGAAATAGGCCGGCTGAGCACGGATGCTGATGCTGCGGTGCCATGTCGTCGGTGGTGTACGTCGCTGTGGGTGCTGCCGGTGCAGAAACTGCAGGTGATGTATAGTGGCCACTCGCTTTCTGGATCCAGGAGGTGACGGTCCTTTAAAGCAGGTTGACATAAGACCCCAGGTCCTAAAGAGTCGCTGCCCTGTTGTATTACAAGCCACTGCCTATATTCCTAAATGTATGAAATAACCAAATTTTAGTGACATATTATTTATTTTTTAATGTTGTATAAATGTGGTCTCTGTAGACAGGTTCTTCCGCTGTAACGCACCCGGCCACCAGGACAACACATATGTAGAAATATGTACATGTACATAATGTATGAGTGATAACAATAATAATAATAATAATACATGATAGTAATAATAATAATAATAATAATAATAATAGTAATGAATGGTATTGTTGTTGTTATTGTTATAATTAAATATAATGATAATAGTAATGCGACGACAATAATAATAATAATAATAATAATAATAATAATAATAATAATAATAATAATAATAATAATAATAATAATGGTGGTGACAACAATAATTACACATGATAATAACAATCATTATAATGATGATGATGATAATCGTAATTTCACTGAATAGTAATAAGACTCCGCAAGATGGTCACTCCACTCCCTCCACCACCCACCCCCTCCCCCACCCCACCCCCTCTATGTAAAATGCTATGTCATAAGTCATGTCTCCACACGTAATTTGTTTAAATGTATTGTATCGTACTCTATGTCATTTGTAATATAAAATACCATGTACATGTATATAAATGTTATATGTATAAACATAATATTACAGATTTATGTTATATGTCAAGGGTCCACCGCTTCATAGGTCTTGCCTTTGGCGGATGCCTGTATTGAACTGTTGAATTATTTACCTGTATGGAAATAAAGAATCTTGAATCTTGAATCTTGGTTGGTTGATTGATTGATTAAGACTATGAAGCAGAACAGATAAATGTTTGTAACAAACAAAATAATGTTTGTTATTATTATCTATAATGTCTCCAATGTATTCATCGCTTGTAATGTTATGTTATGTATGAATGTTATTTGATTTGATTTGATTTGATTTATTCTCTTGGTAAATATTACAAATTACAATATGATAACAAGGAGTCCACTGGAGGCTGTGCCTATTAGCTTGTGGGCCCCTGACATAGAATAACATACAAGTTACACATGATTTGACATAAGTAGACATAAGGCATTATGACAATACATAACTACAGACAAATAATATAGGATTTGACATAGAAAAAGAAGAGAAAAAAAAAGAGAAAAAGACAAGACATTTGACAAACATGGTTCACTTGTTTTTTATTGTTCTTCATACTGTGGGTAACATATTTCACTCATTGGAATGGGCTAGGGGATGAAGGGGGTGGGGTGGGGGCTGGAGTTCATCCTGTTTCTACTACTATTATTATTATTATTATTATTATTATTATTATTATTATTATTATTATTATTATTATTATTATTGTCTATCACCTTCTTTCCCTAGAGGAAAGAGTAAACCGGCTATGTGAATCTGTGTTCGAGTCCATTTCTTAGTGTGTTTGTCATTGCTGGATTTTTTAGAGCTCTTAGATATGATCAAGTTCTGGATCTGTGTATATCTTGAGGAGTGCTGGTCCAATTTGACTCAGGATTTAACACAGAAGCTGCACACTCGCTGAATATTCAGAAAAGCCACCCGACCAAGAGTTGTTGGTGGCTTAGCCAACCACAGCCCCCCGGTCAAGTCCTCTTCAAAACACCCAGCAGGAGGAGCTATGTCCCTTGGGATGTGTTGTCTGTAAGACCCAGGAGCCAGACATTCACATAAAATATAATATAATAAAATTAATTAAATTAAATATGATTATGGTTAATGATACAGTAAAGATAACAATGGCCAACACAAAGGAGTGATACACGTGCGTGCTAATTAGAACTTAAATGTGTCCATAAGCCACGGATGTCCCAAAACCAATCAATCAATCAATTCAATTCAAGTAAATTTTATTTGCTGGGCCACCTATATGCATTTTGTAAGTAATACTATAAATAACCAAATAAAATTTACTTGAATTGAATTGATTGATTGATTGATTTTGGGACATCCGTGGCTTATGGACACATTTAAGTTCTAATTAGCACGCACGTTTATCACTCCTTTGTGTGGGCTGATGTCCCACTCCTTTTGTCATATTTGTGTGGGCCTCTGTACTACTATTGACGTCTTGATAACAATGCTACTGGATTGCGCGATCACCCGTGTCGATGACGCGCCCGTTCGAATGATCACCTGCGGCGCGTGTAAACCCCTAGCAAAAGTTTCGCTCATTTCAAAACATGGCGACGTCCGGAAAGTACACTGGCTACAAGAGCTGGACTCCATCCAGCACTCCAACCAGCGATTTGGACGATGACACATCAAGTCGCAGTACATGTTACGTGAATTCACCTGAGAAAGTTTCTTGTAAAAGGTGGCCGACATTATTGCAGTGGATTCTTATAGTGATTTGTGCCATAGCTTTGTTTTTGATCGGCTGGTTAGTTGGAAGTTTTGTCACTCGTGAAAATGACGGAGATCCTGGAGGGGATTTCCCAAATTATGATTACGACACAGGTGCTTCACTGTCCGACATTGGATATGGAAGTAAGCCAAAACATATTGATGATGTTAAATTTCATCCAGAAACCCTTGAATCTATCCACGAAAATACAATGTATGGAATTACAGCACCGAAGATTTCAAGCTACCTTAAGTAAGTAGTAGTTATACAACTCATATTCTCCCTTCCCTGTTTCCATTTTCTCGCGGCAATTTAATTTTTAACATAATATACGCTCATGATCACAAAAATCTAATATATATGGTCAAGGTACCTGTTTCTAACAGGGTTCTACGCAGACCATAAACTTTAGCTGACTGAAACACATCGTCTGCTAAAGTGTCATCCATGGGGACGCCGTAACTAGGCATTGCTACACGGTACCCTGGTAATATTGCAAACAGACTTAACCCTTAAAAATCCTCCCAAATCGACTACATAGTCTATAGAGGTTGCTGCCGTGGGAGGGAAATTGCCGTCATAACCGATGATCACGATATCAACATAGAAGCATGTAATGGATCAGACCATGAACCAGTAGTCGGTATTACCGAGATTGAGCTTACTAGTCAGGGTTCGCACGGGTCATGGAAATCCTGGAAAGTCATGGAATTTGAAAATCTAAATTCCAGGCCTGGAAAAGTCATGGAAATTTGTCATTTTGATAAAAGTCATGGAAAATGATAATCTCCCTAAATAAAAATAAAATCTGATGGCATACAAATGTAAAATAAGGAAATAAAGCTCGGAAACACACATTTCATTTCTTTATCGCTGCGATCACATGATTTCATTCATTATCAAAGTCATATGTCCAACCAACATAAAATGACCCAAAACAACGTAAGAATTAAAATGAGGTTAGATCGCTTCTTATGTTGGAAGGCCAAATTAAACTCTTTTGCGATTGGAGGCATTCCACTGAACTATGTCTGGACTGGAAGGCGGCCTCCCAAATAAAAACAGGTTTGTAACGCCAATATCCCAAAATAATAAATATGTACAGCTGTTTTAAAAACAATTTGAGCAATAAATTCACTATTTCCTACTCAGCATATGCATTCAGCAGTATATTTATTGGCAAGATTTTTGTCCATGTGGACGATTTCGTCTCGGCCGACTTGGTTACATTATGATAATTAGATGGCGATGATATTTCGCTCTCGCTAATGTATGTGGATTCCCCTGTATATTGAATGTATTTCTTGCTCAAAGATGGTTTTGTGCATTCTATTACGGTTAAAGTATGAAATAAACTTGTTAATATTAATAAAAATAACCAGATATTTAGCCGCTAAGGGATTATTATTATTATTATTATTATTATTATTATTTTGAATCTAGCGGTAAAGTTACCAATTTTCGTTAGTCAGAAAAATATGTTTTGCAATATTTCTGAGCTATGACTGCGTGTTATATACCTGTATAAGGCTTTTTTGGCTCATATTTTGCCAAGTTTTCCCCTGCGTGCTATCTATTAGTGCACAATATATTCGTGAAAGTAACCAATTTAAGGAATGGATTTCAATTTTTTTCTTGAACACCTTGGCCAAGTAGAAGCCTAGTCTTTAAGCCTTAAATTTGTTAAAAAAAATGTAAACAAATTTCAAAGAAAATGTCAATTTGCAGACCAAGTGAAGGCTATTTTAGAAAAAATGTTCAACAATAGTCTTCTCTTGGTCTG
Source organism: Chaetoderma sp. LZ-2023a (assembly GCA_034401795.1). Classification (NCBI taxonomy): domain Eukaryota; kingdom Metazoa; phylum Mollusca; class Caudofoveata; order Chaetodermatida; family Chaetodermatidae; genus Chaetoderma; species Chaetoderma sp. LZ-2023a. Next base: position 14,921,161 of record CM067368.1, on the reverse strand, counting down.
CAAATGGACATTTCTCAAGACCACTACAGAAGCTGTCTTTGACTGATATGAGTGTTAAAAGGTTAATAGGCAATTTTTTGGGTCATTTTGTTCAAAATTTTCTAGAAATGGCCATATTGCTTGTTACCATTTTGAACGATTTCAACCAAGTTGGGCTGAAATGGTGCTACATATATGATCATAGGCTCTAGAACTTCCATTCAGAACTTTTATTCGTCAATTTCTTATGTGAAAACCTCAGATTTTATTTTAAATGTACCGGAAATTCTCACATGTTGACCCATTTCCCTAGATAAAAAGTGAGTTCCATATGATTCACTATATGCTATTGAACATTTTGAAACAAATTTGACTGTCTGACCTAGCTATTGATTCTTGGAGGTCATGGAATTTTTAAATTTTAGTCATGGAAAGTCATGGAAAAGTCATGGAATTTCGTATACTGAAAGGTGTACAAACCCTGACTAGTGACAGAAGGCCCAATGAGCATATACCTATGTCTCAAAGACCACGATGGCAAACTATTAACTCAGATGAGTGCAGAAAACCCCGGAAGGCATATATATAGAAGCTGTTACATCGGCTTTCATAGATCTGGAAATTATCACATCAGATATCACCACAGCACTTAACTCTGCGGCAGCTGAATGTGCACCACCAAAGAAAAAACACTGACACCGTAAGACAACCTCTACCTCCCGAGGCCATTGTAAAGATCAAGACCTGTAAGAGCAAATTTTGGCAATGGAAGGTGAGAGGGAAAGATAATGACCCACTGAGATCAGAAATCAAGGCCATTAACAAGACGATATGTCAAATACAAAGAAAAGCCGACTATGAAAAACGAATGAATTTCTTCAGTGAAGTCCAGTCTGCCAACTCAGAGGATAAGAAGATATTCTACAAACTTATTAACAATCAAAAAAGATCAGTCCAGAATTACACCAATGAACTGCTCCTAGAAGGCCGCAGACTGCAGGGCGATGAAGAAATATTGAAAGGGTGGACTGACTACTTTGAATCGTTAGCTAGCCCGGCAGAAGTCCCGGAATTTGATGAAGCATACAAAACTCACATAGAAGCTGACGTTGCCTTTCTAGAAACCTTGTCAGAATCTCTACCATTAGATGTGAACCCATTTACTGATGCCAAAGTTGAATCCGCAATAAAGAGACTGCGGAATAATAAAGCCCCTGGTGAAAATGGGTTAATATCAGAGCATTTGAAGCTTGCAAATACCAACATCATACCACTATTAACCAAGCTTTACAATAACATCTTGAGACTTGCCAGTGTACCAAGCGCTTTTAAGTTTAAGGATGAAATATTGTTCCCTATAGCCAAGAAAGGAAAGCCTGCAAACAACCCCAGTAACTACAGAGGAATCCAGGTCAATTCTATTATCGGAAAAGTCTTCGAAGTAGCGGTAATCCGAAGATCAATAGATATATTAAGATAAGGTATATACAAACCCGCTACTGGATAAAATCCATGAGTCTGGTCTAGGGGCGAACATAGGCTCCATCAGCATACCAGCCATGGGCTTAGCAGATGATATCGCTGTTATTGTACCAAAAAACTCAGTCGATAGCCAAATCATACTAGATATCATCGACCAAGACAGTCGCAAAAGTAGAACTAACCCTCAATGCAACAAAGACCAGTCTAATAGAAGACTTCTCAGGCGACACCCAATACAAACAGACAGCTAACGTTTCAAGGCAATCAACTACAACCCGAGCGAGAAGCCATTCACTTAGGTATACTATATAAGTCCAACACCAAAGACAAACAGTTAATGGAATCTAGAATACAGAGAAACATTGGGAATGCGAGAAGAGCAGCTTTTGCTCTATTTGGCGCTGGCTTCCATGGTAAGAGTGGTCTTAATCCAGTGATATCTGCCTCCATCTGGAAGACTTAGATCCTTCCCATACTTCTATATGGGGCTGAACTATGGAAATGTACTGTTCAAAGGATCTAGACCCAATGGAGAAATTTCAGCTATCATCCATGCAGAAACTGCAGTCTTTACGAGACTCCACTGCAAAGGTAGCTACTGTACGTTGGGCCTTATGGGAATGCTGCCAATACGGAACATTGTAGCACTAGAAGGAACACTAGAATCTGATATAGCAATCCGTCAACTAGCGATGAAAGACTTTGCTTCAAATAGCTGGTTCATCCATGTACAGAACATCCTATACAAGTATCAACTGCCCACCGCCCACCAAATTCTCAGTGACACGCCTTCAAAGACTCACTGGAGGGAGACTGTAAAATTAGCAGTATCCAGTTACTGGATGGATCGCTTCGCATCAGACTTTGTCTCTAAGTCTTCTCTGAAATACACTGCCATGTCATCAATAAGTATCTCAAATGCTGCAAGGATCTGGGAAGCATCAATGTCAAATAATCATCATCAACAGCAAGCTATTACAAAAGCTAGGGTCCTGACAGGCACATATAGGCTACAAGGAAATATAGCAAGGCAGAATCAGCATCGCGTCGACTCAACATGTAATCTTTGTGGCTTTGCTCCAGAGGACAGGGAGAATTTTCTGCTGCTATGTCCAGCCCTAGAAAGTATCCGCCAACCTATAATCACAGAGATCACGCAACCATGTGAAACTGCTGGATGTGGTGCTCTGCTCATGGACATGAGATGTACACTACAAATTATACTTGACGTCGGACATGACAGTCTCCCCAAACAGATTTGCTTGGATGAGGATTTGTGTATGCATCTTGAACAGCTCTCGTGCGCACTAGTTCACCGGCTACACATAACAAGATGGCGTGCACTCTCCCAATAGCGATGAAAATCTTTCCAAGGAAAAAACCCCGGAATTGACATTCACTCTACTTTAGAGGTGCTCCATAATTGGAGGAATCTCATCAACAACAACAACTAGGCAGTCAAAGAATTTTTGATGATCATAAACACCGTCTTTCCAAAAAATTTCCTGCTTATATTTAGCGAGTAAAATCTACAATGTACAAAAATGTAACCATTATAATATACACGCATATAGCTTTCAGTTCAGAAAGTCGCTACAGCATAACATATTATGATGTAATAATTTTAGGGTTGCCCAACCACGCGTCTTACTAACATACCATGGCATGACCTTACAGCATACAGTATGATAGATTCAAGATTTTGACTGATTTTCAAATAATTAAGTGTTTTGTTGAAGACCTCTTAACCTGAAAAGCTTTCTTGATATTTTCTCTGGGTTTTGACTCTGCTAGACCGCCGTAGATACTATTCTTTGTTTACCGCGAGACTATGGTATACATGTATAGATCTCCACAATGTCCACTGAAATATGACCACCTGCACTCGTGCTTTCCCAAGTTAATATTTATCCTTTCATCTGCACAAAACTGGATTCTATTTTGCACAAAACTGGATTCTATTTTGTGAACAATTCGGTAAATTATTTTAATATGGCTGATATTCAAATCCAAATTTTAGATATTAGAATATCAATTGTCGTAACTACCGCGGGAATATCATGATAATCAATCAATCATAATCTATATCCTGTAAGAAGGCCTAAAAAAATAAATAAATAAATTAATAAATTTATTTCTATCTGAGTGTGTTAGTTAAAGTATAATTCTTAATATTTGGTCTGATACCAATCAGGCTTTATATCGGCTGCGAGGTAATCATAAAATAACGGTTAAGTCTTCCATAACTTATCCAGCCTGGATTCAAAAGATAATATTGTTTAGGCTTCAACTACGTGTGGTGGTAGGCTATCCCATAAGTCTTTAATATTTTTGAAGCCTTAATATTTTTTAGGTCATCACGCCCACAGTGGGTTTATGCTAAAAGCATTGCTAAGCTTTTAATTTTTAACATTATAAACACACTTACACATTAAGTATCGTATGTACATGAAAGCTGCATTATATGACATCAGTGAGAAAGTACTATATACATGAAAGGCGGGGCCGGAAAACTGGCCTTGTATGTACATTGGGTTTTTTAGACTATCCATAAAAATGATTTTGTTTCCTGCAAAATGGGTGGGGGGAAAAGATTTCGTTAGGGAGGGAGGAAATTTTTTCAATTACTAATTTATTTTAATAAGGTAATAAATATTTGTTTTCCAGATATTTGACTAGCTGTCCATTAAATTTGGTTGTAAGTGACAAATTTGTCATGTTTTTCATGACAAAATTAGCTAAAGGGATTCACATTGCATACAAATGTAATTTGTATATTTTTTTACAAATTATGTATGCATGTTTTGACATTTATGCTTGGTAGAAAAAATTTAATTTTATTCCCGTCCGTGTTAAAAAAAATTATATTTCACCCGGGAGGTTTACAGGAAACAAAACTATTTCTTATTTTGACCCTATGATGTCACCCTATAACCATAGGTATGTGTATGGCGGGAATTGTTTGTCAGATTAATTGAGTGGGTGTAATGTTTCATCAGTTGGACGAATTTAAGTTTAAAAATTAATTTTATTTGGTATGAAATCAATAATTAAACACGTTAGTGATTATTTCATCCAAAAATATAGGTCTATGTGAGCGGGTCACGCTAAACTAACAATGACCTCATTTGACAAATGTGGATTGATCAGGCACAATCAATGACAGTCTAGTTGAGGTCATCTTGATGCTTGCTAAGTATTAGTGTTGGGAATTGGTACTATTTTTGCGATTGATGATTGGGTTTATAAACTAACCGATGATCAATTAATGATTGATCATAACCAGTTCTCATTTTTTACCCATTTTTAATGCAGTAATTATAGCATGTTCAAGGATAATAACCCCTTTCAAACCAAGTCATAGGTATGACAGATTCTTAATAATTTAATAAATAATTTGTTGAATATTTTGAAACTTATTTGACTGGAAGCTGTTGATGCCTTAGGCAGCAACAGCATCCAGTCAAATAAGTTTCAAAATATTCAACATGTTATTGTATGGTTGCTTTGAAATTAACATACTATTTCAGTGCTGAAAAAATTAATGTCTTAGACTAAGGACTAATACTATACAGTTGTAACAATTAAATTTAAATTCTTTTCCACAAAGTTTTTGTTTTCTAGCTTGACCAGTTAAAAGATATTAATAAAGTCAATTTATAAACAACCAAAATCGATTTCTGAAATCATGATCGATCGGTTGGTTGAACATGCAAACCAATCAATCATCGATTAAATCGATTAATCGGAACAACATTACTAAGTATGTACTGTCTGAACTAGCCAATTGTTTGAAAGCCGCAAGATCTCATTGATTGATTTGGACTCGGAGTTAGTGCACAATAAGATAAGATTAACAATAGAATGTTACGCTTCATTGATTACAATAACATCATCATCATTGCTAAATGGTATGTATGGCTGCACCAAATTTTGATTATTCATGAAGTATATATTTTAAAACTTGCCACTGGAATGACTGGCCCGGTTATCGAGCCAGTCATTCCAGTGGTAAATTTTCAAAAATGCTCTCTTGATCTGCAAATGGACATTTCTCAAGACCACTGCAGAAGCTGTCTTTGGCTGATATCAGTGTTAAAGGGTTAAGATTTTAAAAGAAATAACTAAAGCTAGTTTATTATAAATGTTTTATTGAGCACTTATTTTGAAATTAATATGACTGGAAGCTGGTTCTGCCTTACAAACATTACAATAACATCATTGCTAAACCTAATTTGGATTAGTCATGAACTCTTTCTATAGATCACGTTTACAATATGGCAAATGTATTCTCCTTCGATCAATACTTACCATTATATTACTCTTGATAATACAAAGAAAGCTTTACCGGCTCCTGGAACCGGGTACCCGGTTCCCAACAACAGGGTACCGGTTTGCCAGTGAGGCTCATTCTTGTTTGCATAGCAACAAGAGCATACATGCTTTTTGCATTTGGAGATCTTTAGATTTTCTTAGAGTTTTCGTAAGAGTTTCTTAAGTGTTTTCTGTGCCAATTTGTTAGCTATTTATTCACTTCAAGGATTTTGGATTTATCATGGAAGGAGCCGCTGAATGTCAGGTTGTATTCTTTCATGTTATTCTTTAGCATATATGGAGACTTAAGTCTAAAATTTTGTCTGTGTCACATGTTCCAATTTCTGACCTCGAATCTGGGACGTGTGGTGACAACAAAATATGCCAGATTGATTGCCTTCTTAACGGCGATCAGCAGTAATATGAAATGAGGTGTTGGCTGTACGGTGTTGTAACACGAAAATCGGCCGACTTCGTTCTCTGTATTATCCGAGCGGGTGACGTCACACCCGTGTTGTTTCTGGGATTTGGAATTATGTCACGTTTTGCGTGGTAATCACGATCTGTTTGCATTGATCGGTGGTTTCAAAATTCTTGATTTAAGATGTGTGTTCTGCGGTTTTACCATGGTTTACAGCAGTTTGTTTAAAATCATTTTGTTATTTTCATCACATATCGTTTTAGTCTTCGTTTGAGAGTATAATTTGAAATTTATTATTAAGTATACCGCGAATGCTAGGCGATATGGTTCCTGGTTCCGTTTTATACATCCGTTAGGATCAGTTTATGGGTGTATTAATGTCCGCTATCGGTCTTGTCGCCAGAAAATGCGATCTTTGATGTAACGTTGCGGGGTAGGGTGCTTGAGGGTTAACAATTAATTTATGGTCAAAATATTTGAAAATTATTTGTCTACCTTCCGTTCCTGTTTTGTTCCGCTTGCTTATTTTAGGTTTTGTGTTTATTCTATAGGCCAAGCCTACCCTGCCATCATGCCCAGAATGCCACAAATTTGTCACGGTTGTTTACAATGATCATGTATGTTACCGCTGTTCACCATGTAATGTTGATAATAGGTGTGGCCGGTCGAGATGTTAGTTCCTTTCCCAGAAGGACGTGGCTGGGTCTGACATGGGGTCAGGCGGTGCGAAATCAAATCGTGGAGCGTCCGTTTCGGCCCCTGGTGGCGATCCACGTCTGCAACCGGAGGTTTTGGAGAAGGCACCTCCGGTTTAGTTCGAGCCCGCTATGCAAGGCTTCTTGCATAGCGTCCTTCCTGCCCATGCTGGTGTCATCCCTAGTGCCGAAGATTGTAGGACAGTCGCTTCCCGTGTCTGGGGTGGACCCTGTCCTTGGACAGCGTTCTGGGCTGGCTACCGAGGGAGCCATATCGGGCTCTGGCCGGATGGGTTCTGTCTCTCTGCAGCCACCTCCAGGTGGTCCAGTAGCGGTGGCCGGGCCATCGGGCATGGGAGCCATTCGCCGGGTCTGAAGATGAGGAGGCAGAGGAGGAGAGACAGTTACGGCCTGAGATGCCGCGGGTGGAGAGCATGGAGGTCGATTCCGTCATGGACGGAACCGTCCTCCATTTGTCTGGCTTAGCGCAAGCCAGGGCAGTCGCTCCGCCCATGGTTGAGGCCACACTGGTACCGGGCATCCGTTGAGTGCCGGTTGGTTTGCCACCAACCGATACGGTGACGGGTGTTGTTGACCAGGCTTGGTACATGCCTATCTCGCCTGGTCCGGCGGCCACACATGGGGTGCCATTGGCGCCCCTGTATGGCCACGGTTCCATAACCGCTACGGGTCCGCACAGTTTTCCATGCAGGCCTACTCCATGGACCGGTGAACTCCATGGGGTGGCAGCGGAACCGTACGGTACCAGTGTTTCTGGCTTATCAGCGGTGGCTCCTAGCCGGGAGGCCGCTGCTGCTAGAACCGTGAATACGTCAACGGGTGATGTATTCACGGGAGTGTCCTCTTCGGAGACAGACTGGTTTGAGGCTCTGGCTTGGCTAGCCAGGGTGGACCCGTCTGTGGTTTCGGCCATGGCCGAGGAGGACACACCCCGTCCATCGGTTGCATCGATTAGGACGGGGGTCTTGCCCGCGGCTCGTATCCAGTCCATTGGACTGGATCCATGGTTTAAAGTTGTATGCTATTTATAGCAAGCAACTCTTGACCAAGAGTCAGCTCCCTGCGGCCTCCAGGGAGGTGCGGGCAAGGTGTCATATTCCCCATGGGGAATATGACATACGGTGTGGTGCCAGCGGTCACTGAAGATGACAGCTGGGTGGTTGGAGTTCAGAGTGCTGGAGCGGGGCCACCCGCTCCAGCACTTGTGGACAGGTCCCAAGTACAACACGAGGAAGTCCTGTCCCTGTGCGATGAGGGAGAGAGAGCAGCAATGAGTGCTGTTAATCAGTCCTATCGCTTGCTTCAGTCGGTGTGGGCTGAAGCGGGTGCAGGCCGCCCTGTGCCACCTGTGGTGCTATCCTGCGTCAATGACGGCCTGGTGCTGTCAATGGACGCTTTGGCCAGGGTGCAAGCGCGAGTGACCAAGTCCAGGAGGCAGATGGTCCTTGACCATATGCATCCAGCTACCGCCGTCAGGGAGCGTTTGCTTGGAACGCCCCTGAATGGCCCTAGCATCTTTGGTGGCCAAACGCGGGCCATCTTAGAGGACACGGCCAATATTGTGCAGAATCTGTTAGCGGTCAATCTGCAGCTAGAACTGGTGCGACAAGCACATGCACTAGGGGCTGTAGCTAAGCCGCTAACTGTTCAAGCTTCCTCCAATTTGGCAGAAGAAGCATAAGAGCAAGGCGAAAACCAAGCCAGCTTCTGCTATTGCTGGGCCTTCGCAGCTGCCTGCGGCTAAGAAGGCGAGGAAGGTTGTGGAGGTTTCTGCCCACCCCACTGTTGCTCCTGAATACCCAAGAGGCAGGAAAGGCAAGGGGAAGGGCAAGGGTAAGTCCTCCAAGGGCGGAAAGAAGGGAGCTGATCGTACCTGAGGGTATGAGAGTTCCCTTCGTATCTGCCGGACCGCGCCTGTGCGACAGGAACAGCGGTGCCAGTCAAGCCAAGACCAAAATGGTTCTCTCTGTTTCTCATCAAGAAAGGGGGGGGGAAGCGGATAGCGAGCCAGACACCCGCATCAGGCGTCAATACGTCTATAGTGGGTGGAAGGCTCATGCGTTTTGGCGAGGTGTGACGTCAGACAGTCTGGTCCTGGGATGGATATCCCAGGGTACATGCCAGAGTGGTGGGATTTTCCACCACAAAACATGTCTTTGGCACTTGTTTGGACTCCCGTTCCAAGGGAGCGAGACAAGTTAGAAGGTATTCAAAACGAAGTGTCAGGTTAGCTTCTGAAGGGAGCAATAAAACCAGCAAACCAGAACACACCAGGCTTCTATACAAACATGTTCCTTGTCCCCAAGAGCAGGATGGGTGGGGGGGGGGAGGGTAGGGGGTTGGAGACCCGTACGCAATCTCGGGCCATAGAATTGGTTTATCCATACACCTCGGTTTCAGATGGAAACTCTGAGGTCGGTAATGGCAGGATTGAGAAAAGGAATGTGGTGTGTGGCGATCGATCTGAAAGATGCATATTTCCACATTCCAATGAACAGGGACTGTCACAGGTTTCTGAGATTCACGTTTCAGAATCGGGTATGTGAGTTTGTAGTACTCCCATTCAGCCTGTGGACAGCCCCAAGGGTTTCACCAAAGTGGTCCTAGCGGTGACAGCGTTTCTCAGAAAAGAGAACGTGGTGCTTCACACCTACTCAACATTTTGTTTATTTGGGGATGCGATTCGATCTCAAGGAGGGCAGGGTTTACCCGTCAGAGCCCAGAATGGTGTCTCTGTTAGCCATCCTCAAGAATTTTTGATTGGGAAACCACATTCAGGCGAGGAGGTTTCTTCAGATGCTGGGCATGATGGTCTCCATGGAGCAGGTAATCCTGTACGCTGTTCTGATGCGACGACCTAGCCAGTTGTATCTGATGTCTCTGTGGAAACAGAGAACAGAACCCCTGTCAAAGCTGGTGTCAGTTTTGGAGCCAATAATGTCGCATCTTGTATGGTGGAAAAAAAAAATTGACTGCGTGGATGTTATCAAACAACGTTCCACGTCGGAAGGCTTTTCTCAACAGGCTGCGAGCTTCATCGCGGCCACGAGAAGGAGGTCAACCTTCAAGTCATATAACCACAAGGTTAACAAATTTGCGGAGTGGTGTGAAGGAAAGGGTATTGATACCTTTCAATCCACTATTCAGCAAATAGCAGACTTTCTCTGTGAGCTGTTCTATTCAGGACTGGCTCCTGTCACAATTGCTGGATACAAGTCAGCTTTGGCATCAGTTATCCCATGTCTAGCCAACAGGGATAGTCCAGAGGTGGCCAAGTTGAATGTGATGGTGAAGGGAATGAGCAATCTCCGACGAGACAACGGGTAGTCATTCCAGCCTGGAGTCTGTCTTTGGTGCTTAATGTACTGGCCAAGTACCCTTTCGAACCTTTGGGTTCGGCTAGTCTAAAGCATTTGACTCTAAAGGCGGTTTTTCTATTGGCAGCTTCCTCAGCGAGAAGGCACAGTGAGATCCATGCGCTTTCAGCAGAGAGGGACCGATTTATTGTCTCCGGAGAGGGTCTGCGACTACTGCCAAGAGCAGAGTTCATGTCAAAGAATCAATCTTTGAAATATCCCGACAAACCGATCATTATACCGAAATTAACTAGGTTTGATCGTGATGCCAGTGTCTGGTGACCAGTCCGTGCTTTGACTAAGTACAAAAAACCGGACAGACACTTTACGGTCAAATGATAGACATCTGTGGATCTGCCATAAGAAGCCATATGGCACCACATGCATGGATTCTATCTTTCGTTGGGTGGTCGAATGCATTCAGACACCCATGAGACTGCGACTGGGCACCAGGTGCAATGCGCAAGGGCACACAATTTTAGAGGAATAGCCGCCTCGACCGCCCTCTACAATGGTGTTCCGTTAGAGGACATCGTGGCTGTTGCACAATGGCACTGTGAGTCCTCTTTCAGGGATTACTTTATGAGGGATGTGTCAGACTCCGCCAATCCACTCGCTTTAGCTGTTTTGAAACGATAGTTAAACAGCCACACTGTAATGGAGAAAAAAGGGTGGGGTGGGGTGTGGTGATGCGAATGTGATTTGGTCCCAAACTTATCGGTCCTTCTAGGTCTCCGTATGTCAAGTTTAAGTCAAAAATCTTTCTCCAGGGGCAAAAGAAGCTATTTATGGCTTGCCCCTTCCCACCAGGTTGCCATCTAAATCTGGTATTATCAAGAGTAATATAATGGTAAATATCGATCGAAGGAGAATGAAGCAAATTTCAATTTCCCTTTCTCCGAGATCTAACAATACTTACCATTATATTACGGACCCTGCCTCCCAGCCCCACGGAGGCAAGCCATAGGTATTCTCTTGTTTGGTAGCTATGTAAACAATATGAGCCTCACTGGCAAATGGGTACCCTGTTGTTGGGAACCGGGTACCCTGTTGTTGGGAACCGGGTACCCGGTTCCAGGAGCCGGTAAAGCTTTCTAAATCTAGATTCCTAGAACAGCTAGCAAGCTAGCTTATATTATCAAGAGTAATATAATGTTAAGTATTGTTAGATCTCGGAGAAGGGGAAATTGAAATTTCCTTCATTCATTCATCTTCTCTTATATTTATCAACATTGAGGTCATACAGGTAAGCTAGGGTACCAGATTCAATGATCATGATGATTGAATGACATCTGGTAAAATGTATCGATCACCAAAATAGTACCAATTCCCAACACTACATATATCTCAAGACCGCAGCAGAAGCGGTTTTTGGGCTGGTATCCGTATTAAAGGGTTAATAAACAGTTGACCTATAAAAGTCTAACTCTGGTGCCTGTACACATGTATATAGGATTTACAGCAAAACTTTGCTGGCCTGAATCAGTAAAACCCATTAATGTCACACAATAAAGCAATAATTTTGGCAACTGAAGACATAAAATTCTGTCTGAATTGTAATTGAGAGAACTTAAGTGTTCACAACTTTAAATGCATTTTAATCCAGTATTATAAATATGATGACTGCTATAAGCATTGATAAGCCAGTATAAAATATCTAATAATTCTATATTTATGCAATTCTTATGACTAAAAGTAAACATTATAATTCTGTATTGTAAATGCAACAAGCGTGACAAGAGCAATCAGAAGTTTTAAACTCGCCCTCTCCCGTTTTTGTCACATATATTTTTGTCGGATTTTCTGGATGTATGGGATCATAGCTAAAGTATCGGAATCCTAACCACATTGCGGTGCACCATCACACCATCACACAATTTCTTGTGCTAAAATTTGAGCCAAATCGGATCAGCAGTTTCTGAGGTATCCATAGATATAGAATTTACCATGATGCGGATCCTGGTTTTTTAATGGCCAATGTCTGGAAATCCTTGTTCTTTGGAAAGATCCTTTGTTGTTTCCATACCGGCCACAACCGCCCTCTGCTACGGTCTTGTGGAATGTCCATTTGCAGACCAAAAGAAGACTGAAAATTTACCACTGGAATAACTGGCTCGATAAACGAGCCAGTCATTCCAGTGCCAATTCAGTGATAATTATCAAAAATTGTATTCTCTTGGCCTGCAAATGGACATTCAATAGACCAAATTTAACCATTAAAAGTTTAACATTTGCACCAAATGTGACCTTTAGCTACCTCTGCAGATTTTCCAGGTCTGCATGGCGAGGGTTATAACTGTCATGACTAATTATAAGCCAGAATTCTCAATACAATGACTAACAGTGATATTAACTCATCTTTCCTGGTTATCCATCCGTCATAAGACATCATAATCAACTAAGTGACGTGTATGCTGACATCATAATCATGATGTCATGAATGATTCGAAATAGTCCGTCTTTAAAGCTTAATAGTCTGACACATTGTACGAATTGTATGGCTTTGGTGTTTAATAAACATACTGTTGAATAGTTTGAAACTAATTTGACTGGGGGCTGTTGCGGCCATAGGCAGCAGCAGCACCCAGTCGAATTAGTTTCAAAATATTCAACAACTTACCTGCATAGTTTTCTGGAAATTGATAGTCAGGGAATTCAGAGATTGATCGATCCCAACACGAGTGTGGTGTGGGTGGAGCTTAGATAGAGATGGGCGGGGCATAGCTAAACATGGAAAGATCCGTTAACCCTTTAATGACTAAATTTGTTCAAAAAATTAAAATATTTACTTATTGAATGCCCATTTGCAGGCCAAGCGAAGTGTTTTTTTGCAAATTTACCACTGGAATGACTGGCTCGGTTATCGTGCCAGGCATTCCAGTGATAAATTTGCAAAAAATACTCTTCTCTTGGCCTGCAAATGGGCATTCCGGAAGACCACTATAGAGGCCGGTCTTGGCCGGCTTCGTCGTGAAAGGTCCATTAAGCCAGTATTGCAAACTCAATGATTATCATATTTTGATACTTTATGATCTCTGAAAAGGCATGCATACATGTCACAATGAGGCTCAATGCTAAATATATATCTGAAAAGTGGCCTGAGAGCACCAGGCCTTAATGTATGCAGAACAAAAGTGAACAGCCCTTAGTGTCACATACATGTACATAGACTGTAGAATGCATTGTAACCTGAAGCAGACAAACAATGCTCAAACTAATTAAAAGAATTTTCTTTAAATACTTTTTTTGAAAAAGTTTACCTTTCGAAAAAACTTAGCAGACACACAGCAGCTTACTGCAGGCAATGGTGGTTACCGAAGGTTAACCTCCCCCCCCCCCCCCCCATTACCCGCACCTATACACTGCAGGCAATGCATCTAAAATGTGGGACATTACGATATAATATGGTTAATCACGGTTAACGGTGGCTATTGCGGGTAACCAGCTGTTAACCGTCGTACCGATTACCCGGGGAAGTTAACCGGCGGTAGTAAACTTAACCGCATCAGGCATAGAAGTTTAACAAAATGCTCAGACTAATGGCCAAGCTGTCCCAAACTGGCCTCATCTGTGTCAACAGTTGTCTAGACTGGCTCAGTAATTGAGCCAGTCATTCCAGTGGTAAATAAAAAAGAAACTGTCTTATCTTGGCTTGTAAATGCACCTACTGGTACACTGATGAAAAATTACATCTTGAACCGCATTCCTTTGCCGCCCCCCCCCCCCCCATGACAGGTGGTCTTTCGTGAAGGTTTGAATCTATGTAGTGACACCTCCTGCAGTATGCTGAGCTGTATATTGAAATTTCCTAAGGTATGTTTTGTTAGTCCTAATTGGATTATTTTCACATAATTTGATTGTTTGAACTAGAAGCCTTTAAGCCTTTTAATAACAGTCCTTATGTTGCCCTAGTATGTAAGCAAATCTTTACAGGCCATGTGTGCATTTAGGTGTAACCTGTACAAGATCTTGAACAATTATGCCTGACTTAGTGATCTATGCCCTATTAAACACATTGTCAACCAGCTATACCAGTTAACAATGTACATGCATGCCTAAAGAGTAACAACATATTAAATACTGTATGAGGTCTATAAGCATCATAAAAGCTTAGATAATTTAAGGACTTTCATTCAGAATCAACCCACAATCATATTTTCAATGTACAAAGAAATTTCTACATTATAATGAAACTGCTGAATATTTTGAAAGTAATTTGACTACGGTACAGTATATCGATCGTTATTGTCAAAGATTTCCACATAAAATCTTCAAAATGATAAGCAGGCTATCATTTAATCTATGAGATATATCTTCAGCACGTATGTTTTGTATGCATTGAACACTTCATATAGGTTATGGATTATTTGAATGCTATTATCCCTTTCATTGATGAATTCCCCATATATCTCAATCATGTAAATTTCAAGCCTACCTAGGAGAACCTCACTATTCAGATCTGAAAATTTGTTAATTGCAATCAGTAAGAGTCAATCTGAGGGCATTAGACATGTTAGTGTTAATGTATTATTTAGGATTGTTCAGGTCTTATACTGCCTGTATAAAGGACATGAAGGAAGGTTGTTGAATATTTTGAAAACAGCTTCCAGTCATATTGATTTCAAAATATTCATCAGAATACATTCTATGCATCGGAAGGAATGTTCTCTTTCAGGGATTTGTTTGTCAAATGCTTAATATAGCGTACATTCTAGTTTGTCTATTAACCCTTTAACACTCATATCAGCCAAAACCGGCATCTGCAGTCGTCTTGAGAAATGTTGTATTTTTGGTTGACAATGCGCTTAATAGGGCATAGGTCAATAATGCAGGCATAGTTGTTAAAGATCTTGTACCGAATCCGTCATTCCAATAGTAATTTTTCAGAAATTTTCATGGACCGTTTCTATAACAAAAATTGAAATTGTCCATTTACAGGTCGTGAAGACTATATTCATAATATAGAATTTACCGCTGGAGTGATAGCTTCGAAAACTTAGGCAGTCAGTGAAGTGATAAATGTTCAAAAATAGTCTTCTCTTGGCCTGTAAATAGGCATTGAACACTAAGCGTACATTTAGATTTTTTTTTTTACTAATTTTGAGCCTTAAGCGAATAACAGATGGTCATGATGGGTAATCTCTCATCATCCAAGATTGTCCACCTAGGAGAACCTCACTATTCAGATCTGAAAATTTGTTAATTGCAATCAGTAAGAGTCAATCTGAGGGCGTTAGACATGTTAGAGCACTTGTCAATGTATTATTTAGGATTGTTCAGGTCTTATTCTGCCTGTATAATGGAGCTTTCCATTTTTAGCTATGCCCCGTCCATCTCTAGCTAAACTCCACCCACACCTCGCTCGTGTTGTGATCGATTGATCTCTGAACTCCCTGACTCAATTTCCAGAAACCTATACTGGTAATCTGTTGACTATTTGGAAACTAATTTGGCTGGTCGCTGGTGCTGCTTATGGCAGCAACAGCGCCCAGTCAAATTAGTTTCAAATTATTCAGCAGCATGCTTATTAAATAGTAGAGATATAACGTACAATTCTTACAACGTGTCAGACTATTAAGAGTTAATGACAGGCCTAATGGAATCATTTATGATGTAATGATTATGACATCATCCTACACGCTGCTTATCAGATTATGACATCATCCTACACGCTGCTTATCAGATTATGACATCATCCTACACGCTGCTTATCAGATTATGACATCATCCTACACGCTGCTTATCAGATTATGACATCATCCTACACGCTGCTTATCAGATTATGACATCATATATGACTTCATTACCCTGGAAAGATCCATTTCAATATCTCTTAGAAACTCAAAAGGAGAAACAGACATAAATTTCTTACATTTGACACATTATATTCAACAATTTAACTTTGCTTGTTAAGTTGAATGATTGATGTTAAGTTTTCAACAAACTTGACAAACATTAGGCTGATGTTTAATATATATTTTTTCTAAGTTATATCAGGGTTTCCTGCACTTTATTAAAACAAAATTCCCTGAGCTTTCCCTGAGACATTTGCAAAATTCTATGATGAGTATTTTCATTTTAATGAGGTTGCTGGGATGTCGTCAGTATGTGGACTGATTACAGCTAAGCAACTAAGATACTGATATATATGTATACAACAGAGCGGTAGCCTGTGCATAGAATAGTTTTAATTTATTTGATAGATAAACTAGATTGCTCCATTCTCATCCTTGTTTTATTTATTTTCTTCCAACCTTTCAGTAGTTTGCCTCCTGCAGATGCTACACTAGCCAGTTCCGAGTGGGACTTGATTTCAGCGCAGAAAATCAAAGAGTCATTTGAAAGACTAAAACTGGATGACGTTCAACTGAAGGGTTATGATGTCGTCTTCTCACAACCAGACCCGGACAATCCAAACAAACTGGTAATATTGAACGGAACAGAGGAAACAAATACTGTAATCCTACAAGAACAACAATTTACAGGTCGCCTCGTAGTCGCACCTCAAGATTCAGGCATCAGAGACTCTCACAAGCGGGCGGTTCATGAGGAGAGATCGGCTCCAAATGTTGTGCAGGTAATAGTGCATAACCGGCTGACTGCCGAGTTATTGCAGACAATATATTCCAGGGGTTATATCTCTGGACCGGCTAAATATTTTGAAAAAATTTGACTGAAAGTTGTTGGTGGCTAAGCCACCAACAATTTTCAGTCAAATTCTTTTCTAAATATTCAGCATATCCAGAATCCTTGCCCATTGAATTTATTGTCTGGTGGCTTAACACTAAATATAGTGTTAATGTTTAACCATGTACTGGCCAAGATTAGTGAAGAAAGTCAAGATTAGTGAATGTTCATTTGCAGGTCAAGAGAGTGAACTGTTTCTGAAACCTTACCACTGGAATGATTGGCTTATCTATTGTGTCAGCCATTCTAGCATTGTCTACTTGGGTAAAGTTTAAAAAGTAAAATGCCTGCAAATGAACATTTCTCAAGACCACTGCAGAAATGCCTTATGGCTAAGACGATTCTTGACCAGCTTGAATAATTTTAAAGAAAAAGTTAAATGAAAATTAGAACCCATTTTGAGGTAAACAAATTTGTTTTAAACATAACTCATTTGGTTTTGCATAACAATTGTTTGACATCTTTTTGTACAGAATGCGGCCAGTGAACAGAGATTGTTTAAAATGTAAAACTGGTTGCATGATGATGAGAAATATTCCCCATAATGGGTGAACACATTAGGAGATGCCTGCCAGCTCAACGATTCTATAGTTGTGATTGTGCCAGAATTTACCAAAAATCTATATTCACGGCCCATGCTCATTACTCGTACTGATTAGCTGACCAAAACTGGCATCTGCAGTGGTCTTGAGAACGGTCCGTTTGCAGACTAAGAAGACTTTGAAATGAAATTTATTACTGCAATGGCTGACTCGATAACTGAGCCACTCATTATAGTGGTAAATTGTCAGAAATGGTTTTCTATTGGTCAGCAAATGGCTATATTCATTATTCAATCTAAACAAATATTTTAATTTTCTTGACCAAATTTGACCATTAAATTGTTAATATACTGTCTGATGAAATAGACGGATCCCAGCTGTCATATTTTGAAACTAATTTTACTTTAGGAGCGGTTTGTGCTATAGGCAGCTAACGCCCCCAGTCAAATTACAGTCGTTAAAATATTCAACTGTCTTACATGGCTTACCTCATCCCGCATAGTTTCCTTGAAATTTAGATTCTGGGAGATCAAATTTTCAAAATTTCGAATCGATTCTAACACACGTAAAAATGTGCGCAGAGCTTAGATAAAAAAATGGTTGGTACATAGCTACATGTAGAAATGGATCGTTGGGCTCAAAAGTTTGATCCTCTGTCCAGTAACCTGGTCCCAGCTCCTGTACATAGAATTATCACGTAGCCATAATTAACCCCTTAACCCTTGAATTTGTGTTAAAAAATGTCAATTTTCTAATAGAAAATGTCCGTTTGCAGACCAAGAAAAGACTATTTTTGAAAATTTACCACTGGAATAACTGACTCGGTTATCGTTTTTGGCTAATATGAGTGTTAAAAGGTTAATTCTATTTGTACAACATCACTCTGTGATTTACATGTACATAATCCAATCTAACATATCTAACAATAGAGGCATGGCTTTACACCGAGAATACGCCTCTAACATAGGGACCGGTCATCATGTTACACACATGTACATTATCAAAATAACTAAACTCACACAGACTACGCTTCGGAGAGCAGACAGGTTGGGACCCAGTCTATCTGCGTTTTGGGACTGTAAACGCACAATTGTAGATCGTGATAATTTTGGTATCATCTTTTAAACCCATGTATGACTAGCTTGATATAGATATTAAAATCGGCACAATCCATCCAGCGGATCATGTGATATCAGCATCTACGCAAACTCAACAAATTCTCGTCCTCATTTTGTAATGTGTGCGACCGATTTGAATTTATGACAAATTAAGAGGGACTATTTTTCTGTTAACTATTCTTTTTACGGGAGGCTATGAGCTAATTATATCATTTTGTGTTAGGTGAAATAATATTGTCTTGTATGAACAGGGTAGTTCTCGCAACTTTTCAAAATTCAATTCTCTTTATCCCCCAATTAGGCGAGAAATTATTACAACTTTAGCCACTCATTACACACAATATGCTTTTCTCGATCTCATATCAAAGATCTCGCGAGACACAAATAATACATAATCTATACTGAAACTTGTACATTTCTCAATAATTATTTATGTGCTAAATGTGTTTTTAGGGACCTGTTGTTTACGCTCATTATGGTCGTCTGAAAGATTTTGAAATTTTGAAAAGTTCTGGTGTGGAGACTCAGAATGCTGTTCTTCTTATCCGTCTGAGCGCGCTTGACAGATCAGAAATGGTAATGTTTCTATGTTTGATCATTTAGCCCTTTAACACTTATCAGCCAAGCAGGCTTCTGCAATCTTCTTGGGAAATGTCTATTTGCAGGCCAAGAGAACACTATTTGTGAAAATTTACCACTGGAATGACTAGCTCGATAACCGAGCTAGTCATTCCAGTGGTAAATTTTCAAAAATAGTTTTCCTGGTCTGCAACTGGACATTTTCTATTTCTGGACAAATTTCGAGGGCTAAATGGTTAAAGGTAAATATTTGTCAAGAAAATATAATTTTTACTTAGTGAATATCCATTTGCAGGCCAAGAAGTTCTTTGAAGATTTACCGCTGAAATAACAGGTTCAATCATCAAGCCAGTCATTGCATTGGTAACGATAGTCTTCTCTCTGCGTGCAGATCGACATTCCTCAAGACCATTACTACAACAACAGAACCCATTTTTAACCGACTTGACCATTAATTAAAGAATTAAGCTTGTGTGTTTAGTCGTGGAGACTGAAAATGAGGTGATGGTGATAGTAAACGTTACAACTACTGGGATCACCAACTCACCATCAGGCTAGCTAATAGACAAATCCAGTTTATCTATCCATCATATGACGGCATAATCAACTACATCACATGTAGGTTGATGTTAGAATCAACTACATCACGAATGACATGATTTAGTGTGTCTTAGACGTGTAATAGTCTGTCTTAGACGTGTAATAGTCTGTCTTAGACGTGTAATAGTCTGTCTTAGATGTGTAATAGTCTGTCTTAGACGTGTAATAGTCTGTCTTAGACGTGTAATAGTCTGTCAGGTTGTACTAATTGTCTGTACTATTTAACCCTATAATGCTCATAGCAGCTAAAAACGGCTTCTGCAGTGGTCTTGAGAAATGTCCATATGCAGACCAAGAGAAGGCTATTTTTGAAAATTTACCACAGGAATGACTGGCTCGATAACCGAGCCAGTCATTCCAGTGGTAAATCTCCAAAAAATAGTCTTATCTTGGTCTGAAAATAGACAATTTCTATGAGAAAATTGAAATTTTCTTGGAAAAAATTTGAGGTTTAAAGTGTTAATAAACATTCTGTTGAATATTTTGAAAGTAATTTGACTGGGTGATGTTGCTGCTGCTATAGGCAGCAACAGCACCCATTCAAATTTGTTTCAAAATATTCAACAGCTTACCTGTATAGTTTTCTGGAAATTGAGATTCAGAGTTGCAGGGATCAATTGATCCCAACATGGGCAAGGCATGGGTGGAGCTTAGCTAAAGATGGGTGGGGATTAGGTAAAACTGGATCCTTCCATTAAGAAATGTCGATTTGCAGACCAAAAGAAGACTATCTTTGAAAATTTACCACTGGAATGACTGGCTCGATAACCGAGCCAGTCATTCCAGTGGTAAATTTAAAAAATAGTCTTCTCTTGGTCTGCAAATCGACATTTTCTATGAAAAAATTGAAATCTTGAATAATTTCAAGGGTTAATACATGTACAGGTATTGATATTGGTCTTGAGAAAGCGCATGTCAATCTCAATGAAACTACATGTACCTTAGGCATGTAGCTGTTGAATAATGCGATAGTAATTTGACTGGAACTGTTGCTGCCTTATAAGGCATCAATGTAAAGCAACAGCAACTTCCAGTAAAATTATTTTCAAAATATTAAACACGATATTTATGACGTTTATGGACATGTACTGCAAAGAGAATGTTTGTTGCTTTATACGCTCTATAGACATGTGTGAATAAGAAGCCAAGTGCACTTAAATATTCCTATTCAAATCTAGCACAAAGACTGCTGGGTAATTTAAATATATTTAGCTTTTCATAAAATCTATTAATTGCTCTTCCATTATCTGCTTCAGAAGATATATAAATAGGACAGCTGCAATAAATAGAAATTATTGACAATCATTAACCAAATGCATGTTTATAACAACCCCACCATACCCTAATCCAAATAGCCCCCCACTCCCCCCCCCCCACCCTCTTAACACACATATCAGCCAAAAATGGATTTTGCAGTGGTCTTGAGAAATGTCCATTTGCAGACCAAGAAAAAACTTTTTTAATTTATGGTACAGCTCAGAGTTAACTTATCATAAAATGTGTCTGCAATGCGTGCATGATGCGTACATAGCGGGTCTATTTTAAAATAATGGATGCATCACTTTCCCGTTGTGAATGGTAAAACAATGCGGTGTGAAAGTAAAACAAATGGGTTGGAAACAGTTTGACAAGGCATCAGAACTTATTACACAGCGCATTTATGATATTGGCTAGACAAGTCGTTTGAAATTTGATAATGTGAAACGCGTTCATAATTACGCCGCGCTGGTATAGCGACATTATGCGAGTCGACCAAGAAGGGCAACTGATTACTCGGGCATACACACACATGCAATTATATTTTGCCTGGTACCGTAAATTTTCGCGAAATTTCTGTCATGATTTTAGGGGGAGGCGTCATTCAATGTTGAATAATTGGCAGTATGTCGCATTATCAGTTCCGATACAGCTGTCTGGTAACGTAAACATTCCATTCTTACAAAACAAAATGAACCCGGTTACTTATTCACTGCCTAAATTCACCACTAATGAGAAATGCCTCACGCGGCTGTCTTGCCGATTGATAATTATTCGCTGTCGTAGATTCTCAGAAAAGCGTAGCCGTAATTTGATTGGCTTGCTGGATATCTGACGTCATTATGAATGAATGAAAATTACTATCATAGTAAAATTTTGATCACGTGTCTCATTGTCATTCATAACGAATTGATGACATGATTTATTTTAACCAGTCTCTGAGCGACTCATGATCAACAATGGCGGAACGCAAAATGTACACGTATTCACGGTGCCACTTTTAAAAGCAATAAAGCAATATCTTAACGCCCACTGACTTTTAAATTAATAAAACAAACAATGTCTGGTTCATGAAATATAGTGAAATTAGTTCCCTGACTATTTATAATGTTAACTTTCACGGGTTTATTAAGGCACTATTTATCATCTAGCTATGTTATTGCTACGTAAAGGGGGTGGGGGTGGGGGGATGCGGCGATTGCTCATTTCCTCGGCCTGGTTCCCGAGTGAGGCAACAACAATGTCTTATACTCGGCTACATTACATTGCAATATAGTGAATCCGAAAGCTACCGAATGTCACAAAAAGAAAATCATTAAATCACTACAGGCGTTTTATTTCCGCGAAAAGCCAATGAGATATCGGTGCATGTTACAGCTTTAGCGGCACATAGTATTTCATAACTAGCCCTGAAATAGTCTTTTTCGTGTAGAGCACCGATGGGGATAATGTGGTAGCGGACACGAATCTGCTAATTTGTACGTCATATTATCAATAAAAACCACACCATCTGCATGTTTTAATAAAAAGCGTCTACATTAGTCGAGCATTGGTACACATAAGCTATATTTTGACATCTTTAATCCATAATTTTGCGTTTATTCGCTGTCTGTTCATCGTGAACACAGGTGATGCGTAGAAGTGATAATGAAGTTGCTTACGGACAATTTTCTCCTTCGATCAATACTCACCATTCTGTTACTTCTGATATACAGCTGGCCCCGACAGCGGCTCTAGGATTATAGACTTAGAAAGCTTTACCGACTCCTGGGAACCGGGTACCCGGCTCCCCACTGCCGAGTACCCGTTTACCATAGAGCTCATTCTTGTTTGCATAGCAACAAGTGCAATACATGCTTTTCGCATTAAGGATTTTAGTGTTTTGTAAAAGAATCTAAGTCTTTAATCAGTGATAGTTTGTGTGTTCTGAAAGGATAACTAAGGACTATGGAGAATACCGCCCAAGATAACCAGGTTGTATTGTTCTTTATATCCATAGTTAAAAGACTTAGGTCTCTAAATTTCGTTGTGTCGCATGTTCCAATTTCTAACCCCATAGAATCTGGGACGTGTGCTAGCAACGATATATGCCAGACGATCGCCTTCTTTAAACCCCAACAGGCGATCGGCAGATATGAAAATAGGTGTTTGCTACGGTATTTCTAACACGAATATCGGCTGACGTCGTTCTCCGTAGAATCCGAGCGGGTGACGTCACACCCGGTCGCTCGGATGTTTATGTGAAGAAAAATTTTTCATTAATTCGCGCATCTTGTTCTGGGTGCTGCGTACTAAAAATGGTACCGGAAACTTTAGAATGATCAAGTTTACGTGCAATCACGATCGGTTTGCAATGATCGGTGGTTTCAAAATTCTTGAGTAGATGTGTGGTCTGCGGTTTTACCGTGTGAGACAGCAGTTGTTATACATTTTGTTGTTTTCTTCACATATCGTGATGCGTTCGTTAGGAGTATAATTTATATTGATTAGTAAATATACCCTGAATGCTATGCGATATGATTCCTGGAGCCGTTACACATCCTGTAGGATCTATTATGGGTGTGTTGTGCCCGCCGCGTTCTTGTCGTCATAGTCAATGCGATCGTTGTTGTAACGTGGCGGGGTGGGGTGCGGGAGGTTACGGTTAATTTATGAGTCAAAATATTTGAAAATTAATTGTCTGCCTTCCATCCGTGTCTCGTTCCGCTTGTTTATTGTAGGTTTGTGCTTATTTTATAGGCCAAGCCAGCCCCGCCATCATGTGACGACTGCCATAAGTTTGTCCGTGTAATGTTCAAGGACCATGTCTGTTTTAGGTGTGCCCTGTGTAATATAGATCATAGGTGTAATGTTTGTGCAGTGTGGTCCGTCGAAACGATGGTTAAGTTCCTTGCCCAGAAGGACTTGGCTGGGTCTGACGCGGGGTCAGGCGGTCCGAGAGGAAATCGTGGAGCGCCCGGTTCGGCCGGTGGGGGGGCTCCACGTCCCCAGCTGGAGGTGGCGGAGATGGCACCGCCGGCGTGGTTTGGTCCGGCTATGCAGCGTTTTCTGCATAGCGTTCTGCCCACGCTGGTGTCGTCCCTGCTACCAAAGGTTGGGGGGCAGTTTCTCCCCATGCCTGGTACGGATCCTGTCTTCGGACAGGATTCTGGACTGGTTACCGAGGGGGCCGTCTCTCTGCGGCCACCTCCGGGTGGTCCAGTAGCGGTGGCCGGTCCGTCAGGTGTGGGAGCCGTCCGCCAGGACGGCTCCACGGTTTATTCGTCTAGTGACGGCTCTTCGGAGTCTGAAGACGATGAGGCCGAGGAGGAGAGGTTGCTGCGGCCCGTGAAGCCGCAGGTGGAGAATATGGAGGTTGATTCCGTCCTGGACGGAACCGGCCTCCATTTGTCTGGTTTGGCGCAAGCCAGGTCAGCGGCTCCGCCTGCGGCTGAGGACAATCCGTTACCGTGCACCGGTTCCGCGCGGCTTGGTTTGTCACCAGCCGTCAGGGGAACCGGTGTGCCGGGCCAGGCGTGGTACTCACCTATCTCGCCTGGTCCGGCAGCCGGACATGGGGTGCCGTTGGCGCCCGTGGCCGGCTATGGTTCCGCGACGGTTACGGGTCCGTACGGTTTTCCGTGCGGACCTACCCCATGGACCGGAGTGTTTCATGGGGTGGCGGCGGAACCATGTGGTAGCGGAGTGCCTGGCGTGTCAGCCGTGGCTCCTGGCCGGAAGGCCATGGCTGGCAGACCCGTAAGCATGTCAACGGGTGACGTGTTTGCGGGGGTATCTTCTTCGGAGTTAGACTGGTCTGATGCTCTGGCGTGGCTAGCCAGAGTTGACCCGTCTGTGGTTTCGGCCACGGCCGATGAAGATGCGCCCCGTCCGTCGGTTGCGTCGATTAGGACGGGGATTTTGCCCGCGGCCCGGATCCAGTCAGTGGGACTGGATCCACGGTTCATTGATTTGTTGGATGCTATTTATAGTAAACAACTAATGACCAAGGGTCAGCTCCCTGCGGCCTCCAGGGAGGTGCGGGCAAGGTGCCGTATTCCGCGGGGTGAATACGACAGGTATGGTGTAGTCCCGTCGGTCACGGAGGATGACCGATGGGTACTGGGCGTCCAGAGTGCCGGTTCGGGTGGTCCCGGTCCGGCACTAGTGGATAAGGCCCAGGTACACCAGGAAGAAGTCCTGGCCCTATGCGATGAGGGTGTGAGGGCAGCCATGAGCGCTGTCAATCACTCCTATCGTCTACTTCAGTCGGTGTGGGCTGAAGCGGGGGCAGGCCACCCTGTGCCACCTGTGGCGCTATCGTGCGTTAATGACGGCTTGGTGCTGTCAATGGACGCATTGGCAAGGGTGCAAGCGCGTGTGACGAAGTCCAGGAGGCAAATGGTCATTGACCATATGCGTCCGGCTACGGCAGTCAAGGAGCGTCTTCTTGGGACGCCCCTGACAGGGCCTAGCATCTTTGGTGGCCAAGCGCGGGCCATCTTAGAGGACACCGCCAGTATTGCGCAGAATCGGTTAGCGGTAAATCTACAGCTAGAGCTAGTGCGGCAAGCGCACGCACTAGGGGCTGTGGGTAAGCCGCTAACAGTACAGCCTTCAAAGAAACAGAAAAAGCATAAGGGCAAGGCGAAAGCCAGGCCTATTGCGACGTCTGTTTCGGCTGGGTTTTCGGAGCCGCCGCCGGCGAAGAAACCCAGGAAGGCTGTAGAGGCGCCTACCCTCCCCAATGTTGCTCCGGACCGCCCTAGAGGTGGTAAGGGCAAGGGGAAGGGTAAGGGTAAGGCCTCAAAGGGCGGACAGAAGGGGCCGAAGCGTACCTGAGGGTACGCAAGCTCCCTTCATATCCGCCTGGACCGCACCTGTGCGACAGGAACAGCGGTGCCAGTTATACCCGTCGTGCCTAGAACGAAATGGTTCTCACTCTCTCTCGTTAAGAAAGGGGGGGGGGGGGGGGGCGGACTGCGAGCCGGACAACCCCGTTAGACGTCGAGGCGTCTATGGTGGGTGGAAGGCTCATGCGTTTCGTCGAGGCTTGGCGAGGTGTGACGTCAGACAGTCTGGTCCTGGGATGGTTATCCCAGGGTTACATGCCGGAGTGGTGGGACTTTCCGCCACAAAACCTGTCTTTGGCACCAGTCTGGACACCCGTACCAAGGGAGCCAGACAAGTTAGAAGCCGTTCAAAAGGAAGTGTCAGGTTTGCTTCTGAAGGGAGCAATAAAACCAGCAAACCGGAACACTCCAGGCTTCTATTCAAACATGTTCCTTGTCCCCAAGAGCACGGGGGGATGGAGACCCATACTCAATCTCAGGCCATTAAATTGGTTTATCCATACGCCTCGGTTCCAGATGGAAACACCGAGGTCGGTAATGGCGGGATTGAGGAAAGGAATGTGGTGTGTATCGATCGATCTGAAAGATGCATATTTCCACATTCCGATCAATCGGAGTTGGCACAGGTTTCTGAGATTTGCGTTTCAGAATCAAGTATGGGAGTTTACAGTTCTCCCGTTTGGCCTGTCGACAGCTCCGAGGGTTTTCACAAGAGTGGTCCTTGCGGTGACAGCGTTTCTCAGAAAAGAGAACGTGGCGCTACACACCTACATAGACGACTGGCTGCTCAAGGCAGACTCGGCAGCCAGGTTGAACGTGGATACTGCTCTGACTCTGAAGTTACTTTCAGATCTAGGCTGGATAGTCAACGAGGAGAAATCCGAGTTGACACCCACTCAACATTTCGTTTATTTGGGGATGCGATTCGACCTCGAGGAGGGCAGGGTTTACCCGTCAGAGCCCAGAGTGGTGTCTCTGTTAGCCATCCTCGGGAGTTTTCGAGTGGGAAACCACATTCAGGCAAGGCGGTTCCTTCAGATGCTGGGCATGATGGTCTCCATGGAGCAGGTTATCCCGTACGCTGCTCTAATGCGAAGACCTATCCAGTTGTATCTGATGTCTCTGTGGAAACAGAGAACAGAACCCCTGTCAAAACTGGTGCCAGTTTTGGAGCCGATAATATCGCATCTTCTATGGTGGAAACAGCGTCAGAATCTCCTAATAGGGGTTTCGCTGCACCTACCCCACCCCCAGCTGTCCGTTTACACGGATGCATCGCTGGAAGGGTGGGGTGCCTGCCTGGGAGAACACCAGGTCTCGGGCACATGGACTCTCCCGGAGAGTCAGCTGCATATCAATCTGTTGGAAATGATGGCAGTGGAACTGGCGTTGGAAGAGTTCCTTCCGATGATCAGGGGCAAGGTGATATTGATACGGTCGGACAATTCGACAGTAGTATCATATATAAATCGCCAAGGAGGGACCAGGTCGCCCACCCTGTGCATCAGGGTGTGGCACTTGATTCAATGGTGCAGGAATTACTCGGTTGTTTTGAAAGCAGCTCATATTCCTGGCCGATTGAACATTCTGGCGGATGCTTTGTCTCGCAGACAGAGAATCCTGCCAACAGAATGGTCCCTCAACCCTCCAGTTCTACGACGGATCTTCGAGCATTGGGGCAAACCCAACGTGGACTTGTTCGCCACAAAGGAAAATGCTCAAATCATGACATATGTCTCGCCGATTCCAGATCCAAATGCCGTCGATACAGACGCTCTGGCGATAAGCTGGAGAGGGATGCACGCTTACGCGTATCCACCCACCATTCTTCTACCGAAGGTATTGGTGAAGGTCAGGGAGGAACCGTGTCTGGTCCTGCTAATAGCGCCGTATTGGCCGAGCAGGGCGTGGTTCACGGATCTTCTAGATCTGCTGGTGGAAAATCCTGTGCAGTTGCCCGAGATTCCGAACATAATCTCCCAGGCCAAGGGACGCTTCCTACACGAGCGTCCCGAAATGTTCAAATTGACTGCGTGGATGTTGTCAAACAACGTTCCACGTCGGAAGGCTTTTCTCGACAGGCTGCTGATTTCATCGCGGCTGCGAGAAGGAGGTCAACCTTCAAGTCATATAACAACAAGGTTAACAGATTTGCAGACTGGTGTGAAGAAAAGGGTATTGATACCTTTCAATCCACTATTCAGCAAATAGCAGACTTTCTCTGTGAGCTGTTCTTTACAGGACTAGCTCCTGTCACAATTGCTGGATACAAGTCAGCTTTGGCATCAGTTATCCCTTGTCTAGCCAACAGGGATAGTCCAGAGGTGGCCCAGTTAAACGTGATGTTGAAGGGAATGAGCAATCTCCGCCCGAGACAACCGGTAGTCATTCCAGCCTGGAGTCTATCTTTAGTGCTTAATGTACTGGCCAAGCACCCATTCGAACCGTTGCGTTCGGCTAGTCTAAAGCATTTGACTCTAAAGGCGGTCTTTCTATTGGCAGCTTCCTCAGCTAGAAGGCGCAGTGAGATCCATGCGCTTTCGGCAGAGAGGAACCGATTTATTGTTTCTGGAGAAGGTCTGCGTCTTCTGCCTAGAGCAGAATTTATGTCAAAGAACCAATCTTTGAGATATCCCGGCAAACCGATCATTATACCGAAGTTAACCAGGTTTGATCGTGATGCCAGTGTCTGGTGCCCGGTCCGTGCTTTGACTAAGTACAAGAAACGGACTGACTCGTTACGGTCGAACGATAGACATCTGTGGATCTGCCATAAAAAGCCTTATGGCGCCGCATCCATGGATACTATCTCTCGTTGGGTGGTCGAATGCATTCAGACTACTCATGAGATGGCGACTGGGCACCAGGTGCAGGGCGTAAGGGCACACGATGTTAGAGGAATAGCCGCCTCGACCGCCCTTTACAATGGTGTTCCGTTAGAGGACATCATGGCCGTTGCACAATGGCACTGTGAGTCCTCATTTACGGATTACTATATGAGGGATGTGTCAGACTCAGCCAATCCACTCGCTTTAGCTGTTTTGAAACGATAGTTAGTGACCACACTGCTTTTCCCCTTTTTTCACTTTGGTAAGAAAAGAACCTAAAGCAGGCATGGTCAAGCGAGAGGATGTCAACCAGATTGTGTCACTGATGGCCGAACCGGTGTATGGTTGTAGGCGGTACGTCTGAAGTCCTGTTATCATAAGGTAATTCAACAAGTGAGAGTTTTTTGTATTATGTATATGTATCATGTTCATTCATCTTATATATTCATGCTCATTCCCAGGCTAATACAAGCGATATGCAGGGAGTAGTTAACCCTCTTGGCATATTGGTGTTTTCAGGCGAGATACATGTTCGTTAGTTCTCTCCCTTTTCTTAGGAGGAAAAAGGGGGGGGGGGGGCTGTGACGCGAATGTGATTCGGTTCCGTGAACTTGACGGTCCTTTTAGGTCTCCGTTAGTCAAGTTTGAAGTCTAAAATCTTTCTCCAAGGGGCAAAATTAGCATGTATGGCTTGCCCCTTCCCACCAGGTTACTGATCAAATCTGGTGTATATCAGAAGTAACAGAATGGTGAGTATTGATCGAAGGAGAATGCAGGAAATGTCAATTTCCCTTTCTCCGAAATCTAACAATACTCACCATTCTGTTACGGACCGAGCCTCCCAGCCCCACGGAGGCAAGCCATAGTTTTCTCTTGTTTGGTGGCTATGCAAACAATATGAGCTCTATGGTAAACGGGTACTCGGCAGTGGGGAGCCGGGTACCCGGTTCCCAGGAGTCGGTAAAGCTTTCTAAGTCTATAATCCTAGAGCCGCTGTCGGGGCCAGCTGTATATCAGAAGTAACAGAATGGTGAGTATTGTTAAATCTCGGAGAAAGGGAAATTGACATTTCCTGCATTCACTATGATTAACCTATGTCAAATCTCACCAGTCAGCATGTTTCGCTGCGCTGGATGTTTATAAAAGTTAAATGTGAAACGAACCGATGCTTACGATTCTTGCGCTAGATGCAAAACATTCAGGGGCGCATCGTTACATTAATTCTCAACCGGGAATCATGATTTTGTGTTTCGTAACATTTATAATTTTGATTTTTAATATGTCCCGCTGTCTTTTTTAGGAAAACTCTCATATTTACCTCTGCCCCCTTCTAGGAAATGTAATGTACCGCTAAGTTTGATTGGATCCTGGGTAGTTGGAGCTGTGGAGTTGGTATGTATGCCGGGTATTACGCAATGCACATATGAATCTGTGAACCGCATTTAAAATTTGGCGCCTGTCCCGTTTTGCTTTTAACAACACATTTGCCACTCTCTGGGGGACATCAAACAAGTTCAAACTTGCTTATTTACGCATTTAATGCTCGTTCTCAACGCATATATTTATTATTTTTAATGCATCAAAAAAATTAACTAGATGCGTTGTGAATTCAATGTGTTTTTAAAACCGATGCGTTGGAAACAGGCCTTCAACGCATCATGCACGCATTTCAGACCCGTTCATACGTTAAATTAACTCTGAGGTGTACTGTACCACTGCAATGACTGACTCGATAACCGAGCCAGTCATTCCAGGAGTAAATTTTTTAAAATAGTCTCTTGGTCTGCAAATGGACATTTTCTATGCGAAAATTTAAATTTTCTTGAGCAGATTCGATGGTTAAAGGATTAATGGTGAAGGGAGTACTGACAGATACATGCTGATGATGCATTTGGAATGTACACTAACTGCCCAGTATTCACACTCAGCATGGCAACCACATGTACTGCGTTAGCCCATGAACTCTACCACTCTGATGTCAAAATTTTAAATTTTCAAATTAAATTCAAAGATGAACTGGTGTTCAATTTTAAACAAATTTGGTGGAAGATGGTGCTGTCACAGACAGCACCATCGTCCACCAAAATTGGTTAAAAATGTACACCAGTTTCTTTGCTACTGGCACCGCAAAAAAAATGTTTACACCAGAGTGGTAAGGGTTACGGGTCAAACTGACCAAAGCTGACCTCTGCTGTAGGAGTAAGGAATGTACATTTACAGGCCACTTGAAAGAAGACTATTTTTGAAAATTTACTGCAGTAATTAGTGGCTTAATGACCATGCCAGTTAGCCCCGCAGTACATTTTCAATTGTTATGGACATTCAGTAAGTAAGATTTTAGATATTCATGCATATACTTTAACATGTTTACAAAACAAAGACATAATCATGAAAGTGTTAGTTAGTACAATTTTGAACACCATGTAAGAAATGTTCTGTTGAATATTTTGGAGGTAACGTGATTGGAAGATATTGCTGCCTTAGGCAGTAATGTCTTCCAATGAAATTAAGTCCAAAATGTTCAACAGTACAGTTTATTTTATTTTGAAAACCATTTTTCAGAGCTGTACTGTAATGCTATTAATTCAGTAGCACCAGAGTTAAATCGCTGAATATTTCAAATTAATAATACAACTTTCACTTTGATAAAAAAAAGTCCTTGACATGCTTGAGGTCTAGAAAGGAATAAATAACTCCTTAAGGTCTCTTAAATTAGCACTTGAATTAAATGTAAGCTCACAGTAAGCATGCTTTTAAATATCTGACATTAGCAAATTTAATATTTTAAGTGTCAGGTAAAGGTGCATTATATTCACACAAAATGATTGAAAATAAAATTGTTAAAGTTGTATACTTTTAGAGGTTTAAATTGTGTACCTCGATGCAGCGAAACGAAATAAATTTTAACATGATTTCATTACGTATTATAAATTAATGCAATTTCTTAAGTTGTTAAATTGAATCAGAGATATGAGTCCCTAATTCAACTTCATAACTAAAGAAATTATATTAATTTATACGGAATGAAATCATCATATGCTAATTGTTGTTCAAACCCGGGATGTGAGTGCATCTTTGGTTAACCCTTACCACTCTGATGCCAACATTTTTAATTTTCAAATTAAATTAAAAGATGAACTGGTGTAGATTTTTCAACAAATTTGGTGGAGGATGGTGCTGTCGTAGACAGCAACATCGTCCAGCAAACTTGGTGAAAAATCTAGTTTCTTTGCTAGTGACACAGTAAATACTAGAAAATGTACATCAGAGTTGTAAGGGTTAAACGTGTGAGGTAACCTATGTCAAAAGTGCTGTACTCAGTGTTTCTGAACAGTTTAGTCTGGAGCTAAGCAGGAGTATAATCCTCTTTGATGCACTGCATCACCACAACTACTTTCTAATTAGGCCATCCATGAAAAAGATTTTGTTTCCTGCAAACCAGGTGGGGAAAAAAGACCAGGATATATATATTATTTTTTTTTAAATGGTCATAAATATTTGTTTTCTCAGATATTTAAATAAATGTCGATTAAATATGGTTGTAATTGCCAAATTTGTCATGTCAAAGGCCCTGGGCTGCATACAATTTTTAATTTAATACTTAGACTTGCTGGTTCGATAGCCAAGGCCGTCACTCAGGTTGTAAATTATCAAATGGACATTCACTAGAGAAACCCCCAAACAGACCCCCCCCCCCTTGTGGGATGGTATGTAGTTTTATTAGCCACTATACAACATACTTACCGCTCAATCACTACTTGCTAAATCAACTACTCTGCATTTAGCCACCAGAATAAGGATTTTTTAATGCTTGCTTACATACCCCCATATACCTATTCCATTTCATTATACCCTCAACCAGGCTACAGGTAGGGTAGATCCCCAGCATATGCCCTGAAAGAGACTGGCACCAGTCTATGCTCACTCCTCTGTGACGCCTGTCACTGCGCATGTCCGCGCATGCGCAATGGAGCCTAAATAAGAAACAGATTCACTTTTCTAAATTTATGTGCCAAATATAAACAGATTCTCAAATCATTCCCACGCAGGGTGGTTGAGACCGGGTCATAGTGATTGAACGGTAAGTATGTTTTATAGTGGTTAATAAAATTACAGACTATCCCATAAGGGGCGTCTGTTGGTGGTTGTTATTACACCACAAAAACATCTATACCATTCAGTCACTACTTGCTAGACCCGTAGATTTGGTCAGTGCCCCACTTAAACCCTTGGTGGGTGGCGATTTGAGAATCATTAAACAAGGATAAAAATTAAACAAATCATATCCACATGTTAGTAAAATAACATAATAGTGCACCCTAAGTAATCACACAGTGATTATCAAACAAGGAAAACTTTAAACTTAAAGAAATAAACAAAGCAAAAGAAAAAACCCACCATTTCTCACAGACGCACGGTCTTAACGAAAAGTGCGGGATGTGCTTGGTAGATGGTCTTCGGCTTTTTTAGTTAAAATCGTAATGTTCCTAAAAATGGAGGCTGGTGGACTCTGATCCTTTAAGTAAAAAGAAGTAAAAGTTGACTCAGATTTCCAGCCTGCGACCAGCTTGACCTCTAAAGATGAGCCTGCTAAAAGAGCAAAATATGTATCCATTCCCCTAACATCATGAGCTTTAACATGAGATAATTTTATTTGATCAGAAGATAACTCATAACAGAGTTTGATGGCCCTACAAATCCATCTGGCAATCATGGCCTAGAGACTGGTCTGTCTACCTCCTCCGCGTACGGAACCCATAAATCGGATGGATCAGGTCTGTTAAAATTGGTTCTGCGGTTGTAAACCTTTAATGCCCTGATGGGACACCAAAATTTGTCAGACGACGAAAAGGAAGATAAAGATTTTAAAATGATCTGCTTAGCTGGGTAACAGTTAGACTGGGTTTTGGATGAAAAGTCCCTTCTGGGATATAAAACTAAACTGTCCCCAGATTTGATAAATCTCCTTTTCGGCAGAAAGAGCATGAATTTCTGATCGTCTTCTAGCAGAAGCAGATGCGACAAGAAAAACGTCCTTAAGAGTTAAAAGTTTAATACTAATAGAAGCAATGGGTTCAAAATGATGGCCTGCCAAAGCCTGAAGAACCAGAGCCAAATTCCAGGAAGGCAAAGGCTTAGCTACTGGAGGACGAATATTGCCCAATCCGCTGATAAAACCATTGAGAATGTTCGTATCCTTGACACCAGCATTCAAAAGACAAGGAAGCGAAGAAGCTAAAGAAAATCTATATCCCCTGACTGTGTTAGCAGATAAATGTAGAGTCAAATAGATAGGATAAAAAAATCTAACACCTAGAATAGAAACAGAATTGGGCAAGAAACGATGGTCTGAACACCATTCTCCAAAAATTGAAGACAAGTGCCCCTTACTTGAGAGAGAAGATCTGGGGAGACTGGAAGAACACGGGGGAAATCTATCAGAAGATCTAGACGGTCTACGAACCAGATCCGTTTTGGCCAAAAAGGAGCTATCAGAAGAACTTCGCAGACCTGACCTTCTTCAGAACCAAAGGAATCGGGGTCATTGGAGGGACGCGTAAGCAAACATTCCTGTCCAGGACTGAGACAGGGCGTCCACAGCCAGCACCTGACTGTCCGGAAAAGGAGACATGAAAGAGGAAATCTGGGCATTCAGACATGTCGCAAAGAGATCTACGAGGGGACGATCCATCAGCTTGAAAATCGCTCTGGCAACCGACCTCTTTAACTGCCACTGTGGGTGAATTTGCTGGTATGTGACAGCTGGTCCGCAAGAAAATTCAGACTGCCTGGGACATGAGAGGATACTAGAAAAATTTGATTCTTACGGCACCACAAGAGAAGGTTCCAAACCTCCATACAAAGGAGGGAGGACCTCATTCCCCCTTGTCTTTTGATGTAGGAAACCATCGTCAAATTGTCTGATCAAATCGAGACTTAGAGGCCTTTCACTTGATCCGACCACGAGGGGAGAGCCTTCTTGACAGCCCACAATTCCATGATGTTGATGTGAGCTGTCGACTCCTCCAGGGACCAAAGACCGGCGTCAGAGCGGGAATCCCAGACCACTCTCCATTTCATTTGGGAAGCGTCTGTGAAGATAATCGCCTGAGGGGAGGACTTGACCAGAGGGACACCCATCAAAAGCAGAGAACAAGCTTTCCAAAAATCTGGATGGGGGGAATTAAGAGTTCTCTGATGGGAATCTGATGGTAAATGGAGTGGATCGACTGCTTCCAAAGGGACATC
Organism: Chaetoderma sp. LZ-2023a; assembly: GCA_034401795.1. Taxonomy (NCBI): domain Eukaryota; kingdom Metazoa; phylum Mollusca; class Caudofoveata; order Chaetodermatida; family Chaetodermatidae; genus Chaetoderma; species Chaetoderma sp. LZ-2023a. The sequence continues at coordinate 14,886,201 of CM067368.1, read as the reverse complement.
AAATACATTTGAAAGGGTTTTCTCATCAGCACCGCCAAAGGGATGGCATGCTCGACGCTGACCATCAACCCTATCACCCTGAGAAAGAATCTTGCCCGAACCGTGGAAGAAGTTGACAGAATGTCTGTTGCCAACAAAATTGCCTCTACCCTTGGATCTGATAGAAAAACTAGGCCCGGAGCCAGATCGAAGGAGGGTGAAGACTTGGGAAGGGACTAGACTTTACTTTTTGAGATTTAAAATCCAACCTAGACTGCATGCCAGACTGCAAACCTCTGAGATGACTCCTGAAAGAATTGAGGAAGACCTTGCTTTTATTAACCAGTCGTCTATATACACATGAAGATGGACAGAACAACTGTGCAAGATTCCTGCCACGGCTGAAACGAGACAAGTAAACAGAAAGGGGGCTGTGGTCAAGCCGAAGGGCATGGCTCAAAATTGCCATACCCGATCCTTGTAGGCGAACCTCATGAACTTTCAGAAAGATGGGTGGATAAGAACATGAAAGTAGGTGTCCTTTAGGTCGATAGAAGAAGTCCACATGCCTGGATCTAGACTGGCAATGATCTGGAAGATGGTCTCCATTTTGAACTTGGGGGTTAAAGTAAGAAGATTTATCTTCTTCAGATTGATGATAGGATGGCAATCTCCTGTCTTCTTGGAGACTAAGAAAATGGTTGAATAGTAGCCCGGGTCTACTCTCCAAAGGGGAACCTCTTCTATAGCCTCCTTGACTATCATAGACTCCAACTCCTCTTCTAAGGCCACCAACGTCTCCAGATTGAAGGGAACCGGGGTCCACTTGGGAAAAAGGGACAGTGGAGGAGGGTGACGGATCCATGAAGGTGCGTACCCCCAGAGAATATGATTTACAAGCCAGGAGTCCTGAACGAGGGCGTGGCAAGTCTCCCAGAACAGACAGGCGCCGTCCTACTGGCACGCTGGGCATAAGGTACTGCACCGAAGGATCCAAAGGCGAAAGAAGAGGAAGGGAAGAGACTGGAGGAGGAAAGAGGGCTGAACCTCCTCGGGTGGAGGCCAAACTTTCAAACTCTCTTACCCTGGAAACCTCTGTAAGAAGAACGACCTCTAGGTCCAGACCTGGGTCTACGGGAATAAGATTGACCCCCCCCCCTCTCAGCTGAAATGAAGGGGGATCCTGAACTTGGTACCTAGAATGATGGGAAGAGATTGACTCAAAACAATCCTCCTCCGCGAATCTTTCCTGGGAATTGGAAAAGGATCTGTTCGAATTTGTAATAATCCTGGAAGGATACGCCCCAAACTCGTCTGGCCTAAGACTCTTCCTCCTGGGAGAGGAATTGGGGCTCTTAACTAAGGAAGTGTCTCTCCCTGGAAGATCTAAGGCTCCGACTGTGACAGAATAAGACTGGTGGAGCATTGACCGAAAATATTCTGTCCGAAAGGAGGAGCAGAAATCAAACTACTCTTGAGATTACTTGAAACATTAATCTCTAAAAGTTTCCTAGACCTTCTATTAGAAGTAATAAAGCCTGAGGACCTACAAACAGAATTAAGAGAGCCTCTTGAAACATCGGCCAAAGTGCGAAAAACCTCAGCAGGAACATGCTCACCACGCTCCTGAGACTTCAAACAGCTTCCGAAAGTAAGGCAAAAATGTTAGCTGACTTAAGCTGGGATCTGCACACCGGCTCCCACTTACATGTAAAGAAAACTGAAGAGCCCTCGACTTTAGCAGCAACCTTCAAATTAGCAGAAAGAATATCCCAAGTAGAGCAATTAAGCGATTGTGGAGAAGCAACACGAAGATAATCATACTTGGGAATTTGGACAGGAGCATCAAACTTGGGAGTAAGAGAAAAATCCTTAGAATGGACATCGTTAACATAGAAGTCTAACATATCAACTACCAGATTGTCAACTGGAAGAACCTGAGGCGACAAAGAGGAGGAGTCAGAGGAGGAAAGAGCAGACCTAAAAGAAGGCGAGTCTATAGAGAACTCATCCTTCAGAGGAAGAGAATGTTTACCCGCAATCCACTGATGAGCCAGGGACCAGTCATCCGAAGAGGCCCTAACCGGACAGAACCTCTTCAAATCCCTGGCCCTGACCAATCTGGGAATTGAGGAGCAAGACGAGTGAAAAGGAGAAGAGGAATGATGAGGAGAATCGAAAGAAGCATTAGAATCTGCAATTCTAGGAGAGAAAGAGCTCCGAGGAACCGAAGCTGCTAAAGAATCAGAAATAGATGAAAACTGATCAGCCAGAATGTGATTAACATTATCCTGCTGAACAGGAACCAAGGGAATCTGATCCAGACCGCTGGCCGAAAACTGAGAAAGAATCGATAATCGAGCCGAAACAAAAGAACGTCTAAGGGAGGGGTCTCTAACAACAGAGAACAAAGAAAAATCCAGACCCGAGTCTACAATCTGAAACTCTAATTCAGAGGAGAGCACAACAGAAACTATAGGGTCTAAATGATCAAAGGAGGAAGAAGCAGAGGAAGAAGAGAAGAAATAGGATGAGCAGAAGAAGAAGAACAAGATGGATCCGGATATCCTGGAAAGAAAACGTTAGAAGAAAGGCGGGAAAATTTCGGAGGAGGAAGAATAGAAGGAGATTGAAAACGAGAGGAGGAATTGGAGACATGCTGAGAAGAAAAATCTATAGCCGACAAAGAAGAGGTCGAAGAAGAAATAGGAAAAGACCTAACTTCCTGACACTGAGAAGAAGAACAAGAAAGGGGAGGAATAGAATAAGAGGAAGCAGCTAAACCTGACACAATATCGCGAAAAGAAGAAGAGAAGGAACCTGAACAAACATCAACATTAACTGAAGGCGAAAAAGATTAAGAGGGGTCAAAGTCCTGAAGATTACCACAACTAACTATGTGCTGATCCGGATGAGCGGAAAAATAATAAGATCCTGAAGAATCCTTAACATGAGAAGGAGAATTACCGGTAATAACTAAATTTCTCTCGTCGGAAACAGACCCATTATTAACAAAATGTGAATCCGAAATTAGAGTCTGATTAGAAGAGGAATCTGTATGACCAGGAAACTCATGACCGGATGCGCAAGACCTAGAACCGGAAGGAGAACTGGAAACCGGAAGCAGAAGTTGGCACTGAGAAAAGGTCGCTACAGGATCGTGCAGACCCTGATAACTGATGAAACCAGAAGTCGCAGCTAAACCAGAAATGGAAATCGGATGCTTAGCCAGATCTTGAAGACCCGGAAGAGCACCCCTCAAACCAGAAACAGAAGTACTAACACCAGAATCGGAAACGGAAGTAGAAGAGTGCCTACTGGAAATCGGAAGGTTTACAGGGTCCTGAGGACCCAGATATCCAGCACGACCGGAAACCACTAGAAACGGAAGTACTAGTACTGGAAGCGGAAGTGGAGAAATTCCTACCAGAAATCGGGAAAAACAGGGTCCTGACGACCCTGATATCCGGCAAAACCGGAAGCCATACCGGAAACGGAAGAAGAAAGATGGGAAACCGGAAGTAGACCCGAATCTACTGTGCACCTACTGGAAGTGCTAGTCAAACCTGAAGTTACCGAACTTCCTGACTGAACTAAATTAATAACAGGCGATCTCTGAACGTTTCTCTCTACCGGTATCACGGAAAATTTGACCTTGGCATATTGTGCAGGTCGGGGACTTCCGTCGCCGACACCACTGCTTGAGGGTAATGCCCTTCCTCAAGGCTTAGGTGGGTTTTGCCTGGTGACTTGCACGAAACCACCTTTATGGGCTTTTTCTTAGAGTCTGGGTTTCGGTTTTGGTTTCGGAGACCGAACCTTTTGTCTGGAAGTGAGGGAAGTCGGTTTCCCCCATTTGGGGGCATGCCCGCTAACCTTGTGGTTCTCGTCCGACTCTTATGAATCCTCCTTAGCCGCGCGAATGGCTGTCGAAATACGTTCATCTAACGATTTGGTCAAAACAGTCGCAAAAGACTCAAAGCGAGCCGATAGCCTCTTAGAGGAAGAGGGGCCCCCCCCCCCCCCTCTGTTGCTGGCGTAGTTTTTGACACAGAACTACCAGAAAATGAAATGGCTTTAGACTTAGAAGCAATGGAGGGACAGCGATCAGAGGACAACGCGGACTAGGCCACAAAATCTTTTTTAAATGCTTGGGAAACGGTCGGCGATCAACCCTTGCAAATCCTGCACGTCGCTAATGGAATACACGTTGTACACGTGAGGCAAACATGGCCCAAAAACTCCACTGAGTGGACCCAATCACACTTAGCTCAAGTGCATTTAACCTTCTCAGTTGCTTTAACTGACTCCTAAAAACAAAAATAAAATAGAAAATCAAGCATACAGCTTCGAAGAACTTAAAAGAACTTCTCTAAAATTTTGGAGTCTCAGCTAAAGAATACATAAGACATGTTTAAAAAAAAAGGCGGGAAATATCAAATTCAAATATCCCAAAGAAAAAACACTAATGCATAAGATATAAGTGAGTATATAGATAGTAATTTGAGGGCTTTCAAATGATGATGACTATAAGGCATGTTTGACTACCACGAAACTGGTCTATCACAAAAACCGGTAACACAGATGTAAAAGTATAACAAAGGCAACAAAACCATGAAATATTCAATAAACATAACTTAGGAAGAATGGAATTCATGTTAGGCATATTCCTGTTGTTGAGAACTTTCAAACTGTAAGCTGAACACAACGCAAAGTATAAAAAAAATTAAGCTGGTATTTGGCTGACTGTACTGCTTGCAGAATATTTGAAAAGTGAATCTGTTTTGCACATGCGCAGACATACGCAGTGACAGGCGTCAGAGGAGTGAGTATAAACTGGTGCCAGGCTCTTTCAGGGCATATGCTGAGCGTGTACCCTCCCAGTAGCTTGGTTGAGGGTATAATGAAATGGAATATAGGTATATGGGGGTATGTAAGCAAGCATAAAAATCTTATTCTGGTGGCTAAATGCAGAGTAGTTGATTTAGCAAGTAGTGATTGAAGGGTATACAAATATAGATGTTTTTGTGGTGTAATAACAACTGGGATTTTCTTGACCAATCTTGACCCATTAATGGATTAGGCATATTATCTGCCTTTATTGGTCACTCATGAGAGCTTAACTGATAACCCATACTAAGCTGCATATTAACTGTTCAACACTCACTTCAGCCGAAAACGACTTCTGTAGTCGTCTTGAGAAATGTCCATTTGCAGACCGAGAGAAGACAATTTTTGAAAATTTACAACTGGAATGACTGGCTCGATAGCCGAGCCAGTCATTCCAGTGGTAAATTTTCAAAAATGTCCTATTGTTTTGCAAATGGACATTTTCTATGAGAAAATAAAAATTTTTTAAAACAAATTCGATGGTTAAAAGGTTAACCATAAATTTTTTTCCAAGAAAATTTAAATGTCCATCTGTAGATGAAGAGAAGCTTTTTTGTCAAAATTATCTCTCAAATGACGTGCTGGGTTATCTCCTGTGGTAAATCTTCAAAAATAATCTCGGTCTGCATATCAACATTTCCCAACAGGACCGTAGAAATCATTTTTGACCAACCTCAGTGCAAAAGGGTTAATGAAAACATGCATTGTGCCTAAAGCTTTTAAATCACTCACTCCTGTCCCAATCTGATTACTGTCCTCAGGCCATGGGCACAAATCTAAATAAATCTGACATTTAAGTTTTGTATGTAGAGAATGGACTGCCTAAGGGGTTGGGGGGGGGGGGGTGGGGTTGACTGGGAGGTGGTTTGTGTTCCATCATTTTCTGTCAGCTTGGTTGAGGGTATAATGAAATGGAATATAGGTATATGGGGGTATGTAAGCAAGGGCTTTCCCATGCACTTCCTTACACTACAGTGAAGCTCTGAAATAACCGAAAATGTTTCCAAAATGAAATAAAACCTACTGTTAAATACTTTGGACATAATTTGCGTACGGCAGCTGTGTCTTCCAATCATATTGTGTCAAAGAAATTCAGCAGAACATTTCTTACATCGTGTTTAAAATTGTACAAACCAACATGTTTCTGTTATTGTTTTAGACACACAGTTATTTATGAGCTGTAGTGTAGCTGTGCTTAGCCAAGTGTGACTGACATTGTCCAAACAAATATTAGTTTATTTATCCCATTTATTGCTAAATTATTACCAAGTAACTTGAGAATTGTATTAATTTCCTTTAAAGTTACGTATTAACCTATGTTTATTTTGAAAAGAGCGTTGCTAAATGCTGTTACCTTGCAACATCATTTTCAAAATGAAATACCAGTACTGTAGATTTTCGTTCCACATTCGTTGCTTAAACCAAAACTTTCTTAACACTCATAAAAGTGTTACTACTAAATGGAGCTAACAAACCTTTGATTGCCTTTAATTATGTGTTCAGTGATGCGTGAAAATTCTCCTTAGCATATTCATCCATTGATTCCCACAATGACTAAACTTTTATCTACATGATCAAGCCTACTATATTTAGCAATATTTACATATAATACATATTTATAGCGTAGGCTTTGTAATAATGTTGTTGACAAATATTAAGTAATTCATTTTTGGTCTGTGTGTTACCCATACATGTTTTTGTATAAGTGAGGTGTACAAGAGCACATTTACATTTTTGACTCCGTCCCAAGGTTGGAGGGCTGGGCAGGAGTCAGTGGTCAAATCGATTGTAACACAACTGAAACCGTTAGATGGAATTCAGCTAAATTTAATATGTGAGTTACCCATATGATTGCAGAGTGCAACAGGCCATTTACACATGGGTCCTGCAACTTCTGCCCCTAGGGGGTTGGGGGAGGGGTCAAAATGTCATTTTAATGTGTAGAAATTGATTGTAACACCACTCCTGCGAAACCGTTGGATGGAATTCAACCAAATTTGGTATGTGACTTACCCATATCAATGTGGAGTACATGAGCATATTTACATTTGTCCCCATTCACTAGGAGTGGGTGGGGGATCGAGGTCAAAATCTCAAGAAATTGATTGTAATGTAACTCCTCCGAAACCGTCAGATGGAATTCAACGAAATTTGGTATGTGAATTACCCATAGCAATGTGGAGTACATTTTATTCCATTTTTTTATTAACCGTTTAACACTTAAATTTGTTTAAGAAATTTTTAATTTTTTCATTCAAAATGTCCATTTGCAGACAGAGATTTGAAAATTTACCACTGGAATGACTGGCTTGGTTATCGAGCCAGTCACTCCGTTGGTAAATTCTCAAAAATAGTCTTCTCTTGGTCGGAAAATAGACATTTCTTTAGACTAATGCGGAAGCCGATATGAGTGTTAAGCTTAAAGGGGTAAGACTTACCGACCAGAAATAACCAATTCATTAAGATACATGTACAGACTATTCTGTTGAACATTTTGAAACTGATTTGAGTGGGAACTGTTGCATGTCAGCAACAGGTTCCAGTCAAATTAGTTTCAAAATATTCAATAACTTTCTTGTATAGCTGCCTTGAAATTGAGACACTGGCATTTCAGGTGTGATGTTTATTATGTCTATACCTGAATACTGCAGGTTACTGGGCCAATACCTGGCTTATTGTCCCAGTATCCTGCCGATAATCGTGAAGGTATATTCTTAAAAATATTGACCAGAACTGTGTAATCTGAAAAGAGGTAGTGCTAGCAATAATTGCAATATTTGCTTAACTTTTATGCTAAAGAGGGTCAGGCCAAACCTACTAAAAATTTTAATTTCCTTGTTTAAAACTGCTTCAAGCTCATAGCACCAGTATCTGACAGATAATGCTCAAGCTGGCTAGAAATGGCTTCTCCAGTGCAGTGGTCATCTGAAATATCCATTTGCAGGCCAGAAGAGGAATAGATCTGAAAATCTGTGCTACTAGAATAGATGTCTATTCAGGTCAGGTATTGACCTGAGCCGGCCCTTCGAGTGGTAACCTTTAAAAATACGCTGCAGAAGTGTAAGAGTTATTGCTCTTGATCTGTTATGTACACTTATGTGGCAGAGTTGTGTCCCTTGAATCGATAAGTTGCATAGTTTTTACATTTACTTAATTAAATACGCTTCCTATGATGTAATAAAGTAACCCTGGTGAAGCTGGATGTAAATAGACATGATAGACAGTAATCACTTAAAGGTGTTGTGAGGACTTGCGGTCGATAACAGAGTTTCAATTAATTTTATGTTCTGCTACAATATTTAAACACAATAGCGTGACTTTGGAGTGAGAAAAATATGTTAGGCAGCCCAAATAACGAGATTAAATGACGCCTCAATCTGAATCACATCACCACTCGCTGTGACGTCACACCGGGAACGGGGCTGTGAGCTGGGTCAATATTTCTCTGTCTGTAGTACAAAGGAAACATATTTTAAAATGTGCGTTTAACAGGATAGACTTCACCTACCATAACATAAATTATGTCAGGTTGAAGCTATGTCTTCAAGAAATATAAAATCATGATTTTTGAAAACCTATTATGATATTTACTCATTTTTAATGGTTTCATGGATAGTATGTTCGCATATATAGGCCTATAACTATGGTAAACCATGGTCAATGCTGAAAATATTTCAATACAGTGTGTGTGTGTGTGTGTGTGTGTGTGTGTGTGTGTGTGTGTGTGTTCGTTCGTGTGTGTGTTCATGTGTGTGTTCGTGTGCGCGTGTGTGTGTTCGTTCAGAGGTCACTAGCGTATCATCTTTACTTACAGTGCAGCTCATAAATAAGTTTAAATGCTTTCAAAGTACCTACAGTGCAGCTCATAAATAAGTTTAAATGCTGTCAAAGAAAAAACATAGATATGTTAGTTAGAATGAACATGATACAAGAAACGTTATGTTGAATATTTTGAACACAATTTGGGGTGAAATCCAATCCAATTATGTTCAAAATATTCAACAGTATGTGTTAAGTTGTACTATAAGCGTGCGAACGGCAGTGAAAGCCTCGCTACGCATCTCGACCGCTGCCTAAATTGTAAACAAACAGTGTACTGTCAATAATATGTCAATGTAGACTATACGCAAATAGATTAGTTTAGATTAGATTTATATTTACCCGACATTTTAGTTAATTTTAAACACATAACTGGAGTAACTGCTATGTTGCAATCATAAATTTATTCATAAGCCTACACAATGGTAAGTTGCGATCGTACGTGCACTGAGCGGTGTAGGCCTACTTAACTATCATTTAAAAAGTTGTACATTTGTGTACATGCATGCCTATCATCTATGCAAAATCTCTGCAGTAAATCCAGAAAGATAAGATATATATGCATTTGTAGAATTGTATTCCAAGTGTGTGGGTGGGTTTGATTAAATATAGCCTAATTCATGTACACGAAATCTGATGTTACTGTCACCTCTAACAGGCCTATACGTTAGAATTGTGATGTCAGGCACCATGACCATGAGGTCTGTCCTTTAAGTTTAATCAACAAAGATATCATCAACTTTGATATTATTGAACCTATGTGCATCTCGAACAATGTAGTGTCCCTGTGTGAACAATGAATTGTCAAAGAGTAGGTGCATAGGTGCCTAATACGCGCAGCAGTAGAGAGCCTAGCTATGCTCCCCGAGATAATAATCTAGACTAATAGGAATTGGTGTCATCCCGGTGTGACGTCACAACTCTAGCGCGATAGCTAAAAACGTTTGGTTGTCAAGGTGGTTGCTATATGCTTATCTCAGCTTTGGCTGGCCGATTAAAAAAATTTAAAAAGCATTTTCTTCTTCTTGTAAAGGAGAATCTGTATTATGATTGTCAAGTTAATCAGAGCGATCGGGTATCTAGTCCTCACAACGTCTTTAATTGTCCATGTGTGCATCAGTCACTAATACTTGTCCTGACGCTAGTTTCTAGAGTTTGTCACATACATGTACAACAACTAAGCCTAAGTATTGTAGGGCAAAGCTGTAACTTTAACACCTTACTGACTAAATTTGGTCAAGAAAATTAAAACGTTTGCTTATTGATTGCCCATTTACAATATTTTTTTTAATTTAGCATTGGAATGACAGTCATTCCAGTGGAAATCTTTAAAAAACGTCTTCCTTTGGCCTGCAAATGGCCATTCCTCAAGACCACTGCATGGGCCGGTGTTGGCCGGCCTGTCATGAAATGCTTTAACCATTTAACGCTCAAGCTGGCCAAAAACATCTTGAGGAATGCCCATTTGCAGACCAAGAGATTATTTTGAAAATTTACCACTGGAATGACCGAGCCTGTCATTCCAGTGGTAAATTACAAAAAATGATCTGTTCATCTACCATTTGACATTTTTAGCTCACCTGGCCTGAAAGGCCAATTGAGCTTATGTGGTGGCGACTGTCCGTTATGTGTCCGTCGTCCGTTTGTCCGTCAACTTTTCCTTTAAAACGTCTTCTCAAGAACCGCTGGGACGATTTCAATTATATTTGACAGGAAACATCGTTATGGCATAGGGATCCAAGTTTGTTCAAACGAAGCCGATCGGCCGATTTGCCCGGCGGCCATCTTGGATTTTGACCAATTTTTAGAAACGTCTAAAAATCTTCTCCGAAACCGCTTGAGGGATTGAAGGAAACCTCATGAAATATGATCCAGGGCAAGAGCTCAACCAAGTTTGTTCAGGGGAACTTGATTGGTCAGATGGTTCGACAGCCATCTTGGTTGACCTAGTTTTAGCGAAAATGACTTCTCCAGAACTGCTGAATGGATCAGGCCAAAATTTGGCAGATATGATTAGGGACTAAGGGCCAGTAAAGTTTGTTCAAGAGAAGTTGATCCGTCAAAAAACATGGCTGGCGTGGGCCAATCAAAATATAGCATGTTTGGTGGCCATATTGGATTTTTTTTATTTGATGGACTTTGAGGCTGAAATTGTTTTTATATAGGTTTTTGTGTATTCTTATTTGAAATTTGCAATTTGAGAAACTGTCAGATAAATGGTTTGGTGGCCATCTTGGATCATTTTCCCGCTAAAGGCTCCCATACTAAAGCGATAGGAAATTTAAAATGTCTTCTTTTCGAGAATTACTGGGCCGATTTCAATTATATTTGGCAGGAAGTATCCTTAAGGCATAGAGATTCAAGTTTGTTCAAACAAACCCGATCGGCCAATTTGGTCGACGGCCATCTTGGATTTCTACTGATTTTTAGAAATGTCTAAAAATCTTCTTCTCCAAAACCGTTTGAGGGATCGATTCAGAACTCACGAAATATGATCTATGGTAAGAGCTGAACCAAGTTTGTTTAGGGGAACTTGTTTGACCAAATGGTTCAGTGGCCATCTTAGATGACCTAGTTTTCGCAAAAACAACTTCTTCCCCAGAACCGCTGAAGCGATCAGTCCAAAATTTGTGATATATGATTAGGGACTAAGGGTCATTAAAGTTTGTTCAAGAAAAGTTAATCCATAAAAAAAACATGGCCGCGGTGGGCCAATCAAAATATAGCGTGTTTGTCTGCCATATTGGATTTTTTTATTTGATGGATTTTTTTATTTGATGGATTTTGAGGCTGAAATTGATTTTATATAGGTTTTTGGGTATTCTGATCTCAAATTTGTAATTTTCGAAACTGTCGGATAAACGGTTTGGGGGCCATCTTGGATCATTTTCCGTCAAAAGCTCCCATACTAAAGCAACGGGAAATTTAAAATGTCTTCTCGAGAACTACTGGGCCGATTTCAATTATATTTGGCCGGAAGCATCCTTAGGGGATAGAGATTCCATTCTGTTCAAATGAAGCCGATCGGCCAATTTGGCTGGTGGCCATCTTGGATTTCAGCTGATTTTTTTTAATGTCTTTAAAAATTTTCTCCAAAACCGTTTGAGGGATCAATTTAGACCTCATGAAATATGATCTGTGGTAAAAGCTGACCCAAGTTTGTTCAAGGGAACTTGATTAACTAAATGGTTCAGCGGCCATCTTGGATGACCACGTTTTCGCAAAAACGACTCCTTCCCCAGAACCGCTGAAGCGATCAAGCCGAAATTTGTGATATATGATTAAGGACTAAGGGCCATTAAAGTTTGTACAAGAGAAGTTGACCCGTCAAAAAAACTTGCCGCTTTAAAATGTCTAAAATCTTCTCCAAAACCGTGTGGGGGATCAATTCAAAACGCATAACATATCATCTAGGGCAAGAGCTGCACCAAGTTTGTTTCAAGGAAACTTGATTGGCCAAATGGTTTGGTGGCCATCTTGGATAACCTAATTTTTGCCAAAATGACTCCAGAACGACTGAGCGGATTGGGCCGAAATTTGAGAGATATGATTATGCAATGAGTGCCAGTAAAAAATTTTCAAGGGAAGGCACTACATCAGAAACATGGCAGAAGTGGACCAATCAAATGTAGCGTGTTTGGTCGCCATATTGTACTTGCAAAAATGTCCACAACCTCATTTAGAAGACTACTCCTAAACCACCCACCAACAATTGTGGCAAAAATGCATAATGCTCCAGGGGAGCGACACAGGCCCCTTGGGCCTCTTGTGTATTAGAAAACGGATATGAACAAATTTAACGTTTAACTAGATTGATCGGGCGATAACGCGTCATCGCAAATCCCCACGTTTACCGCTTTGAACTTTTGATACAACCCACCCCCGGGCCAGAGCCAAATGTAAATGTCATTTTGCACTCCACAATCATATGGGTAACTTACACTCAAAATGTGGTTGAATTTCATCCAATAGTGTCAGATGGGTTGCATTACAATCAATTTTATGCCCTTTTGACCCCATCCCACACCCCCTGCAGGCGGGGCCAAATGTAAATGTGCTCATCCACTTCACATTGATATGGGTAATTGACATATTAAATTTGGTGAATTCCGTCCAACAATGTCATTATAATCAATTTCATGCCCTTTTGACCCATCCCCCACCCGTTGGGGGTGGGACCAAATGTACATGTGCTCATTTACTCCACATTCATGGGTAACGCACATAACCAAATTTGGTTGAATTCTGTCCAACGGTTTCAGAGGAGATGCATTACAAACAATTTCTGCAGGTTAGAATTTGACCTTTTGACCCCTCCCCCCACTCCATGGGGGCGGATCCAAATCTAAATGGCGTCTTGCACTCTGCAATCATATGGGTAACTCGGATATCAAATTTGTTTGAGTTCCGTCTAACGATTTCAGAGGAGTTACGGTTCAACTGATTTGACCTTTTGACCCCTGCCAATCCCCCCTTGTGGGTGGAGCCAAATCTAAATATTGTCCTGCAAAGCGGAATCATATTGGTAACCCACATAACAAATTTGATTTAATTCCACCCAATGATTTGGGGGGGAGATAGCGTGACTGAAGGACGGACAGACAGGCGGAGGTGATTACAATATCCCCCAACGTTTCCTTAAAACGTGGGGATAATGATTAAGGTGTGTATCTCATCAATTCTTAGTACATCACTATTAATATCATTGTAGATGAGTCAAGCAACACAGGTTGGCGCAAAAGCAGTCCTTCTTTTCTGGCATCCGGATGACCACGCTACCGCTAAAGAACAAGAAAGTTGTGCATGTAAGTGTTGGCTGTAGCTGACCAGTGGTCAGCTTTTGAGAACCTACTAATAATGGTCAGTGAAATAAAATTCTACTTCGAATAATACTTACCAGATGTACTATTATGATAATGTCTATTATCCAGTCTAGGTCAAAATAAACAATTAAAACTCCGCACTCTCCTGGTCCTGCCCATACTGTGTCCGGGAATACCATAGCCGCAGGTACCGAGTCCATTCCCAATCACAGTCAGATTCGTCTATTTTGCGCTTGTTTCAAGTCGCATGTGTTTAGAGTGTCATTTAATTGATAAATTAAGCAGTTTTAGCGCGTGTTTGTGAAAACCATCGCTGGACTAATGGAGGAACTTGGAAAATCATCACAGGGGCAGGTTGTATCAATCTAGAATTTATACATTCGTGCCATAATGACTGTTTGAAATTTCCTTAAATTGGCACATTGCTTTATAATGGTAGCCATTGTTGGAGTCGCTTCTGTACCCGTTAACTTTTAGTTTTAATTCGGGTACTCGGTTAATTTCTCTTGCGACTCGGTTCCTCTAAGATGGATGCGTCCTTAGCCAAGATGGCGGCGCCCATGTAATATGTCGTTATTGGCTTGGGGTATCCAGGCACTCTGTTATCGCCGATTTTAGCTCTCGCTTCATTGTCGAGGGTGTTTGTAGTGATCGGCGAGGTTTTCTTGGTTATTTAACGCTAGTTAAAGGCTGAGTTGTGTTTTGTAAAATTTTCACTCAAAAAAGTTTCAAATATTTCCTGCCTAAGACTTGTTATCATTAATTTAAGAGAAAGTTAATGTGTTTAAGAAATCTTAACTATCAAGTCTATTGTGCGTATTGCTCGTCATCACTTGTCATGTGCAGCGTTTTAATTCTCCTCTGTGTTCGCAGAAACCGAAGAACCCGGACACGTTGTGCCAGAAGTGTAATAGGTTCATGAAACGCAAGTATCTTGGACATCACTGTGTGGCGTGTGCGAGGTGTAAGGTCGGCAGTCCGTGTGATGTGTGCGCCAAGTGGTCGTCGGCAATGGTGGCTGAGTTTGACAGGGATCGACGGGCGAGGCTGGAGCGCATAGAGAAGGATAAGACAGTGAAGCGTCAGCAGGCGTCGTTGGTTGGACTGGAAGGTCGGCTGAATGAGAGGATGGATTCAGCACTGGGCGTATGGGCGGCCCAGTTCAAGGCCATGTTTGATTCATTACAGTCCACGGGTCCGGTGAGGCAAGCTGGTGCAGGGCAACCATTAGGTGGTCCGGCTAGTTTTGCTGAGGGCCATGCACCTGACCTTTCTCTGTCCTCGGCTCAAGAGCCGTCGGTAGAGGAAGAAGAATTCCTGTTGATGGAAGATTCCGGCATGCCGGATCTTTCAATGTCGGCAATGCCGAGTACGTCCCAGGGGTCTCCCTCGGGATTTGTACGGGTTTGCCAGGCGGATGGTGATGTCGACGTTCCGTCGGGCATTTTTCATCCGTCACTTGTGCAACCGGATATGCCGGCGGAGCCGTGGTTTGCGGTTCCGACGGCTATCCCGACGGCGTTGGGTGCGGCTCCTATCGGAGTTACCGTGCCAGCCGTGATTGAGGCGGTCGTAGTCCCGGATCCCGTGTTGGAGCCGATGGACTGCGGAGAATCCGTATCCGACGGTTCGTTGGATACCGGTGCCGCTGGTAGTCGCGCTACGGATGCGCTCTGTCCTGGCAGAGACGTTTATCGTAGCGCTCAGCATGGATCGTCGGTGGCCCTCTCATCTAAGGGAGAGAGGGAAGATGAAAACGGAAGTTCTTTAATGGACGATTCCGCTTTCTGCGCCGAGGCTGAATGGGTGCAGGTCCTTGGATGGATGACCAATCGTCTCGGGTTGGCATCAGATCTAGGATCTCAGCGCGATCCGGCGATGGAGCGGATGTCAGAGCGTGCGGCTAGCGCTCTGTCCAGTGGCTCTTCGGCCATGCCTACACTCCCCTTGGACTCGCAGACTTCTGACATGTTGGAAGTTGCGGCATATCGTCTGGTTCAGCCAGACTATGCATTGCCCAAGGCCCCGAAGGGGATAAGGAGTAGGGTCCGTTTTCCGGAGCAGGCCTATCATCAATACGCCAGGGTTCCACGGCTTTCCGTTGCGGAACGTGAGGCGCTGAATAGGCCGTTGGCTGGGAAGGCCAAGGGGCGGTCACGTCCCTTGGTTTCCCAGACCAACAAAGACCCGTTTAATGAGCTCACGCTCATTGAGGATGCGGCTAGGGCAGCCATGGCTGCGCTGTCGCACGGGTGTACCGTCCTGCAGGGTATGCTGGACTGCACGGCGGAAGGCGGACAGGTGCCAGAGGCTGCTCCCGGAGTTGTTCGGGACACCATGCGCCTGTCTCAGGATTGCCTGGCCAGGGTGATCACAAGAACTTTAGCAGAGCGGCGGAGAATGGTTCTCGATTGTGTGGAACCAGGACCGGAAATGAGGGCAGCGTTATCTTCTGCGCCTTTCATTGGTCCAGGCTTGTTCGGCGGCTCGGCACGACAAGCGCTTTCTAAAGTTGCATCGATGGTGGCGGAGCAAGAGGTGGTCGGCAAGTCGTGGAAGTCGACCAAGAGGACTCAGCCGCAACAGTCCTACCGTCAACACAGACAGGACCAGCAGAGGCAGCGTCCTAGATCGCCCTTCCGTCCTTCTGCCCGTGATGCCCATAGGCCATCCGGAGCACAAGGGCCTGGCCGTTCGTCCACATACAAGCCCTCTAGTAAGAGGCCGTATGAGGACGACAGGAAGGGTGGCGGTTCGGGCCGTGGCGGCTACCGTAAGGATAGTCGCGGCGGCGGTTCCGGACCGTCATACCACAAGAAGCCGCGGGGCGGCCGTGGGGCTCGTTCCTGACGGGTTTCCGGCGGAATCAATACCGGCGGCTTTGGAAACAAATGGAGTCGAGAATCTTCACCCATGCGATGTAGCGTCTTGTCGGCTAATCTCGACCGACAACTGTGTGCAGATTCCTTCCGTCGGAGGCAGACTTCAGCTATTCCTAAGCCAATGGGAACAGGTCGTGCGCGACTATTTAGTCTGTCAGTGGATAAGAAACGGCTACGATCCGGACTGGCTCATCCATCAATCGTTAGTTCCGTTAACCTCGACTCCAATATGGACTCCTATTCCAAGGGAATTAGACCGTCTAGTTGCCATTCAGTCAGAGATAGAATCGCTTCGTCTGAAGAAGGCGATTCACCTGGTAGCCGATCAGTCATCACTGGGCTTCTATTCGATTATGTTCCTAGTTCCGAAGCGTACCGGAGGGTGGAGACCAATTCTCAATCTCAAACCGTTGAACAAATTTATTCTTTCTCCCAGGTTTCAGATGGAGACGGTAGCAGCTGTGATGACAGGGCTCAGGAAAGGCATGTGGGCGGTATCAATAGATCTGAAGGATGCTTATTTTCATATTCCAATGTCAATTCCCTTTCAGAAGTACCTGCGATTTGCATTCCAAGACAATGTTTGGGAATTCAATGCTCTTCCATTCGGCCTGACCACGGCTCCGAGGGTCTTCACCAAGGTGGTTCTCGCCATGACTTCTTTACTTCGCAGGAGAAACATAGCTGTTCACACTTACATAGACGACTGGCTGCTAAAGGCGGGGAATCCAGTCACTCTGCGCAGCAATCTGAAGGTAGTCCTAGACTTATTAAAGAAGCTAGGATGGATTGTGAATCTAGAGAAATCAGAACTGACTCCATCCCAGGAGTTTGTTTATCTGGGAATTTTTTTCAATCTCAGGGACGGCGTAGCTTTTCCGGCGGAGAGCAGAGTCAGAAGCCTGATTGCAGTATTGGAGTCAGTTTCTCTAGGAGCCTATCTGACGGCACGTCAATTTCTCAGAATACTCGGTTTGCTAGTATCTCTGGAGAAGGTGGTGCCATATGCGGCGCTCAGGCGCAGGCCGATTCAGATGTATTTGATGTCGTTCTGGTCACAGAGAACAGATCCGTTATCTCTGAGAATACCAGTAAAAGAACCATTGATATTCCACCTTCAGTGGTGGTTGTCGGAACAGAATCTCCTGCGAGGTGTTCCTCTACAACCTCAACCTCAGATGTCCATGTTCACGGATGCCTCGTTGACAGGTTGGGGAGCGGTATTGGACAATCAGTCAGTGTCCGGGGAATGGGATCGGACCAATGCGCAGAAACATATCAATGTACTCGAGCTATTAGCGGTGGTATTAGCACTGCAGAAGTTCGAGGGTCGAGTTCAAGACAAAATTGTCCTGGTAAGGACAGACAACTCAACAGTGGTGTCTTATTTAAACCGCCAAGGCGGGACAAGATCACCGGAGTTGTGTATGATGGTTTGGAACCTTCTGCTGTGGTGCCAAGAGAGGAATATTATTCTTCGGGCAGCACACATTCCAGGAAGATTGAACATCTTAGCGGATGCTCTCAGTCGAAGGACGGTTTGTCGTCCGACGGAATGGCAGCTCAACCAAGTGGTAGCAGAGGTTCTATTCAAACAATGGGGCAAGCCGAATGTCGACCTATTTGCGATGAAGACAAACGCAAAGATGGTCACGTACGTGTCACCGATCCCGGACCCGTTGGCTCTAGCAGTAGACGCACTGGCGATAAGTTGGAAGGGAATGTACGCGTATGCGTATCCTCCAACAATTCTCATCCCGAAAGTTCTGGCAAAGATAAGAGAGGGGATGTGCCAAGTACTACTGATCGCTCCTTATTGGCCAGGCCGATCATGGTTTACGGATCTGCTGGACCTTCTGGTCTGCAGTCCAATCCCTCTTCCAGACACAAGAGATGTAATCTCTCAGAACAAGGGTCTGTACCTTCACGACAGACCAGAAATGTTCAAATTGACTGCATGGATGTTGTCAAGCAGCGTGCAATTGAGGGTGGCTTTTCTGAGCAAGCAGCGAAGTTTGTTGCTTCGGCCAGAAGAGTTTCTACCACAAAAACATATAATTATAGAATCAACAAATTTGCACAGTGGTGTGAGAGAAGAGATATTGATCCCTTTTCTGCATCTGTTCAACACGTAGCAGATTTTATCTGTCATTTATACGAAGTTGACAAACTTGTACCTTCTACCCTAGCAGCATATAAGTCTGCATTAGCTTCTGTCATTCCTAGTCTCACCGTTGGGGGAGTAGAGAATGACACCTTGAATGAAGTTATTAAAGGAATGAGCAATCTGCGACCTAGACAGCCAATTCCTATCCCATCATGGAATCTATCTCTTGTTCTACAGGTTTTAGGGCATGCTCCCTTTGAACCGATTAGAACTATTGACATTAAACTGTTAACTATTAAATCAGTTTTCTTGGTTGCAGCAGCGTCGGCGAGAAGGAGAAGCGAGATCCATGCGCTTTCTGCCGAACAAGACCGTTTTGTCGTCACGGGTGAAGGTTTAAGATTACTTCCACGTCTTTGTTTCCTGGCAAAGAATCAGTCACTTAAATATCCAGGACAGCCGATCAATTTGCCAAGTTTAACTAGACATGACCCAAATTCTTGTGCTTGGTGTCCTGTCAGATGTCTAAAGATGTATAAGAAACGTACTTCTGAGTGGAGAGACGACCCGAAATCTCTGTGGTTATGTCTCAAAGCTCCCCATTTACGTGCTTCGAAAGATACTATTTCTCGTTGGATAGTTGACGCTATTCAGATGTCGCACAAGATCGCTACAGGAAAGCAGATTGATCGTGCGAATGCCCATGAGGTCCGAGCACTAGCAGCATCATCGGCCCTTTATAAGGGTGTCTCTTTAGAGCAGGTGATGTCTGTAGCACAATGGCATGCCGAGTCGTCATTCACTGATTTCTACCTTCGAGACATCTCCAGCACACTTAATCCAGTAGCCGTCGCCAATCTGTCGAACCTAAACTAAGCCACATCCGACCACTACTTCGCACACATCACAAAGGACTTCCGCCTACACTGACCAAGCGCTATGCACATGACTGAGTACGACCGTGGATTGGGCCTAGCTCCTGTGATGATCAATAACAGATCGACCACTCAAAAATGGTGAGTGTTTACATTAATTAAGTGACTATAAATATATTTACTTCCAGTCGAAATACCAGACTGAGTAAGTGAATAGTCTGGTACAAGAGTATATTTATCCTCTCATACAGACATGAGACTCATTCCAATTTTTTCAAAGATTTGAAGTTGTAGTAGCTTCTTTGCACTCTACTGGACTGCCCTAGCTGAGACTTGGGGCTGACACGGGTCTGGTGGGTGTTGCATCCCCATGGACATCCCTCTGGTTTTGTGCGGACAAAAGAGGGGGGGGGAGCGCGGTCTAGACCATGGAAGTTTAGCACTCTATGAGTCAGATAGCAGAACCCAAGCGTATGCCAGGGTTTTAGTCTCTTCACAACCTTCTCTGTTGGATGGTTGATGAGTGCTGGTTCGAGCCTCACCTCCTCCCACCGGCATTTCCTGGCTGTCGAAATCCGGAGTTTATCATAATAGTACATCTGGTAAGTATTATTCGAAGTAGAATCAAAAAAGCATCCGCTTTTGTTTCTACGAGAATTCTTAATACTTACCAGATGTACTATGGCCCTGCCTCAGCCGCCCCGCTGAGGTGAGGCTGAGCTGCTTTCGCAGTTTGCCAAGGCAAACATAAGACGAATCTGACTGTGATTGGGAATGGACTCGGTACCTGCGGCTATGGTATTCCCGGACACAGTATGGGCAGGACCAGGAGAGTGCGGAGTTTTAATTGTTTATTTTGACCTAGACTGGATAATAGACATTATCATAATAGTACATCTGGTAAGTATTAAGAATTCTCGTAGAAACAAAAGCGGATGCTTTTTTGAAACTGTCTGATAGAAAATGCACATTTACAAGCCAAGAGAATATTTTAGAAACCATTAGTGGAGTGACTGGTTCAAGGTTATCGATCCAGTCATTGCTGTGGTAAGTTTTCTAAATTTGTCTTCTCTTGGTCTGCGAATGAGCATTTTCTTCGAGAAAATTAACAGAATTTGAGTGACCAGGGTTAATGGGTTAAGTATGGGTTTCACTAAATTTGAGTGAAAAATAAATGTATTTATGCAAATTTAGATTAAAAATGTAACTGTTTAATGGAGAATCCAGTTTTAGCCATGCCCTGCCCATCTCTGGCTAAGCGCCACCCACGCTTTTCTTGTGTTGTGATCGATCTTTCCCTAAACTCACTGACTATCAATTTTCAGAAAACTATGTATGTAGGTAAGCTTTTGAATATTTTGAAACTAATTTGACTGGGCGCTGTTGCTGCCAATGGCAGCAACAGCGTCCAGTCAAATTAGTTTCAAAATATTCAACAGCATGTTTATTAAATAGTAAAGACATACAATTTGTACAACAACGTTTAGTCCGTAATCAATTATGTGTTCGTGGTTTTAATATCTATTGTTGTACATGACAACTTAAGTATATACTCGCTTGTTTCAATACCTACATGAATGAAAGTCAATCATGTCGACGCTATCGCCAGAAACTACATGTTCATTTGGTATGTGATATCTGCAAATAATAAATCTGTTTATGTTACTCTTACAGTTCCGGTTGAGGTCCCGCATGTACCCAGTCAGATTGTCTCAACAAATGTTGCCAGAGACCTGTTATCAAAGCTACAGGGTGTCCCTGCCCCGGAGATGTGGATGACACAGTCACTGGCATTCTGCTGTCTGGGACCAAGCAAAGTGATAGGTAGGCATTGCGTATCTAAAAGTATTAGCGGAAACAGTGATGGCGCCCAAAACAACATTTATAGACCATTTGCTGGTCAAGAGAAGGCTATTTTTGTCTCGCCTGCGAAGCAGAAAGCGAGACATGGATCACTAATTCCAGCGGCATCGTTGGCGGCGTTAGCAACGGCGGTAGCCGTCGTTTGGTTAAACTTTTGTAAATCAACTTATTTTTCAACAATGGCTCATCCAATTTTGATGAAGCTACAAAAGTGAGCTATTCTATGCATGTGAGCTGCGTAGCAATAGATTTCACTTTGAGGCTTTTTCACGGTTTTCGACTTGGACATTTTTCAGGTATTTTGCAAGTGCAAATCAACTAAGTTTCCAGCAATGGCTCATCCGATCTCAATGAAACTTTACAGAGTTGATCTATATTGTAAATACCGGCATACGCTCAGCATAACAACAAATATCATTTTGGGCCCTTTTAACTATTTTTTTCACGGTTTTGGACATTGAACAGTTTTCATATTTTTCTGGGTAAGTTCTTTCATGGACCATTCTTTTTCCACAATGGCTCACCGTATATCAACAAGATTTACAGCAGCGTTATATACTATGAAAGGCTACTATACGCATCATTACCAATTTAATTTTGGAAAATTTCTTTTTCACAGCTTTGGACTTTGAATTTTTATCATGGATTTTGGATTACAGTTGTTTATCAAGCATGTAGCTCAACTATGGTCATTCCGATTTCAACGACACTACAGAAGTGTTCTATGCAATACAGGGATATGATCTGCATCATTACTGATATGATTTTGGGCAATTTTTACTACTTTTTTCATGGTTTTGGACTTTGAACGTTTTTCATGGGGGTTTTTTAATATAGTTTTTTATGGACCACTCATTTTCAACAATGGCTCACCAGATATCAACAGAATTTTACAGCAGAGGTATATACTAGGCAGGGTACTATCTGCATCATTACTAGTTTCAAGATCAGACTATCCATAGTTTGGTAAAATTGTCCATGTCTGATTCGTTACACTTGTTTGTTGGTGCTTTGCTGAATATGTGTATTACGAACCATGTCAAGTTTGCTTTGGTAATCCACACTATCCATGCCTTTACAGGCGAGACATTGTACGCTTCAGCTTTCTTGTTTTTTCATTTACCACTGGAATGACTGGTTCAATAATAATCGTCTAATAATTGTATCTTGGTCAGCAAATTGTCATTGACTGATAAAAAATGTCAGTTTTGTTGACCATCTTGACCATTAGAGGGCTAATGATAACTGTTATAATGAAATGTCTGGGTTAGTGATTAATTTTGAAAATGAAGCTCCTGAAACCCATGACAGCCTGATGTCAAAAGGTCAGTTGTTATTGGTAGAATTTGTCGGGTATATATTTTGAAAACAATGCTACTGAAGTTTGCTAGTATCTTAGACAGCAATAGCTTTCAGCAACATGATTTCCAAATTAAATACCAGTTATCATATATGAAAGGGAATGGAGTCTAGGAGCTGGTCCTTTAAGGGTCAAGATTGGTCAAGAAAAGTTCTTAGTGAATGTCCATTTACAGGTCAGCTTGACAATGGAACACTATATTTGAGAGATTTCCACAAGAACAACCTTGGTTATCTTTAGGCCGCCAAATAGACATTCATCAAGATCTTTGCATTGGGGTTCTATGAGGTGGGGGGGGGGGGGTGACTTGGCTATTAACCCGTATCACTCTCATGTCAGTATTCTATATTTTACTGTGTCAGTATCAAAGAAACTGGTGTACAGTTTTCAACAATTTTGCTGGAAGATGTTGCTGTCTACGACAGCACCATCTCCCACCAAATTTGTTGAAAAATGTACACCAATTGATCAGTTAATTTAATTTGAAAATTTTAAATATTGACACGAGTGGTAAGGGTTAAGGAGTTAAAATATAATGTATTTTAAGTGTGTTGTTTACAAAATGTTGTTTACAAAATGATCACGTGATATCAGGTGAAAAGGTGATTAATATAAGTTTAGCTTTCAGCAGCACTCGTACAAAGATAACATATTTCCAAAACAAAAACATAGGCATGCTAGTTTGTACAATTTTGAACATTATCTAAGAAATGATCTTTTAAATATTTTGGACATAATTTGATTGGAAGCCATTGCTGCATTAGCAGTCCAATAAAATTAAGTCCAAAATATTCACCACTATGTAACTTTATTTTGTTTTAGAAACATGTTAAGTTATTTTTAATCTGTACCGTAGACTACTGTAGAATTATTACCCAGCTTGATGAGCTATCATTTCAGCCAGCCCTAGTGGATTACACGTAAAACTTGTCTTGAATAATCAGTTAAAGAGACGGAAGATGTACAATGTGATCGCGACAGTGTATGGATACAGAGAGCCAGGTTTGTATTCAGTTATTATCTAGCAAATTAACTCAATCATATCTGAAACCCTGATATGATGTCCATTGCAATGTGACAATGGTGAAAAAGCAGACCCAGGTGTAAGTAATTCTGGAAATATTATGGTGAACTTTCTTTCAATATCTTGACAATATGTACAGGTAAACCTGTCTATACTGGACTCTTGGTTTTGGGACCACAAGGTGGTGATTCTTTAACCCGTACCACTCTGATGTCAATATTCTATATTTTACTGTGTCAATATCAAAGAAACTGTTGTACATTTTTCAACAATTTTGTTGGAAGATGTAGTTGTCTACGACAGCAACATCTCCCAACAAATTTGTTGGAAAATGTACACCAGTTCATCTTTTAATTTATTTTGAGAATTTAAAATTTTGACACGAGCGGTAATGGTTAAGACAAGAGTTCATGAAACCACCTGTCAATAAAGAACCACCTTCTGGTGGCCCTAAATCTATCATGGCTGGTGACTTGTATTCCTGATCAATCTTAACTCTTTAATGATTAAATTTGCTCAAAAAATATAAATATTACTTTATTGAATGAATGTGCATATGTAGGCCAAGAGAATACAATTTTTGACAAATTGCCACTGGAATGACTGGCTCAATTATCAAGCCAGTTATTCTAGTGGTTAATTTTCAAAAGTAGTCTTCTGTTAGCCTTCAAATGGGAATTCCTCAAAGCCACTACAGAGGCCAGTTCTGTCCGTCATCGACGTAAAAGGGTTAATGGTCAAGCCCACTAAAACCAGCCATTGTAGAGTTCTTGAGAAATGCCCATTCGCGGAGCAAGAGAAGACTATTTTTAAAATTGTAATACTGGAATGACTGGCTTACTTACCAAGTAGTCATTCTAGTGATAAATTGTTAAAAAATGTTTTCTTCCGATTGTAGACCTGCAAATGAACATTAGCTAAGCAAAAATTGCAATTTATTTTATGAATACTGACCATTATAGCATTACCATGATTAAGGAATCACCTGTCCATTACGCTGAACTCCTGATGACCCATGCTGCCATTGCAATGTCCATAACAGTATGGCTCAGAAATATGTTAAAATGTATCCAAAACAAAAACAGAAACAGGAGTACAACTTTGCACACAATGTAAGAAACATTCTGTTGAATATTTTGAACATACTTGAATTGGAAAACACAGCAATGTCTTTCATTCCAGTTATGTTAAAAATATTCACCAGTACGTAGCGAAGCGGAGGATCTCTACATGTATAGCGATCCAAATGAAATCCGACATCACAAGAATTAGGTAAATGTTAAAGTTTTTCAATGGATATCCGAAGCAAATAAAACTGTACGGAATTGATCTAAGCCATCACTGCATCTAGTCTCCATCATAATTGAAGTGATTTTCAACTTTTTTCCTTGGTTTTAAGTGTTCTGGACTTATTTTGCACCAAGGATTAGGTAAATGTTAAAGTTTTTCAGTGACCATTTAATTCATCAGGGACTTAGCCGATGTTAATACAACTACAGATTTCATCTATACCATCATTAGCTCACCTGGCCTGAAAGGCCAAGTGAGCTTATGCCGTGGCGACTGTCCGTCGTCCTTTCGTCCATCAATCAACTTTTCCTTTAAACGACTTCTTCTCAAGAACCACTGGCCCGATTTCAATTATATTTGGCAGGAAGCATCCTTAGGCCATAGGGATCCAAGTTTGTTCAAATGAAGCCGATCGGCCATCTTGGATTTCGGTCGATTTTATGAAACGTCTTTAAAAATCTCCGAAACCACGGGGGGGGGGGGGGGGGGCGGGGGATTGATGCAAAACTCGGGAAATATGATCTATGGCAACAGCTGAACCAAGTTTGTTCAAGGGAACTTGGTTGGTCAAATGCTTCGGCAGCCATCTTGGTTGACATAGTTTTAGCGAAAACGACTTCTCCAGAACCGCTGAACGGATCAGGTCGAAATTTGGCAGATATGATTAGGGACTAAGGGCCATTAAAGTTTGTTCGAGGGAAGTTGAACTGTAAAAAACATGGCTGCCATGGGCCCCATCAAAATATAGCGTGTTTGGCGGCCATATTGAATTTTTTTATTTGATGGAGTTTGAGGCCGAAATTGGTGTTATATGTGTATAAATTTGGGTATTCTGATCTCAAATTTGTAATTTTCGAAAGGGTCGGATAATTGTTTTGTTGGCCATCTTGGATCATTTTTGCATGATAAGCTCCCATACTATAGCAATGGGAAACTTCAATTGTCTTCTTCTCGAGAGCTAGTGGGACAATTTCAATTATATTTGACAGGAAGAATCCTTATGGATAGAGATTCAAGTTTGTTCAAACGAAGCCCATCATTCAATTGGGCCAGCGGGCATCTTGGATTTCGGCCGATTTTTAGAAACGTCTAAAAATGTTCTCCGAAACCGCTTGTGGGATTGATGCAAACCCCATGAAATATGATCTAGGGCAAGAGCTGAACCAACTTTGTTCAAGGGAACCTGATTGGTCAAATGGTTCGGCGCCATCTTGGTTGACCTAGTTTTAGTGAAAACGACTTCTCCAGAACCGCTAAACGGATCAGGTAGACATTTGGTAGATACGATTAAGGACTAAGGGCCATTAAAGTTTGTTCAAGGGAGGGTTTTATGTGTTTGAGTATTCTGATCTCAAATTTGCAAATTTCGAAGTGGTTGGATAAACGGTTTGGTGGCCATCTTGGATCATTATCCTGCCAAAAGCTCCCATACTAAAGCAATGGGAAATTAAAAATGTCTTCTCGATAACTACTTGGACAATTTCAATTATATTTGGCAGGAAGCATCCTTGGGGCATAAAGATTCAAGTTTGTGCAAATGAAGCTGATCGGCCAATTGGGCCGGCGGCCATCTTGGATTTTGGCCGATTTTTTGAAATTTCCTTTAAAATCTCCGAAACCGTTTGAGGGATCGATTCAGAACTCATGAAATATCATCTAGGGCAAGCTCTGAACCAAATTTGTTCACTTGTGAACTTGATTGGCCGAATCATTCAGCGGCCATGTTGGATGACCTAGTTTTCGAGAAAACGACTTCCAGAACTGCTGAAGTGATCGGACCGAAATTTGGGAGATGATATTGACGACTAAAATCATCTTTGCAGTTTTGTATTATACCATCAGTGTATTTAGTCTACAGGACAATAAATAAGATTTTCTAATTTTTTCCTTATTTTTATCGAGTTTGGATATTTTTGTGTTATTTATATGCTGTTTAACCGCAGAATTACGAGAATGTTAAAGGTTTTTCAATGGTTTTTTAATATCAAGGGATTATTCAATCCCAATGAAACTACGGATTTGTTATATATCATCATTGCATTCAGTTTGCAGCAAAATTAAAATCAATTATAAAAGATTTTTCCATACTTTTGCATGGTTTGGACTAAGTTTATTCAAGAATTTTATTTCAAGAATTAGAATAATGTTAAGTTTTAAATATACATTTGATTTGTCAGGGGGGGATACTATTTTAAGAAATCATGTCACACACAGGAAAGCTTAAAGGGCTCGACATGCGGGACGCAGATCATCTGGTTTTGTTTTGGAAACAAGTTAGATTATTCCGAGCTGTACTATATAGACAAGCTTGCCTGTATTCACATGATCATCGTTTGACTTCTATACTCCCCAGATGAACATGTGTATATTGGAGCATCACGTACGTCAACGTTATCCTCAGACGCTCGTCTTTCTACAGCCATGCTGCTCAATGCTGCTGAGTGTCTGTCAGACTCCATGAGAGCACCGATACTATGGCAACCGCAGAGGACCATCAAGTTTATATCCTGGAGTGGTCTGGAATATAACTCTCTTGGCTTGCTTAGATATATCCAGGTATTTTATTTATTATCCCCACATGTTTTAAAAAAATGGAGGTGATATTGCAATCACCTCCATCCGTATGTCCTTCCATCTGTCTATCCGGATATCTCCTCCGAAACCATTTGGTGGATTTCCGTCAAATTTGTGATGTAAGTTACCCATATGATTGAAGATTACAAGATAACATTTACAGTGGGTGTGGGGCAGCATGAAGGTTGAGGGCAGAGAAGTCAAAGTTGGCGGAATTCAACCAAATTTAGTATGTTTATTACCCGTATGATTGCGGATTGCGATGCTATGGTTACCCTTGGTGGGGGAATGAGGTGTGTTAGGATGGGGTGGAGAATAGCAAAGTTGGTGAAATCATAGGGACTACCGATGGCATTGACTGTACATTCTAGTTGAGTTTGTAATCGTTACTTACATGTAGCATTTTAGTGGTTACAGTCGCTCAAGAATATTATAATTTTTGCTAAATCAATGTCTGCTTAAGGTAAAGAGATGACTATTTTTAAAAATTTACCACTGAACAGTGTTTTGTATATCGACCCAGTTATTGCAGTGGTAAGTTTTCAAAATAGCATTATGTTGGCCTCTATATGGACATTCCAAAAGATCTGGCCAGAAACGATGTCTGCAGTGGTCTTGAGAAATGTCCATTTGCAGACCAAGAAAATACTATGTTTGAAAATCCACCACTGGAATGACTGGCGTGATAACTGTCCTAGGCATTTCAGTGGTAAATTTTCAACAATAGTATTCTCTTGGTCTGCAATTTATGGTCATTTTCTATGAGAAAATCTTTATTTTCTTGAACAAATTTTGAGAGTTAAAAGGTTAATAGCTGGATATCAGTAGAGCAAATGATATGGAATCTCTGTGTGATAATTTATAGGTGCAGTGGCTAAGTGGTTAGGGAGTCGAGCTCGTGACTCAAATGTCGTGGGATCGATTCCCGGACGGGGCAAAATAGCCATTGAGCGCCTATAAATGGCTGAATATTTCAAAATATTTAGCAGGGCCAGAGATATAGCCCTTGTAATAAATATGTCATCTGCAAAAACTCAGCATTCAAGGAATCCTTCACTCTGTTTTACAGTCACAGAAGAACTTGATGCTTCAGAAAGGTGTGATGTACTTTGATCTGGATCAGACTGTACTGGGAAATCATACACTTAGAGTCATCGCTACACCAGCTCTTAGAACCATGGCGATAGAGGCTGTCAAAAAGGTAATCTATACTGGCTTTAATCCTGAATGTAATAGATGATATTTAGGACACCCATGATTAAACCCTCATGCAGACTTATTATTATGGTGTAAGTTCTCAGTTGAGCATCACAAATCTCACTGCGATTTCTTTGCAATGTAAGAAATATTGTTCCGCATATTTCGAACAAAATCTGACTGGAAACGGTTGCAGTCAAATTATTTAAAAAATAATCAACATCTTAAGATACTGGGATTTCTGCTAAGAATAATACTTACTGCATGTACTATTATGATAATGTCTATTATCTATTCTAGCTCAAAATAAACAAAACTGCACCCTCCATGGTCCTGCCCATACTGTCCGGGAATTACCATAGCCTCCATGTACCGAATCAATTCTCCAGAATAGTCAGATTCGTCTATTTTGCTTGATTTCTACAGTCAGGTTTTTTTCGTTGCTAAAATTTAAGCTTTAATTTGCATATCAAGTGCCTTGTTGGACCTTTCATCGGTGGCTTCATGGAAGGAAAAGGAAAATCGTCGCAGGTGCAGGTTGTATCAATCTAGAATTTATACATTCGTGCCATAATGACTGTTTGAATTTTCGTTAAGTTGGCACATTGTTTTAAAATGGTAGCCATTGTTGGAGTCGCTCCATTACCCGTTAACTTTTTAATCTTATCCGTGTACTCGGTTAATTTCTCTTGCGACTCGATTCCTTCCAAGATGGGTGTGCCTTTAGCCAAGGTAGCGGCGATCATGATTAGCGTTTTGTTTTGGTTTTGGCGTATCTATGCGCTCAGTTTAAGGCGTTTTTTGCTCTTGCTTCATTGTCGAGGGTGTATGTAGTGATCGGTCTTAATTTCTTGGTTATTTTAATATTAGTTAATCTCCAAGTTGTGTTTATACAATTTTCACTCTAAAACATTTCAAATAGTTTCCTGTTTAAATCTTGATTAACGTTAATTTAAGAGAAAGTTAATGTTTTTAAGTAATGTATGATTGCAATCAAGAACTTGTGCATGTGCTCGCTTTCATGTTCAGCATTTTAATTATTATTCTGTGTTCACAGATAGTCAAGGGGCAGGGCAAAGCCCCTCCAGATACCTTATGTTCCCGGTGTAATCGCTTCATGAAGCGTAAGTTTGTGGAACACCATTGCATTGCCTGTGCGAAGTGCAAAGTGTGCTCTCCTTGCAATGTCTGTGTTATGTGGTCGTCGGAGTTTCTGGCTGAATTTGATAAAGATCGTTGTGCGCGCGTGGAGAGAATATCGAAGGATAAGTGGGCCAAGGTGGATCAGGCTTCCATGAAGGGATTGGAGGAGCACCTCAATGAACGTATGGACTCGGACTTGGGTGTCTGGGTGGCCTGGTTTAAGGCCATGTTCGAGTCTTGCCAGTCCTCGGTTCCGGCGATGCAGTCTGGTGTAGGACAACCTTTCTCTGGTCGTGCTGGGCTTGCAGAGGAACAAGCACCCGCCCTTCTCTCGCGTCGGCTCAAGAGGAAGATTTACTTCTGATGGTAGACTCTGGCATGCCAGAACCTTCATAGATGGCTGATTCCGGCTTTTCCTGCGCGTCACCTCCGGGATTAGGCTTGCACGATTTTTGCTTTGAAACATCGCGACCAATTTTATAAAAAAAAATTGCGATCTTCGATTAAATCGTAGGTCAAAATTCCTAAAAGTATAAACCGGGGTAACGTTACTTGTTTCTAGAAAAAGTTGAAATAAATGAAACAAAAATAGCACGAAATTAGAACACATTTTCATGCGATGAATTCTTACCATCCTACGTCTATGCTTAATGTATACCTTATAGCCATCATCGCGGGAGTGAAATTATTAATTGGGACCGCCTAAATATTGCGTATAGTTTAATAAACATTATTTATTTCATCAAAATTTTAGATAAAATGTCGCAGAAAAAAAAATATAAATTACATGATGTATCAGCTTCTGCTTATAGCCTTCCTTTGTAGGACGAGTAGGTCATTACCGGAGTAACGTGAAGATGCTAATATTAGTACCCGGGGAGATACTGCGCAATTCACATACATAGGACGGTAGCTTTGAGTAGGTACGAGTGTACCGGCGTAAACTCGTCCTATAGTGCAGTTTATAGTTGCTTTCAGAATGTACGATTTACATTTAAGAGCAATCAACAGAATGCACAGTTCAAAATAAAACAATCTGGAATGCTGTTGCTTTATTTTCTTTAATTTGACATGACAACCGAATCAAAAAGGAAAAATTATTACACCGCCGGAAATTGCTAACTCTAGAATTAAAAAGAATTATGTTTACTGATTGCCTAACACTGTGCAACTAAGTATATACTTGGCATTTCACGACAGACTCAGGGGTCTGCAGCAAAAGAAAGAAGATTATATGGCGATTCGACGGAGTAACTAGCTGGTTTTCTCATTGACAAAGGTGTTAACTCGCTATTGTTAGCTTGTTTATTGTAGCGCTTTGTGTTGTGATAAGTAATTATTTGACATGCGCATGGCACAGCGGGATATAAACACAATGAACACAGGCGTGAATCGATTATAATTGTACTCATGTACTGATAATATGCGACGGAAAAGTACACACTTCAGATTTTAAAAAAACATGAAATTTTTGACCATTTTTCCTCAATTACATTAAAAAATAAATCGAATTTCACGATTAAATCGAAAAATCACGCAAGCCTACCCAGGATATGTTAAGGTTTGCCAGCCAGATGGAGAAGTCGATGTTCCGTCAGGCATTTTCCATCCAGATTTCGTCTTATCCGGATCGCCATCCAGGCCATCAGCGTCGCGGATGTGGGATTGCCGGCTGCTCTCGGAGTCGCCCATCCTGCTGTATCAGTGAGCGGGATCACGCTGGAGACGATGGATTGTCCGAGATTCCATGTCCGGTGATTCGCTAGACACTGAAGCCATGAGCAGCCAAGTTGTCGACCCGCTTCGAATTGGAAGTTTGTTCTGTAGTTCTCAGCAGGGATCGTCTGTGACCTCATCCAAGGGTGAGGAGGACGAGAACGGTAGTCCTTTGATGGACGAGTCCTCGTTCTGCACGGAAGCTGAGTGGGTGCAGGTCCTTGGCTGGATGTCCGACCGTCTCGGGTTGGCATCTGACCAGGGGTCTCGGCACGATCCGACGATGGAGCGAATGTGAAAGCGTGCGGCTAGCGCTCTGTCAAGTGGCTCTTCAGTCATTCCTATGCTTCCACTAGATACTCAGGCTTCTGGCATGTTAGAATTCGCGGCGTACCGTTTGGTTCAGCTGGAGTACACTCTCCCAAAGGCCCCTTGGGGATAAGTAGTAGGTCCGCTTTCCAGAGCAGGCCTATCATCAGTATTCCCGCGTTCCTCGCCTTTCGGTCGAGGAACGTGAAGCCCTAAATAAGCCATTGGCTGGGAAGGCCAAGGGTCGTTCTCGACCATGGGTATCCCAGACCAATAAAGATGCTTACGCTCATTGACGATGTGGCGAGAGCGGTCATGGCCGTTCTCTCATATGGCTGTACTGTCCTGCAGGGGATGCTGACCTGCACGGCGGAAGCTAGGGAAGTGCCAGAGGCTGCTCCCGGAGTTGTCCGGGACACCATGCGCTTATCCCAAGATTGCCTGGCCAGGATGATCACCAGATCATTGGCAGAACGGAGGAGAATGGTTCTCGATTGCATAGAACCAGGACCAGAGATGAGGGCTGTATTGTCTTCTGCACCCTTCATTGGTTCGGGCTTGTTCAGAGGTTCGGCACGGCAAGCTCTCTCTAAAGTTGCGTCCATGGTTGCGGAACAGGAATTATACTTCGAATAATACTTACCAGATGTACTATTATGATAATGTCTATTATCTAGTCTAGGTCAAAATAAACAATTAAAACTCCGCACTCTCCATGGTCCTGCCCATACTGAGTCCGGGAATTACCATTGGCCTCCAGGTACCGAGTCAATTCCCAACTACAGTCCGATTAGTTTATTTTGCTCGACTATAGTCATGTTTTTGTAGTCTAAAAATTAGCTTGAATATTTGCGTCTTGAGTACCTTGAGCAAGATTTGATCGCTTGCTTAATGGAAAGAAAAGGGAAATTGTCGCAGGGCCAGGTTGTATCAATCGAGAATTTATACATTCGTGCCATAATGACTGAATTTTCATTAAATGTGCACATTGTTTTAAAATGGTAGCCATTGTTGGAGTCCCTTCCTTACCCGTTAACTTTTTAATCTTATCCGGGTACTCGGTTAATTTCTCTTGCGACTCGGTTCCTTCCAAGATGGATGCGCCCGTAGCCAAGATGGCGGCACCCATGATTAACATTTTGTTTTGACATGGCGTATATATGCACTCAGTTTGAAGCCAATCATTAGCTCTCGCTTCGTTGCCGAAGGTGTTTGTAGCGATCGGTCTTAATTTCTTAGTTATTTTAACGTTAGTTAATCTCAAAGTTGTGTTTATAAAATTTTCGCTAAATATTTTCAAATATTTTCCTGCCTAAAGCTTGATTAACATTAATCTAAGAGAAAGTTAATGTTTTTAAGTAATTTAATGATTGCAATCAAGTTATTGTGCGTGTTGCTCATCTTCATGTAACCATGTGCAGCGTTTTAATTCTTATTCTGTGTTCACAGAAGGGGAAGGGCAAGGCCCAGCCAGACACGCTCTGTTCGCGTTGCAACTGCTTCATGAAGCAGAAGTTTGCAGATCATCACTGTGTCGCCTGTGCTAAGTGTAAAGTTGGGAGTCCTTGCGCATATGTATTAAGTGGTAGTCAGAGTTAGTGGCTGAGTGGGCCGTCTTTTGAGGCTCCCATCGGCATCGCGGATGTGGGCATGCCGGCTCCTCTTGGAGTCACATACCCTGCCGTATTAGCAGACGTAGTCCCGGCTCGTGTGCTGGAGCCGATGGATTGCGGTGGTTTCATGTCTGGCGATTTGCTGGACACTGAAGCCGCGAGTAGTCAAGCCAGGGACCTACTTTGGAAGTTTGGTCTGTAGCTCTCAGCATGGATCGTCGGTGGCCTTCTCATCCAAGGGTGAGAAAGCGGGTGAGAATGGTAGTCCTTTAATGGATGAGTCATTATTCTGCACCGAGGCTGAATGGGTGCAGGTTCTTGGCTGGATGTCTGCCTGTCTCGGGTTGATGTCTGACCAAGTATTTCAGCGCGATCCGTCGATGGAACGGATGTCAGAGCGTGCGGCTAGCGCTCTGTCAAGTGGCTCTTCAGCCATGTGTACCGTTCCATTGGATACTCAGTCTTCTGACATATTAGAAGTCGTGGCGTACCGGTTGGTTCAGCCAGAGTACACGCTACCGAAGGCCCCTAAGGGGCTAAGGAGTAGGGTCCGTTTTCCGGAGCAGGCCTACCATCAGTATGCCCATGTTTCTCGTCTTTCAGTCGGGGAACGTGAAGCGCTGAACAGGCCGTTGGCTGGGAAATCCAAGAGTCGTTCTCGACCGTTGGTTTCACAGACTAACAAAGATGCTTTCAATGAGCTAATGCTTATTTAGGATGCAGTGAGAGCGGCTATGGCTGCTCTCTCGCATGGCTGTACCATCCTGCAGGGGATGCTGACCTGCGCGGCAGAAGGTGGGCAAGTGCCGGAGGCTGCTCCCGGAGTTGTTCAGGACACCATGCGCTTGTCCCAGGATTGCAAGACCAGATCTCTTCAAGGTTGCGTCCATTGTTGCAGAGCAGCAGGTTGTCAGCACGTCGTGGAAGTTGACTAAAAGGACTCCGCCGCAGAACTGACAGGAGCAGCAATGACAGCGGTAAAGATCGCCCTTCCGTCCGTCTGACCATGATGCCCGATGGCATCCAGTATTCAGGGACCTGGCCGATCGTCTTCGTACAAAGCGTGTAATAAGAGGCTGTATGAGGATGATAGGAAGGGTGGTGGCTCGGGTTACTCTGGCTATCAAGAAGCCGCAGGAGGGTGTGTGTGTGTGTGTGTGGTCCTGACAGGCTTTCGGCGAGACCCGTTCCGGTGGCGCCAGGGATTCAGGGGAGTCACGAATCTTCACCAAAGCGAATTAACGTCTTGTCGCGCAGCATTGACCGCGAGCTGTGTTCAGATTCCTACCGTCAGAGGCAGACTTCAGCTGTTCTCAAACCAATCTGAACAGGTCATGCAAGATTGTTTACTCTGTCATTGGCTAAGAAGCTGGTACGAACCGGACTTGCTCATCCGTCAATCATTAGTTCCATTAACATCAACTCGCGTGTGGACTCCCGTTCCAAGGGAATCAGATCGTCTAGAGGTCATTCGCTCAGAGATCAAAGATCTACTGCAGAAGAATGCGATTCATTTAGTCCGCGATCAATCCTCCCTAGGCTTCTATTCGATGATTTTCCTCATTCTGAAATGCACCGGAGGTTGGAGACCGATTCTCAACCTCAAGCCACTGAACAAATTCATTGTTTCACCAAAATCTCAGATGGAGACTGTAGCAGCGGTGATGACGGGGCTGAGAAAGGGCATGTGGCCAGTATCAATAGATCTAAAGGATGCTTATTTTCATATTCCAATGTCAATTACAAATCAGAAATACCTATGCTTTGCATTCCAAGACAATGTCTGGGAGTTCAATGCTTTGCCGTTCGGTCTGACCACGGTTCCAAGAGTTCTCGCCATGACTTCTTATCTTCGCAGGAGAAACATAGCTGTTCATACTTACATAGACGACTGGCTGCTGAAGGCAGGGAATCCAGTCACTCTGCGCAACAATCTGAAGGCAGTCCTGTCCTTACTAAAGGACCTAGGATGGATTGTGAATCTAGAGAAATCAGAATTGACTCCATCCCAGGTCTTAGAGAACGGATCCGTTAACTCTGAGAATTTTAGTAAAAGAACCGTTGATATTCCACCTTGAATGGTGGTTGTCAGAACAGAATCTCCTGTGAGTTGTTCCTTTACAGCCTCCTCAACCACAGATGTCAATTTAATGGATGCATTGGCGACGGATTGGGGAGAAGTAATGGACAATCTGTCAGTGTCGGGAGAATGGGATCGGACCAATGCGCAGAAACACATAAATGTTCTCGAATTATTAGCGGTGGCATTAGTGCTTGGAAAATTCGAGAGCTTAGTTCAAAGCAAGATTGTCCTGATAAGGACAGACAATTCCACAGTGGTGTCCTATTTGAACTGCCAAGGCGGGACGAGGTCTTCGGAGTTGTGCATGATGATTTGGAAACTGCTGTGGTGCCAAGAGAGGAATATTAGGGCAGCACATATTCCAGGAAGATTGAACATCCTAGTGGATGCCCACAGTCAAAGGACGGTTTGTCGTCCGATGGAATGGCAGACCAAGCGCTCAGAATGGTGAGTGTTTCTTAGGTTAAGTGACTGATGATAATAGTATTATTAATTATATTATTATTTTCCCTTACACTCAAAAACCAGACTGATTTGTGAAAAGTCTGATGCTTGGTTATGCTTATTCATTGTAACAGACATTAGACTCATTCCAGTTTGAAAATCTGATCAGGTTATTGATAGTTTTTCATATTTAGATGTTGTAGTAGTTTCTTTGTACTCTCCTGGACTGCCCAAGCTGAGACGTGGGGCTAACACGGGTCTGGTGGGTGTTGCCTCCCTTTTTGACAGTCCTCAGGAATTTGTGCGGACAAATGAGGGGGAGGGGAGCGAGGTCTAGACCATGGAAGTTTAGCACTATGAGTCGGATGGCGGAACCCGAGCATATGGTTGGGTTCTCGGTCTCTTCACAACCTTCTCTTTCGGCGGGTAGTTGAGAGCTATTTCGAGCCTAATCTCCACCCACCGGAGTTGCCTGGCTCATAATAGTACATCTGGTAAGTATTATTCGAAGTAGAATAAAAAAAAGCATCCGCTTTTGTTTCTACAAGAATTGTTAATCCTTACCAGATGTACTATGGCCTCCCTCAGCCGCCCTGTTGAGGTGAG
This sequence comes from Chaetoderma sp. LZ-2023a, assembly GCA_034401795.1. Taxonomy (NCBI): domain Eukaryota; kingdom Metazoa; phylum Mollusca; class Caudofoveata; order Chaetodermatida; family Chaetodermatidae; genus Chaetoderma; species Chaetoderma sp. LZ-2023a. The sequence goes on along the minus strand of CM067368.1, from coordinate 14,849,604 downwards.
GCTGAGCTGCTTTCACTGTCACGGTTTGTCAAGACAAGTGTAAGACGAATCTGACTGTAGTTCGGAATTGACTTGGTACCTGGAGGCTTATGGTAATTCCCGGACACAGTATGGGCAGGACCATGGAAAGTGCAGAGTTTTAACTGTTTATTTTGAGCTTGACTAGATAATAGACATTATCATAATAGTACATCTGGTAACTCTTAAAGGGTAACTAATCCCATCTCTTGATAGCTATTCAGGTGATCTAACACGCCGGTCATAAACTATCCAGGTAATTTTAAGCTTTTTATCACACCGCTAAAGAAAGGTATTCAGGATTTAGTAGTTAAATGTTGGTACATTTCTACACTCTATGATGGCTGTCATGATTTACTTTTCAACCGATCAGAAAAACCCTTGTGTGTCTGCCTCGGTATATATGCTCAGTCATAGAGGCGCCAGCTATAGTTTTGCAATGTGGTATAAAAGCAATCCTTCAGGGAAGCTGTTGAATATTTTAAAACTAATTTGATTGGAAGTTGTTGCTGCCATAGGCAACAAGAACTTCCAGTCAAATTGGTTTCAAAATATTCAATTGGATGAGCATTACATAATAAAGAATGTGATGCATTGGAGCTTACATGACATCACACACAATATTTTGAGGAGACAAAATGGTGTCGATCACTGTTCAACATTTACTCGATATTACAAAACAGATAATTATGATACAGATCATGGTATGTGACAGGATATGAATGATATGGAATCTATAAACCATATTCTATCGGTGCAATACAACATTTGAGATGAGATTAGCATCGCTTTAACAATTCTCGTAGAAACAAAAGCGGATACTCTTTTGATTCAGCATTGGAAGGGTAATATTTTAATTAATTGTTGAAAACAGGAAATTTCAAATTTTATTGAAATTTTTTTTTTTTAAATAATTTTTATTTGCCTACTTTAATTCAGAATCTATTAAATAATAGCGCTTGCCATTGATCTGTTTTGTGTCCAGGCCATATTTCGAAGAGTTTGGAACTTGTAATTGCAATTTTACCAGTGGATATATTACATGAAGATGATGTATTATGATTTCGTTTTTGGCAAAGTCTGTTCATATTCACCAAAGTTATCTCCCCTGAAATCTTTAAAATTCAACGAAAATTTCTTAGTGTGTATATTTAGTTTCACTAAAACTGTTGTTTAAAATTAAATATGAGATATGAAATTCTGCTGTTGATGTCAGAGTTTGAAGTCACACTCCAGATGGAATTGGGATTGAGCAGTCAATTTTCAGTGGAATTGTTAAATATTAAGATTGTGCTATTTTTGAAGTGGTGTTATGAATTGAGTTTAATTGATGACCTTCAGTTAAATTTTGGTCATTCATTGCTCAGTATCATTATGTTTCCGGGGATGTCGCGCAATATTAATAACTATAAATGGAAGCCACCGCACAATAATTTCAATGGACAATAACTCTGGACATGCAGAATATTTTGAAAACAATTAGACAGAAAGTTGTTGGTGGCTTAGCCACCAGCAACTTTCAGTCAAATTGTTTTCAAAATATTCAGCATATCCAGAGTTATATGAAATTTAGCAGGCAGACAATTAATGAGCTACACTGCTCAACAATTTTTTATTATTAGCTCACCTGGCCAAATGAGCTTATGGCGGGGTGACCGTCTGTCGTCCTCTGTCTGTCAACTTTTGCTTTAAAACACTACTCCTCAGTAACCACGTGGCCGATTCTAACAAAATCTGGCGGGAAGGACCCTATGGTGGTAGGCTCCAGAACTTCCATTCAGAATTTTGATTCATCAATTTTTTGTGTGAAAACCTTAGATTTTATGAAAAATGTACCGGAAGTTGTCAAATTGCTTCTTACCATTCTGAGCGATTTCAACCAAATTTGGCTGAAAGGATCCTGTGGTGATGGGCTCTAGAACTTCCATCCAGAATTTAGATTCGTAAATTCTTTGGGTGAAAATCTTAGACTTTATGATAAGTTTTCTCATTGACCACTTGGCCGATTTCAACCAAATGTGACTGGAATCTTAGATTTTTATGAAAAAATTACCTTGGGGGAAATGGTCAGAATGATATTCCTCCATAGCTGCTTGACATATTTCAACCAAATTTGGTTAGATGGGTTCTATGGTGGTAGGCTCCAGAACTTACATTCAGAATTTTTATTCATCAATTTTTTGTGTGAAAATATTAGATTTCATGACAAATTTACTGGAAATTGTCAAATTGCTTCTTCTGCTTGTCAACTTAACAAGAAAATATGGCCAAAAGGATCATATGATCTTAGGCTCTAGAACTTGCATTCAGAATTTTGATTCATTAAATTTTTTTGGCTAAAAATCTTATATTTTATTAAAAATTTACTGGAAATAGTCAAATTCCTTCTTACTACTTTGAACAATTTCAAGCAAACATCGCTAAAATGATCTTATGATCATAGGCGCCAGAATTTCCATTCAGAATTTTGATTGGTAGATTTTTTCCTGTGAAATTTTTTTTTCTATCTTGTGTAATGTAACGAATCATGTATATTTAAATGCAAATGCTTCAAATGCTAATGGTCCAGGTGAGCGCCACACATGCCACAGGCCCTTGGGCCTCTTGTTAAAAATCTACCGAAAATACCACTACTCCTTAACTGCTCGACATATTTCAACCAAATTAGACTAGATGGATTCTATGGTCGTAGGCTCCACAATTTCTATTCAGAATTTTGATTGATCAATTTTTTTGAATGAAAAAGATTTTATGACAAATTTACCGGAAATTGTCAAATGCTTTCTTACTACTTTGAGGAATTTCTACCAAACTTGGCTAAAATGATCCTATGATCATCAGCACCAGAATTTCCATTCAGAATTTTGATTGGTAGATTTTTTGCTGTGAAAATGTAAAGAATGATGTATATTTAAATGCAAATGCTTCAAAAGCTAATGGTCCAGGTGATCATCAAAGGCCCTTGGGCCGCTTGTTTAATGTTTGTAATATACATTTTTATTTAATTCGTTAAAAGTCAGGATTATTGTAGGATACTATTGTATATGTTTATATTTAACAGGTGCATGATCCGACAAAACATGGCCTTAATATTAAAAAAACATGGAGTGAGAAAAGAATTACACACTATGCTGACATTGCCTCGTCCTACCCTATGCTGAATCTACTAGGTCTAGCTACAGTAAAGTACCAGTATTCATCACATGATCCAAATAACGTAAGTATCCAAGTTATATTTGTATGAAAAGTATACATGGTCTGAAATGGAAATCACTTGTGTTGAGGATGGGGTGGAGTTGGTGGCTTGGGGTTAGTGTTGGTGGTGTGGCTTTCAAGGCTTGGGCTTAGTGTTGGTGGTGTGGTTTTCAAGGCTTGGGCTTAGTGTTGGTGGTGTGGCTTTCAAGGCTTGGGGTTAGTGTTGGTGGTGTGGCTTTCAAGGCTTGGGGTTAGTGTTGCTGGTGTGGCTTTCAAATGTAATGCTTCATTTTCCAGTTATTTGAATAGTTACGTCTACTTTTGTGTGGGGCGAAATTCAATCTGTGCCTGTTAAACGTTTGTGTCATTGTGACGTCAGTTAACAAAAGACGTCTTAATTGTGACAGCAGTTGACAAGTGACATAATGCCCGTTAGCATGAGATGATTTACATGTATTTGTGATGTCAAGTGAGAACTTTTAATTGTGACATCAGTTAGCAAGTGACATCTTTTAATTGTGATGTCCGTTAAATATTACGTGTAAGTGTCGGATCATTTCCATGACGTACTGACACAATGACTGATTAGATACAGATTTTGTGAATTAACCCTTCAATGATCAAGATTAGTAACAAATACAATTTTAGCTTTGTACATTCATTTGCATGTCAAAAGAAGACTATTTTGACGGTTTAACAACGGAATGACTGGCTCTGTTGTTGACCCAGTCATCCCAATGGTAAATTCTCAAAAACAGCATTCACTTGCCCTGAAAATTTACCTTTTCAGGTCTACTGCAGCGGCAAGTTTTGACAGCTTGGCTATTAAAGGGTTAAAACATGATCAATATCCATGTACGTATCATACTATTTCTTTACAAACATTTATGTCTTCTTTACAGTCAAGAAACACTATGGCTGAAATGACGATGGAAGAGGGTCGGCATCATTATCGATATCACTTAGCAACCGGGCGTCTCACGCTGTACTCCTTGCTGTTAATAGCTGATAACAAGCTCCAATCATCCCATAATGTCATGGAATATGGACGATATTTGTACAAACGGGGCAGAAATTTAGTCACATATTGTAAATCCATAAACTTAATAGCTTCCAGTACAGAATTGAAAAAGTTACTAGGTAAGGGAATATGATTGACATTTATGTAGATTTTAACTCTCGCTGCTGCAAGCATCCTGACAATATTTTCAGTAAGCAAAATCTCTTGATGTGCTGAAATTTTTTTAATCAATTTGACTGAAAACCAACAACTTTCAGTCAAATAGTTTATAAAATATAGCACGTCCAGAGATATAACCCCTGGAATGTTGTCTGCAAAAACATTGCAGTCAGACAGTGTAGATAACTGTGCGCAAGCATGCATGTTAGCCTTTATTACGCTGATGTCAAAATGGCAATCATTACCTAGTCTATAAAAGAATGTCTGGTGTACATGTTGAAAACAATCATGCTGACACCTGTTACTGTCTATTGTAGCAGTAGCTGACACCTGTTACTGTCTATTGTAGCAGTAGCTGACAGCAACAAGTTTTCAAAAATGCATCCATGCTATCCTGTTAACCCTTTAATGGATAAATTTGGTCAAGAAAATCAAAATATTTGCATTTTGAATGTCAATTTGCATACCAAGAGAAGACTATTTTTGAAAATTTACCATTGGAATAACTGGCTCAGTTATCGAGCAAGTCATTCCAGTGGTATATTTTCAAAAATAGTTTTCTCTTGGCCTGCAAATGGACATTCCTCCAGACCAATGGGACCGGTTTGGGCCGTCTTTATTTAAGAAAGGGTTAAAGAGATTGAATTTCTGGGGCTATGGTATTAAGCAGCCATTTAAATGGAGGGATCCAATCTGTCAATCAAGTATCTGTCGTCATAATCAAATAGTCACACGTTAGCTGATGTCGCAATCAAAATTACATGTATGTATAGCTCTGTCACAAAAATCGAAATGAATGTCTGTCACGAAGTGTATAAATCTTTGAAGAACTTACAATTTAATAAACATCCTGTTGAATATTTTGAAACTAATATGAAATATCAAAATATTCAACAACCTACTTGGAGTTATGTGATAATTATCACGTTGAAGATATCTTGAAGCTAATTTGACGGGAACTGCTACACGTATTGTTGCTTCTACACCACATTGTCAAGCTATACATTGCATCTATATGATTGAAATCAACATATCGGGACAAACAGCTTAGGCCTTTTCAGACTGCTTGATTAGTAAAATCATGGAAGCTTTCATTGACTGATGAAATGTATCCACATTTAACTATTAAAGCCTGCATATGTATCTTTGATGATATGATCAAAAACTAATAATACCAAGCATATTTTATGTATTGCATATTGCACCACCTGAATGAATAGATAGTATAAGATATGGTGAGATTTCATTTAAATCCTGTTTTCAGAATCATTAACTATATCGTCTCGAGCCTTGCTAATGACATCACAGCACTTCACCTCACAGGGTATGAGTGACTCTACAAGCAGCTATCGAGTCCGTAGACGGGTCATCATGTTTGACAAGTCATTGTTAGTGGAATTACCACACTATTTAAAGAGGTAAATCTTGGAAAGTGCACCAGAAAAATCAGGGCTCTATTCATTAGTCAACTCTTTAATGGTCATACCGGCCAAAACCGGCTTCTATTATGGTCTTGTGGAATGTCCATCTACAGGTCGAGAGAATACAATTTTTGAAAATTTACCACTGGAATGACTGGCTCGATAATCGAGCCAGTCATTCCAGTGATAAATTTTCAAAAATTTTAATCTCTACCTGTAAATGGACATTCAATAGACAGATATTAAAAATTTTCTTGATCAAATTTAACCATTAAATGGTTAAGTATGAAAAAAATGCCTGAATAGGGCATGTATGAGTCCAGGAAATGCCTGCGTCTGTATTCACCTACACAAGATGAATATGTAGCCGCCTCTTTGTGAATATGATGGGGTTGGGTCTTCTAAATAGGTACAGACAGTTAGGTGTGTGTCTAAGTTAGGCACTGTTCATGAATACATCTGTGCTCATTCTCAGGCCAGTTTAATGGAGGAATCCAGTCTTAGCTATGCCCCATCCATCTCTAGCTATGCCCCACCCATCTCTAGCTATACCCCACCCATCTCTAGCTATGCCCCACCCACACTTCCACTGTGTTGAAATCGATCGATCCCTGAACTCCCGACTAATTTTCAGAAAACTGTACAAGTGAACTGTTGAATATTTTGAAACTAATTTGACTGAGTTCTGTTGCTGCCACACCCAGTCAAATTAGTTTCAAAATATTCAACAGCATGTTTATTAAATGGTAGATATACAATTCGTACAACAACACTTTAGCCCGTCATCAGTTATGCGTTTTTGACGAACTTAATTATGTCATTCATTATGCCATTGATTATGATGTCAGCCTACACGTCACGTCATTGATTATGATGTCATATGATTGATGGATAAACTGAAAAGGTCCATTACTAAAGCATGTGTCCTCTGTTCAGATGCTGACATCACCACTAATTTAGGTATTGTGATGGAGAGTAGAAATTTACATTCACTTGGAAAGCAGTTCATAAACGGGGAATGGTGATGTACTTCAGCAGTGCTGAATGTCTATTTGCAGGCCAATAGAAGACATTCTTTGTAAACTTATCCCTGGAATTTACACAGATAGTGAGTGTTCTTGTGAGGCTTGCAAGTGGATATTTTTCAAAAGTCAATGGTTAATGGTCAAGAAAATCGGATTCTTTTCGTTTAGTCAATGTTTTTGAAAATTTACGACTGGAATAGCTGGCTCTGTTACCGAGCCAATCATTCCAGTCATAAATGTTTCAAAATAATATGTTGGGCTACAAATGGGCATTCCTAAAGAAAGCTGCCCTTTAACACTCAAACCAGCAAAAATGACTTCTGCAGTGGTCATGAGAATTGCCCATCTGCAGACCAAGAGAAGATTAGTTTTGAAAATTTATCACTGCAATGACTGGCTCGATAACCGAGCCAGTCATTCCAGTGATAAATTTTCAAAACTAATCTTCTCTTGGTCTGCAAATGGACATTTTTTATGAGAAAATTAGAATTTCCTTGAAAAAATTTAAGGGTTAATGAGTTCAGTTGATACAAGAGGGGTTAATAACAAGAATATTTTTATCCTAAAAGCCTCCGTGTGTTTTCTTGAGCTGACGTTTAATCATGGTCCTTAGTCGTACACATTCCATTCTTTGTTCTTTCAGATCATACCACATTCTCATGAGTCCGGAACAATCTAAAGATATGTTTCAATGGGCAAAAAGCACAATTAAAGCTGCAGTTACCAGCCCATATTTTACACACACCGTCTACAGTGTTATTCAGACTCTGATCAATTCCTTAGACTCCGCAATGCAGTGTTTACAATTTGAAAACGCGTCGTGACACAACAAGGGTGTTTGAAGTGACGAGTTGTGACCGTGCAGAAATACGCACAGTTATAGGAGCTGGTTTCGTTATAATGTGGAATTATTCTGCGTGGTATAATGAAGATAATTTAATTAAAAGTTCCTGTTAAGTCGGGTCGAAATGGATGCATTATAGAACGCTTATTAAGTATTTAACCTGCAAATTTGTTAAAGAATATTCTCAAAGAAAATCTCCATCTGCGGACCAAGAGAAGATTATTTATTAGAAGTTATGGTTGGAATGATTCGCATCGGTTATCACATCAATCATTCCAGTGGTAGATTTAAAAAAAAATAGTCTGCTTGGTCTGCAAATGAACATTTCCCAAGACCACTGCAGAAGCGAGGTTTGGCCGGCTTGCATGTTAAAGGGCTAAGGCATCCCTAACATGCCTCTGCAATGGTCTTGAGGAATGTCCATTCGCAGGCTAAAGAGAAGACTATTTTTGAAATTTATTACTGGAATGCTTTAGCCGAATCAGTCATCGTTTAACACTAACCCTTGAATTTGTTCAAGAAAATTTAAATTTTCTCATAGAAAGTGTCTATTTGCAGACCAAGAGATGACTGTTTTTGAAAATTTACCAATGGAATGACTGGCTCGATAACCGAGCCAGTCATTCCAGTGGTAAATTTTCAAAAATATTCCTCCCTTGGCCTGCAAATGGACATTTCTCAAGACCACTACAGAGGCCGCTTTTGGCCGATATGAGAGTTAAAAGGTTAATTGGACCTGCATGTAGACTGGACAATTCTAGAAACGGAAACATGGTGCTGCCACGTCATCCTCCATCTGTCCAATTGATATGACATCGGCAAATATTTTACGCATTTCCGGTCATTAGAAAGTGTTACAATCAAATATGTCATGAATAGCATATCAAGTTGTCTACTATTTAATAAACATTCTGATTTATATTGTGAAACTATGGCAACAACAACACCCAGTGATTCAAAATGTTCAACAGCCACCTGTATAGTTTTCTGGTAATTAAGATTCAGGGAGTTCAGAGTTCTATCTATCCCAACATGGGCAAAGCGTAGGTGGAGCTTAGCTAGAGATGGGTGGGGCACAGCTAAAACTGGATTCATCCATTAATCGATTGTGCTTAAATCATTATCAGGTTCATAAGTGACATGTGTGTTACGGGGTTTGAGATTAACACTAGCCTGAGACTAGTAGAAATTGACCATGTCTAGTAGAAATTGACCAGGTCTAGTAGAAATTGACCAGGTCTAGTAGAAATTGACCAGGGGTTGTAGAAATTGACCAGGGTTAGTACAATTTAAAACTCCTGTTTTCTAATACAAATAAAGTAATTAACAAATTGCTTAAATACATAATTAGTATGAAGTACTTATATCTATTTGAATCTTGTAAATGCAGTGCCTTGTTCTTATAGATAGATAGATAGATAGGGCATTTATATTGCGCTGAATTACATGCTATTGCATTCTCTATGCGCTGTACAATCTTACCCCCAGGCCATTATACTGTATATACCCCTGTTTACATGTTATGTGCTTGAAATGAATTCTAAAATAACTTCCAATTATTGAAATTTGTAGACATGTAAATCACATGTACTAATACATAGATTCATTTTGAACATATTTTTATACAGATTTCCATATTTTTATCCGATACTTGCGTTAACTTATATCTTATATATGCATATATATATAGTATCACCTGTCATAATCATTTAAAGGAATTCTAAATGGTGCACAAATATACTATTATAATAATAGATTGTAACATGGCCATTCGCTATAAATGACTCTCAGACACATTCATTTGTTATGTGGATAACCCCTGAATTAAAGATTGAATGTCTTTCCTTGATGACTTAGTACAGATCTGCAAATAGTGTCTATTGGTTACATATGTCATAATTTATCATGTGACTTGATAGTTGACTCATATTCTTTAATGGTCAGGATTGGTCAAGAAAATCAAGGGTTTTGTTGAAATTCATTTGGCAGCCACTAAAAAGCTATTTTGAAAACTTACTGCCTAAATCGGTTGAATGGCCGGATTGGTTACTGTGCCAATCATTCCAGATTTGGAAAATTTGTAAAAATCGCCTTCATTTGTCCTTCAAATGGGCATTTCTCTAGACTCATTCAAGAACCATTTTTGGCCGACTTGACCATTAAATAGTTAATACCTAGCTTAATTGGTTAACACTCAAGCTGCTGACCAAAAATGGCTTTTGAAAAATTCTAAAGAAATGGCCATTTGCAGGACAAATCAAGGCAATTTTTGAGACCCGAGTCCGTCATTCCAGTGGCAAATTTTCAACAATGGGCTATTGGTCTGCAAATGAACATCTTTTTTGTGAGAAAATTGAAATTTACTTGAACAAATTTGAGTGTTAAAGGGTTAATCCTGGTCCCAGAGTGTGTATTGTGTACTGCGGGTGGGTCTTTAACTCTTCAAACGCTACTCTCTAAATTTTCAAAACGACTATGCCAGAGAGGTGACAGATATTAGTTTCAAAATATTTAACAGAATATTCCTTACGTAAAAGACTGTTGTTTCCAGTGTGTGTAATGTTTAGGGCTTTTAGAGGTGAGCTATCAATAACCTGTCACAAACAACCACCTGGATTCAAAGGCCAACATGCTCTCCAGTAGATTTAACACTAACCACCAAATTTGTTCAAGAAAATATCAATTTTCTTATACAAAATGTCCATTTGCAGACGAAGAAAAGGATTATTTTTAAAAATTGATCACTGGAATGACTGGCTCATTAACCAAGTCTGTCATTCCAGTGATAAAATTAAAAAAATGTTCTTGGTCTGCAAATGGACATGTCTCAAGACCACTGTAGAAGCCATATTTGCCTGTGTTAAAGGGGTAATTATATGCATTCTACTGCTGATGATGATGTGTCTGTAAATTTGTATTCAATTTAGACACATTAGCTGGTCTTAAGTTAGTGCGAAGTTAGTACGATGATGTAGTGTCAGCATTGAGTCGAAGGCTTTAAACTGATGAGCTATGCATGTGTGCGTGTGTGTGTGTGTGTGGGTATGAGAGCATGCGTTTGTGTGTACATGTACAACTTACCGGTATCAATTGTATCTCTTGCATGTCTTATAGCCATATACGTTAATAAATATTCTAACAGCTTATAGGGTTTCATTTCTATAAAATCATGGTGAGCTAAACATTGCTCTCCACAATTATTGCTAGGCGAGTGATCTTGCTGAATGAAAATTTGGACATTTGTTATTAAATCTACCGTAAAGTAATAAAATATCTTTTACTTAAAGTTTTAAGATTGAAGGTGAGCTATTAACAGACCTTTCCAGTTTTAGCTATGCCCCGCCCATCACTAGCTAAGCTCCACCCACACCTTGCCGTGTTGGGATTGATCTATCCCCGAATGCCCTAGCTATAAATTTCTTGAAAACTACATGGAAGCTGTTGAATATTCTGTAACTAATTTGACTGGTATTAGTTTCAAAATTTTCAACAGACTATATGTTAAGTAGTAAAGACATACAATTTGTATAACAACGCATAGCCTGTCTTCAGATATGCGTTCGTGACGTACTTATTGACGTCATTCATTATGATATCTTTCTACACATCACGTAGTTGATTATGATGTCATATGATGGGTGGATACACTGGAAAGGTGAATTGCACTCCAGGGATGAAAAGTTAGGTGAGCGAGAGTGATAGCTCGCTTCAAGAATGACGCCCTTAGCTTATTGGCCAGTAACCTGCTATGTGAAGAACCGCATTTAAATTTCGTTTAATGTAAATATTTTCGGAGAATTCTCTCCCACATATCCGCAAGATAGATCTATATCTTTAGTACATAATTTATTAGTCTCGCCCCAGGGTATCACAAGTGTATACGGTAATGGATGAATCCAATCTCTCACTCGAGTATATAATGTCATAATGAATTACATCACATGTGGGCTGATGTCACAATCAAAATACATAATGAATGACGTAGCTAAGTCTGTCATGAACATTTAAGTCTGTCATGTGTATGAATTGTATGTCTTTGCTACTTAATTCTTAGTACTCTGTGATGTCAACATTCTATCGTTTACGGTGTCAGTATCAAAGAAACTGGTGTACATTTTTCAACGATTTTGCTTGAAGATGTTACTGTCCACGATAGCACCTCTATGACAGCACCATCTCCCACAAAATCTGTTGAAAAATGAACACCACTTCATCTTTTAATTTAATTTGAAAATTAAGAATTTTGACACCAGAGTGGTATGGGTTAATAACCATTCTGGTGAATATTTTGAAACTAATTCGACTGGACGCAGTTGCTGCCATAGGCAGCATAGGCAGCAACAGCACCCAATCAAATTAATTTCAAAGGATTCAACAGCTTACCTGGTATGGTTTTCTGGAAATTGAGTTTCAGGGAGTTCAGGGTTCGATTGATCCCAACATGGGCAAAACCTGGGCGAAGCTTAGCTAGAGATGGGTGGGGAATAGCTAAAAGTGTATTCATCCATTGCCTTGTTAATCTATGTATCTGGCACTATAACTATAGGACCAGTCTTTGTCAAACTTGCGCCTGGAAGGCTGCTCTTGAGGCCAGTCAAATTAATTTCAAAATATTCAAGATAATATTACTGACAGTAAATCAGCTCCTATCATGTATGTCATATCTGTGGTACTAATGGTCAAGTGAGCCTTTACTGGTCAAGCAAGCCCAAACTGGCCTTTGCAGTCATCTTGGGGAATGTCCAATTGCAGGCCAAGAGATGACTATTTTTGAAAATTTACCCTGGAATGTCTGGCTCGGTTTCAAGAATGGGTTTCTTTTGGTACTGGTATGCTGGTTATCGAGCCAGTCATTCCAGTGATACCCATTAAAAAAAATAATCTGATCTGCATATGGACATTTCTCAAAAGCATGATAGAAAACGAATTGGCGAATAAGGGGTTAAAATGATTAGTGCTGGCCATTTTATGAATACTTTTGCTGGCTACGACAGATTAAAAGCAGCATCTTCCATCAGCGCTCTTCTATAAAATGAAGAATCTTCCTTTCATAAGATTTTGCAGAAATTTATCTTTCATGCATTTATTAAAAGCTTACATCATAAGATCTATGCAAATAATTATGAGATTGATTTCTACAATTTGTCAGAGATAAGTGTCTTTCAGATTTATCCAAATTTCCATTTCTTTCTTATTCCATGTCATTAGACATCATCTCTCAAATCATCTGTGATCCCTCACAGATCTAATACCCCTCACAGATCATCCAATACCCCTCAGATCATCCAATACCCCTCACAGATCATCTAAGACCCCTCAGATCATTTAACACCCCTCAGAGATCATCTAATCCCCCTCACAGATCATCTAACATCCCTCACGGATCATCCAATACCCCTCAAAGATCATGTAATACCCCTCACAGATCATTTAACACCCTTCACATATCATCCAATGCCCCTCATAGATCATCTAATACCTCTCACAGACCATCTAATACCTCACAAATCATCTAATGCCCCTCACAGATCATCCTATACCTCTCACAGATCATCTAATACCCCTCAGATTATCTAATACCCCTCACAGATCATCTAATACCCCTCATATATCATCTAATACCTCTCACAGACCATCTAATACCTCACAGATCATCTAATGCCCCTCACAGATCATCCTATACCTCTCACAGATCATCTAATACCCCTCAGATTATCTAATACCCCTCACAGATCATCTAATACCCCTCACAGCGCATCCAATACCCCTCACAGATCATCCAATACCCCTCACAGATCATCTAATACCCCTCACAAATCATCCAATACCCCTCACAGATAATGTAAGTCCCCTCACAGGTCATCTAATACCCCTCACAGGTCATCTAATACCTCTCACAGACCATCTAATACCTCTCACAGATCATCTAATGCCCCTCACAGATCATCCTATACCTCTCACAGATCATCTAATACCCCTCAGATTATCTAATACCCCTCACAGATCATCTAACATCCATCACGGATCATCCAATACCCCTCAAAGATCATGTAATACCCCTCACAGATCATTTAACACCCTTCACAGATCATCCAATGCCCTCATAGATCATCTAATACCTCTCACAGACCATCTAATACCTCTCACAGATCATCTAATGCCCCTCACAGATCATCCTATACCTCTCACAGATCATCTAATACCCCTCAGATTATCTAATACCCCTCACAGATCATCTAATACCCCTCACAGATCATCCAATACCCCTCACAGATCATCCAATACCCCTCACAGATCATCTAATACCCCTCACAAATCATCCAATACCCCTCACAGATAATGTAAGTCCCCTCACAGGTCATCTAATACCCCTCACAGGTCATCTAATACCTCTCACAGACAATCTAATACCTCTCACAAATCATCCAATGCCCCTCATATATCATCTAATACCTCTCACAGACCATCTAATACCCCTCACAGATCATCTAATGCCCCTCACAGATCATCCTATACCTCTCACAGATCATCTAATACCCCTCAGATTATCTAATACCCCTCACAGATCATCTAATACCCCTCACAGATCATCCAATACCCCTCACAGATCATCCAATACCCCTCACAGATCATCTAATACCCCTCACAAATCATCCAATACCCCTCACAGATAATGTAAGTCCCCTCACAGGTCATCTAATACCCCTCACAGGTCATCTAATACCTCTCACAGACCATCTAATACCTCTCACAGATCATCTAATGCCCCTCACAGATCATCATATACCTCTCACAGATCATCTAATACCCCTCAGATTATCTAATACCCCTCACAGATCATCTAATACCCCTCACAGATCATCTAATACCCCTCACAGATCATCTAATACCCCTCACAGATCATCTAATACCCCTCACAAATCATCCAATACCCCTCACAGATAATGTAAGTCCCCTCACAGGTCATCTAATACCCTCACAGATCATCTAATACCCTCACAGATCATCTCAAACATCCTCTCAGACATCACACACACCTTCCCTCACCCTCCCAGACCATCTCACACACCCTCGCAGACACATCCTCCCAGACCATCTCGCAGACCCTCCCAGACCATCTCACACACCGTCTCAGACTCACACACCCCAGACTATCTCACCCACCCTCCCAGATTCACACACCCACCCAGACCATCTCACACACACCCTCTTAGACCATCTCACACCCCCTCCCAGACCATCTCTCACACCTTCCCAGACCATCTCACACACCTTCCCAGACCATCTCACACAGTCTCCCAGGCCATCTCACACACCGTCCCAGACCATCTCACACACCCTCCCAGGCCATCTCTCACAGTCTCCCAGGCCATCTCACACAGTCTCCCAGAACATCTCACATACCCTGCCAGACCATCTCACACACCCTGCCAGACCATCTCACGCACCCTCCCAGATGATCTAACCCCACCTCCTAGCACGGTCCACATTGTTTTCAAAATTTTCCACAATCATTTCCTCCAATCTCTGACAAATGTATATCATAATCAATTGTATATTTTGTATAAATTTACATTTTCAATTCCATTGTAATTTTCATCATCATCATCGTCAGATAATGTTTATAAATTGAAGAAATACACATATTTAAATATAACAGGGTGTCTTCAAAATATCTTTTTTATTATGTCCACCAGTCTGAATCAAGAAAGTGTATGAATTTGCAATTTACAAAAATATTCTTTTGAATATTTTCAAACTAATTTGACTGTGATCTCCCAGTCAAATTAGTTTCAAAATACTCAGCAGCTTACCTGTATAGATACCTTGAAGTTTCAGTCTGTCATGAAGTCTACCAATTGTATGTCTTGGTAAATTTACAATTTAATATGCATTCCTTTCCCTATGCTGCAACGGCTCCCAGCTCGCCTGTATACTAGATACGTTGAAATTTAGATTTTGGGAATTCAGGTTTCAAATCGCTCCACATGTGTAAAAATGTTGGCAGTGCTTAGATAAAAATCGAGCCACTACCCGTTGCTTCTTAAAATGACAAATATATCCTTTTTTGTGAAAGCGACAATAAAGTCTGTCTTAAGTGATGACCTTATGGAGCCACAGTAAAATCTGGCTTACATGACCACCTTCTGGAGCCACAGTAAAACCTGTCTTAGATGACCACCTTATGGAACCACAGTAAAACCTGTCTTATGTGACCGTCTTATGTAGCCACATTAAAACTTGTCATATATGACCACCTTATGGAGCCACATTAAAACTTGTCTTATGTGACCACTTTATGGAGCCACAGTAAAACCTGTCTTATGTGACCACCTTATGGAGCCACTGTACAACGTCTTACGTGACCACCTTATGGAGCCACAGTAAATCCTGTCTTATGTGACCACCTTATGGAGCCACAGTAAAACCTGTCATGTGACCACCTTATAGAGCCACAGTAAAACCTGTCTTACGTGACCACCATATGGAGCCACAGTAAAACCTGTCTTATGTGACCACCTTATGGAGTCACAGTAAAACCTGTCTTATGTGACCACCTTATGGAGTCGCAGTAAAACCTGTCTTATGTGACCACCTTATAGAGCCACTGTAAAACGTGACCACCTTATGGAGCCACTGTAAAACCTGTCTTATGTGACCACCTTATAGAGCCACAGTAAAACCTGTCTTATGTGACCACCTTATGGAGTCACAGTAAAACCTGTCTTATGTGACCACCTTATGGAGGAGCCACTGTAAAACCTGTGTTGCATGACCACCTTATGGAGCCACTGTAAAACCTGTCTTATGTGACCACCTTATGGAGTCACAGTAAAACCTGTCTTATGTGACCACCTTATGGAGTCACAGTAAAACCTGTCTTATGTGACCACCTTATGGAGCCACTGTAAAACCTGCCTTATGTGACCACCCTATGGAGCCACAGTAAAACCTGTCTTATGTGACCACCTTATGGAGCCACAGTAAAACCTTACGTGACTACCTTATGGAGCCACTGTAAAACCTGTCTTATGTGACCACCTTATGGAGTCACAGTAAAACCTGTCATGTGACCACCTTATGGAGCCACTGTAAAACCTGTTATGTGACCACCTTATAGAGCCACAGTAAAACCTGTCTTACGTGACCACCTTATGGAGCCACAGTAAAACCTGTCTTACATGACCACCTTATGGAGCCACAGTAAAACCTGTCTTACGTGACCACCTTATGGAGCCACAGTAAAACCTGTCTCATGTGACCACTTTATGGAGCCACAGTGAAACCTGTCTTATGTGACCACCTTATGGAGCCACAGTGAAACCTGTCTTATGTGACCACCTTATGGAGCATAAACAATGGAGGGATCCAATCTGTCACTCAAGTATGTGTCCTATATAAACCCTGGAATATGTTGTCTGCAGAAACTGAGCAGTCAGACAGTTACAGGATTCATTTCAGCTATGCCCCACCCATTTCAGCTATGCCCCACCCATTTCAGCTATGCCCCACCCATTTCAGCTATTCCCCACCCATTTCAGCTAAGCTCCACCCAATTTTTACTTATATATACTAATTCCAGCGCATGTGAAAATTGGGTGAAGCTTAGCTGAAATGGGTGGGGCATAGCTACAAATGAATCCCTTAACTGTCTGACTGCCTAGTTTCTGCAGACAACAGATTCCAGGGTTTATATCTCTGGACGTGTTAAATACTTTGAAACAATTTGACTGAAAGTTGTTGGTGGCTAAGCCACCAACAACTTTCAGTTAAAATGTTTTCAAAATATCAAATAAAATGTTTTTGCTCATTGAAAATATTGTCTGGTGGCTTGCAGCAGTGAGACAGTTAATTAATGTAAGTAATGACATTTAGCGCCAGAAGAGGTGCTTATTAGCTCACATGGTCAGAATGGCCAAGTGGTCTTATGCCGTGGCGACTCCGTCGTCCGCCTGTCCATCAACTTTTGCTTGAAAACATATCTCCTTAACCGCTTGGCAGATTTTAAGCCAATTTGACTAGAATAATCCAGATTTTCGGGTCAAAAACCTTAGATTTAAAAAAAATCTGTAATGTGTCAAAACGCATCCCCTCCTTAACTTCTTAACTGATTTCAGCCAACTGTGGCTTGAAGCATTCTATGGGTGTAGGTTCTAGATCTTCTATTCAAATTTTTGATTGCTAAATTTTTTTTGTTAAAATCTTACATTTTGTAAAGGATTTACCTGAAAGTGTCAAAATGCATCTAGTCCTTAGCTTCTTGACGGATTTCAACGATATTGTGCTGGAAGGATCATATAGTGATAGGCTCTAGAAATTGTATCCAGATTTTTGAAAATCTTAGATTTTATTTTTTAAATTACCAGAAAGTGTCAAAACGTATCGCCTCCTTAGTTTCTTGACAGATTTCACCCAAATTTGGCTACATGGGTCCTATGGAGGTAGGGTCTAGAACTTCAATTCAGATTTTTGATTGGTCCATTTTTTGGGTGAAAATCTTAGGTTTTATTATTTTTAAATTAGCAGAAAGTATTAACTGCTTGGCAGATTTCAACCTAATTTGCCTGAAAGGACACTGGACATGGGCTTCTGAACATGTATACAGAATTTTTATTGGTCCATTTTTGGGGTTAAAATCTTAAATTTTATGAAGAATTTACCGGAAATTGTTAAAATGCCATTCCTCATTGACCGATTTCAATCTAGTTTGGCTTGAAGGACCCTATGGTGTAGGTTTCATAACGTGTATACAGAATTTTAATTGGTAAATATTTTGGGGGAAATCTTCCATCTTGGCTTTTTCAAAAGTTTATTTATTTCATATATCGGTGAAATCAGTTGGAAGGCCCCTGGGTGGGTAGACTTCAAAACTTATATACAGAATTTTGATTGGTCAATCTTTCTGGCAACCATTTTGTATTTTCTAGAACTACTTTACAATGCTAATCAATGGCCAGATTTCAATGAAACGGTGGTGGAATGATCCTATGGTGATCAGCTTAAAGACTTCTAATGAGTGTTTTGATTGGTCATTTTGGGGGCCACTCACCTTGGACCACTACGACTACTGCTCGATGTCAAACACAGTTGGGTGGAACGACTTTAAGAAATCAAATGTGAATTTTGATTGGGCAATTTTCTTGGTGGCCATCTTGGATTTTCCAAAAATTATCCATGTCTATTTAAATGCAAGTGGTTCAAATGCTAATGGCCCAGGTGAGCACCACCAGCCGGCCCTTTTGGGCCTCTTGTTTCTAGGATAGGTGGCCATTTCGACTACCTGTCAGAACTGTCATGTTTGGCTACAAAATGACTGGTTGTCACTGGTGCAGGTATGTATGTGAGTTCCACATCTGTCCTTGTGTGAAGATTTTGAGAGTTGTCATGATTGCATGCATCTGTGTGTCTGTACAGATTTCTAGTAGTGTAATTGTGGTAAGGGTTTCTCTGACATTACTGCACTCTGTGCCACTGGAAACATTGCCCCTCAGTCCTTTTCTACACCCACACAAAGTGCGATCATATCATGTGATGGTGTGCGCCATCTGTCTGAGTTATCTCCCTTGCAGGATATAAAATTTGTTGAATTTCTTGCCCGATCTATATCTTACCCTCACAACTCTCAGTAGATCTATATTATGGCGAGGACTTCATTTCAGAAATATATGTCCAAAATTACCAGCGTTGTTATTACACCACAAATATCCATACCGTTCAATCACTACTTGCTAAATCAATTCACCCACATTCATCACTAAATAAAATGTAACTATCTTTTAAGCCTCCTAGCGCAAGAACCTCAACTCCTTAATTCTATTCTAGGCTTCTAGAATGAATTAACTCCCTAATTGCCAATAAGACTTAGACTGGTACCAGTCTCGATAGCTTTGTGACTGGCCTATGCCATTGTGCATGCCCAAGAGCTTACACTAAGTGACTTGCAAACACTTCAATTGTCTGCCCTACAGTAGAGGTTGAAAAGCTCTAAAAGAGTTTTCACATATCTTGTGCTGATTATAAGCAGAGTCTCATCTTTAATAATCAATATGCCTCAGATGAAGTCATTGATCAAAAGGTTATGAAATGTTATCGTTTTACTAGTTTATACTTGTAGGCCTAATTTATTTGCCATGTAACATGTGTTGTCTGTCGGCTTTCGTGACCAGTAATAATCAGACCTCATGGCTGGTATATGTACTAATCCCCGTTCTGCGGGGTTATCCCAACAAGAAGACCTGCATTGTGTTAAGGATAGGCGTCTTTCGCAACAGAGTGCCCTTCTAAATTATTCCATTATACCGATTATGAGCTACGTCACTAAATATGATCTGAATGAGACTAACAACTGGGGTTACGGAATTTTCTAGTTGTTTTGATTACGTTTCCGGTTCAAATTCTGCTTCCGTTTTGCATACTTCCTGTGATAATGTTCCATTTCCTTCTTTTCGTCTGCTTCCGCTTCGCGTCCTTCTGGTGTTGTTCCTTTTTCAGGTGTCGGATTGTTTGGATTTTCAGCTTCTGTTTCCAGTTCTGGACCACTTCTGTTAATGGTTCATCCTGGGTCAGGTTCGACTCGTTAACCATAGTCAGTTTCATGGTTTACTGATCATGCGCATTTGCTATGCCCAGTCGAACTTGATCGTAGTCGACTATAGTTCGTTGATACCCGGTTCCCTATTGAATTACTATTGCAGAAAATTTGGAGCCGGATACCAGTCTCCATTAACCCTTTCTGTCGTCTGTTTTGATGACCTACGAAAATGGGTTATTTTTGTCTGCTAAGACGTCAAAATCGTCCATATGGCATGAAGTGGGAAGGAATATGGGCTTTGGAACATTGGCATACAATGGGAAAGCATAATTTCATCAAACCTAAGTTATTTAGGGAAATATTTACACTTTATATGCACTTATTCGTGGCACGCGATCGGTGTCCGCCATTTTGAAATTTACGCAAATATCGCACTAACCATCTGAACCGAGGTCGGGTGCTCGGTTGACTATAGTTGACTAGCTAGTTAACTATTTGAAGTTCGACTGGTATTCTAGTTAGACACAGCTAACTATGGTTAGGAGTCGAACTTGACCCTGTTTAGATTCTTACTTTTCGGTTCTCAGGTTATTTCCACTTCCCGTTTTCCTAGTTCTTCCCCTGTTTCTTCCTCCTTGCTCTTCCTCTTCTTTGGTATTAGATCCGGTCTACAATAGGCTCTCTTCCTCTTCAGATTTACATTATTCTTCTGCTGGTGTTTCTTCTTCAGGATCTCCTGTAGTTTCTACTTCTCTTTCTTCTATTCCTTCTCCTCCGAGAGTTCATTTTGCTAGGCCGTGTAGATCGATTGCTTCTTTATCTTTACAGATTTTTCTTCCCAGAATGGTTCTTGTCTTGTTAGATCCCACCTCTTGATGCACCACTTTATCAAATTCGGAGATCCGATACAGTGTTGAGTTGCTAGTAAAGACCGTTGGGTTTATGTAACTTGTAACTTATCTTAGCCTCCTCTATTGGAGAACTGCCTAGGCTGTCATCTCTCTAACTCTCAGCGACGTGCCCGGTACTATTTTTATTTATTTATTTATTTATTATTTACCATCACCATTTACCACATCGGGACGTCATTGAGATCAGAGATGACAACTTCAACGTAGTGTGAGTCCACGCCGTCAACCATGATGCTCAGTATCTCCAATAATGATGCAAAAGATAGCTGCACGTCTATATAGATGATTGGTTGCTAAAAGCAAAGTCCGGTCAAATTCTGGAGGGAATCATTCCAACATCTTGTCTTTCATGCGATCTGGATTGGATTCTAAATTTCCAAAAATCAAATCTGGTTCCTTCTCAAATCTTCACTCATCTAGGAGTAAAATTCGATCTAGTTCAGTGCATGATTTTTCCCTCAGACCCTCGGCTGGAGGCCATTCCATGCGCAATGTCTCTTCTTTCAGAGAATGCTTCAATGAAGCCAGGTTCTTTCTGAGATTCTTTGGTCTCATGGTCACTGTCGAAAGTGTTATTCATTGATCGGCACTGATGACGAGACCCTTCCAGCTTTACTTGATGTCCCTGTGGAAGCAGTCGATAGATTCTCTAGACAAATGTATTCCTACCCAAGATCCTCTAGACTTCTGGATGGATTAGTATCTTTTGTTGAATGGAGTCCCCTTGAAAAAGTCAGCCCCAGTGTGATTATTTTCACAGATGCCTCCCAGGAGGGGTGAGGGATAGTCTGGAATTTGCTTTCAGTATCAGGTCTGTGGTCTCTGAAGGAAGCGTCAGCCGACATAAATGTCCTTCAGATGTCAGCTGCCCAGAATACCCTTCTTCATTGGTCAGAAATGCTGAAGAGGCAAAATATTTCGATCAGATCAAACAACTCAACGGTAGTGGCTTACATCAACAAACAAGGGGAATGAGATCTTCGATTCTTTGTATCAAAATATGGAACATTCTCTGCTGTCGAAAGAATCCAGATGTCCACATTCATGTCTCCTTTTCCAGAGGGTAGGCTCTGGCAGTGGATGCCCTGTCTCAGTCCTGGACAGGATTGTGAGGGTCTCTTGATTGCCCCATTTTAGCCCAGGAGGAGTTGGTTCGCGGATCGGCTCGATCTGTTGGTGGATTTTCCTCGACTTCTCCCAGTCTGTCCGGACCTGTTATCCGAAGTCAAGGGGAAATGTCTTCATCCGAATCTAGAGATCTTCAATCTTTGTGTTTGGAAAATTTTGAGTCGCCAATCTCTCTCATCCAAGTTTCTTCTCGAATTCAGGAAACTCTTAAGTGTTCCAAATGAGAGGCTATACCAAACATGTGTACAAGGGTCGAGTTAAAAAAAATTCTAAATTGTGTTCAGACAATGATATCTTTCCAGATTCTGCATCTTTATCCCAAGTGCTAGATTTCTTGTCTTATTTTGTTTAATTCTCTTAAGCTGTCAGCTAATACTGTTAAATGTTACAGGTTCTCCTTAGCTTCATCTTTACATTGTCTTCTTAATGCTGACCCTAAAGACTCTTAAGATTCTGAATGATTTTATCCATGGTTTGGGTATTTTTCGTCTACCTGTTGCCAAACCATTGCCTTCCTGGAAACTAGCACTAGTCCTTCAAGTTTTGGCTGGAAAACATTTCAAATCTCTGTTTGTTTGTCTGAAACTTTTGACCCTTAAGACTGTCTTCTTGGTTGCTGTAGCTTCTGCTAGGAGACACTGCGAGATCCACGCTCTTTCTGACGAGGATGATGGGTTTATGGTCAAGGTGATGGCTTGGTTCTCTATCCCAGAAGAGAACTTTTATTTAAGACACAATCAAGTCTTCATCCAGCACAAAATATTGTCCTCAAAAGTCTTACTTCTTTTTCTCCATCTGACAAGCTCTGGTGTCCGGTCAGAGCATTACACATTTACAGGACGGATCCTTCTCTTTGGGTTACTTATGCAGAAGAGGTGGCCAGACCTGCCTCTAAGAAAACAATTGCCTGGTGGATTTTGGATATAGTTAAAATTTGCCACGAACTAGTGTCATTGGGTGATAAACAAAATTTAATTGTTAATGTCAACGCTTACGATGTTCGTGGCATGGCTCCCTCTTTCATGCTTTTCACCAGAGCATCCACTGATGAGGTCATCCACGTCACTGGATGGAAATCTAAGCTTACCTTTATCTCCTCTTTTCTGAAAGATCAAAGTCCAGCGGCCTCCTTCTTTAGGAACATTAAGATTTTAATTCAACAAGCCGAATATTATTTACCAAGCATATCTCACCATCATCATTAAGAATGATTGTGTGCATGGCATAGGTGATATCTTTATTTATTATCTTGCTTATTTGATTCTGAGTTCTGAGCTCAGTTTATTTATTTGATAATCACAGTGTGATGTTAAATTGAATGCACTATTTTGTTTATTGACACTTATCGTTGCTTACTGTGTTATTTTAACCTTCCTTTAAGGGTCCTCAAATCTCCACACACCTGTTGGTTTTAAAGTGAGGCACTGACCAAATCTCCGGGTTTATCAAGTAGTGATTGAATGCTATAGATGTTTGTGGTGTAATAATAACGACCACAGACCCCCTAGCGGTTGGTCTGTAGTTGTATTAACCACATAAACATACTTACCGTTCAATCACTACGACTCGGCCTCAGCCAACCCACCTGGGAATGGTTTGAGAATTCTTACGAGTTTCAACGAAAGATTTAAAGTGATTCGTCACCTTGCAGTTTGTAAGTGTACGCGCTTGCGCATATGCAGTGGCACAGGTTAGGCACAGAGATATTTAGACTGGTGCCAGTCTAAGTCTGATTGACAATAAGGGAGTTAATTTATTCTAGAAGCCTAGAAATAAGGAGTTGAGGTTCTTGCGTTATGAGGCTTAAAAGATAAGGTAAATTTTTTTCTGGGTTTAAATGCGGGTGAATTGATTTAGCAAGTAGTGATTGGCGCCAATGAAGGGTAAGTATGTTTATGTGGTTAATAAAACTACAGACCAACCCCTAGGGTGTATGTGGTTATTATCTCACCTTAAAATCTTTAAATTCGTCAATACTGTTTTGTCTGATCCAGGGACGCCGGAAGCACGGGGGGGGGGGGGGGGGCAGCTGCCCCGTTGCCATTTGGACAAGGGGCCAGCGGGGACAGCAGTGCCCTTTACCAGTTTCTATGCGAAAAATGTGTAAACTTTAATTTAGAACTTTAAACAAGATTTTTAGAATATTCAGATCAGAATGCAGTTGTATTAAAGTTTGGCTGTTTTGACATTAACACAAGTCCATAAAGTAATATGGGAGTGCTTCTAGGCCGAATCAAATGAACAATGCAAACGCTATTTATGTAGTGGCAGTTACGTGTGACTTTTTTTTATCTGTAAACGTTGCATGTATCTTTGCAAGTAAATGTAAGATACATATAGTCATATGCTATTTGAATTTTTGAAGTGATACGGGTCCACAATCCGTTAATGCATTGCTTAGTGGGTAGAATAGAATATATGTACAATGATGGACGACTGGGTGCAGCAATGTGGAAACACTAAGGGACATTAGAATTAACAGCAACTCTCAAACTCACATTTTTAATTGACGTGTGGAGCAGATGCAAAAGTAGAAATAATTTGTATACACATGGCCGAAGTGCAATGTCTGTAGGTGTATTTGAGGAATGTGTCTAAGATTTGTCCCCCCCCCCCCCACCACCACCACAGACACGCACATATAGAATGGAAGGAGGGTGTGGCTGGGGCCTTCATCGAAAGAATGTAAAAATTAGATGCGCTTAGATGTAATCTCCTATAGCGCCTATATGTCTAAGTAATCAATATCATCCTCTTGGATTTTTTAATACTGTGCTATTTATATCAGTATGAGTTCCCCCACCAAACTCCACCCAACACACCCGCAGCCTCCACCCTCACCCCACCCCTACCAGCTCGTACGGTCGTGATATACATGTCTAGCTACACATGTCTAGCCATGTCAAACCATTTGAGTTCTAACCACAAAAGATGATGCCACCATACACACGTAAACTAAATCAGGCATTTGAAGGCCGGCTTTGACTAGTCCAGGCCAAATGTACCTCTGACACCCACACGACAATATGGCTAAATAAGAGGCTGCGAAATCATAATTTAAATTACTTATTCCATACACACTAGCTGTTGAATAGTGTGTTTGACGTAATTGTATTGCAACCTCATCTGTCTATTCATCCAGCATATGTCCATCGTATTCTTTAAGTGAGTCCTTAAGAATTGCTGGACAGGAAGGATCCATATGGTCAGATCTATGGTTTGTCCCAGAAAGCTGCTTGCTCGATTTTGCTGGGAGCCATCTTGGATTTTGCACTATTTCAAAAATTACATTTAAAGACCTGTGAAACTGCTTGACAACTCAAGAAACTTCATGGTCTTCATCTAAGGCAAGAGATGAGCAAACCTTGTTCACATGTTCAACATGATTGGTAGAGTTGTCTTGGATAACCTAGTCTAAAAAAACACTTTTCATCTGAATCCCGCTGATTGCAAATATAATTAGGAACTACGGTCCACTTAAACATTTTCAAGGCAAACTGCGCAGCTCCACCTTGCAGACACATTCACGAATGCACGCACACTCGACGTGTGCATCTGACACAAGTCACACAGCAACCCACCTACCCGCTCGCTCACATTGTGAATTGGGAATAGGTTTAATTGACCAAAGAATACATAATTTCTTCGCTTCGCTTAACATTGCTCTAACATTTATACATAATCATAAGAAACTCAGAATGCAGGAAATTGAGTCACGCGCCTGCACCTTTCAATGTTTTTTCTCGTGGTGGTAAGGTAGGTGGGTAACGCCGACCAACTTCTAAGAGCGGCGGGGTTAGGGAACACCCATTTCATATCTTCCTCCAGGCAATGCCATCCAGTGTGCCCTTTTGTGGAACCTGCCCCGCCACTCAAATTTGCTTCCGCCGCCCCTTGATCGCCAGTAACAAATTCTACAAAATTAGACTGAGTGAAATGTGGAGTCTGATGTCTAGTGTCGTATAGCGCAAGATAAAGGGGCAGCGCAAGATAAAGGGGCAGCGCAAGATAAAGGGACAGCGCAAGATAAAGGGACAGCGCAAGATAAAGGGACGGGGTCATGAACGGTTCGGTGGTAATTATTATATTCTCTTGATTATAATAATGTCCACTGTACGCTAAACGGTAAATGTGGCAGTTACATTTCAAGTTAGGAGTCGATTATATTTTGAGGGCTATTACGGTATGTGGCTGATGGCCGGTGCCAGACCTTGCGACTGCATTACCTCACCAAACAAGAACAAGAGTACTAAACTGGCCTCCAATAGCTAATAACTCATAGTCATAGATACCAACCCAACACTGACGTCGGAGCTGGTCGAGGACTACACGTGTGTGAATCTTCATTACAGTTACCGCGAGTGTGAACTATTATCCACCCATAACTCGATGGCCTTTTTGGAGGCATTCATTTCACAAGTGACTGGTCATGACAATGATGATGCTGGTGCTGGGGGCGATGCCTAAACATGTGACGTCATAATCTGTCAAACAACTCACTACCCACTCCAGTTATGTATGTAAGTAATTTGACACTTAGAACACTATTATTAGTGAACGAATTTAAGGATACAGGCCGTAATAAAAATATCATTCACTGAAAAATTAAGAAATCCATTCTGTGTTAAGCTATTTTTTTTATTTTGTTTCAAATGGCATTAAATGTTGGTAATTCACATTCTGGCTGTATAGTGGTACACACCTCGGTATTATTACACTATGTTTCAGATGGCATGTCCACACAGTTCTTCACTCGCTCAAGAAATCATGGATTTTACACAATAACATCAAATTCCAACTTCAGATTTTAATTTTGCTTCTTGCTCTCCTTCGCAAAGCTTACGTGGTTGTCTAACTAGGTAGAAATTCCCAATTTGAACTCTATTGTCCTTATGTTGAAACCATTCACAATTTTTGGTGCGAATTAAACTGAATCTGTTCTCTGGAACAAACGACAATAGACCTTTGAGTATATATCGTAGTTGCTGAGATAGCGGTAGAATTTTTGACAGTGGATATTCTAACTGACGTTCCATTTTTGAAAGGATGTCTCGATTGCTTGTTCCAAATGGTAGTCTGCCTACTGTTAAATGGTATAAGACAATACCTAGAGACCAGAGATCAGCAAGTTTGGGATTATAAGGAACACGTTTTATTATCTCTGGAGCTTGAAATCCGACAGAACCTACAATATCTTCACATGCCGGCTCTGCACAGGTACACCTCCTAGCATCACCAAAGTCTGTTAGCTTCACCTGGTCATCTCTAGCTATCAGTATGTTTTGAAGGCAGATGTCTAAGTGTGCTATACTCTGACTGTGAACATACTGTAGGGCATTATGTATTTGTTTGAAATATCGCCGTGCTACGGGCTCCGTCAGAAAACGAGCATCTTTCATCTTCAGAAGCTGTTCCATTGTACCACTCTCAGAGAACTCTAACACTAAGCCGACGCGGCCTTGGATATTCAATGTTTCTATGACTGACACCACGTTTGAGTGTTGCAACTGTTCATGTAGGATAATTTCATCTGGAATTTCCTGTTTGTTCTTTGAGTTTGCGGATCCTCCAGTTGTGGTAGTGAATCGTTTTCTAGCTCGGCGGTTAATAAATTTAATGGCCACGGGTTGGCACTCACGCACATCCACACTTTGTGCTCGCACTTGCTGCGCCAAAATCACATTGCCATAACGACCCCTAGCCAGCATCTGAAGGGGTTTGTAGCCATGTGATTCGAGGTCAGGAATGATGGTGTCATAATAATGGCTTCCAGTTTTTATTTTGCGGGCTGTGTGGCTGCCCAGTGGAACTCCATATTTGTGCACCCATACATCTCCCAATTCACACGTGTGCTTAAGAAGCTCAGTATGTTCGGGTCCTTTGCTATCACTGCATAGAAATGTATGGAATAAATGTGTACAGCTGTCGGAGTCTCCACTGGCTGTGCCCGGTATTGGAGAAGGTGACTCTTGATTCTTTACATCTGAAATGATAAAAATACTGATAAATAAAAATGGCTAGATTTGAGATAAGTGCACAGTCTTTGTCACTTTTGCCTCAAGCTATTGCATGTGATTGGCAATAATATAACACTTCAGTTCAGTAGAAGATTTGTTAACTGTCCCAGTTTAACATTACCAGCAAATTCCTTAAGATTTAGCTACATTCTCACACATTTCACCAGTCACTATCCTATCACAATATGTGATCAAAATATGTACGTCAACGTGACACACTGTTCCCCAGGCCGGGCCAGTGTGGGCCACGTCAAGGGGTATAATAAGCCATTTGTTGAATATATATTTAAAAAAAGGTTTTTAAACAGTTTGAAATGGGAAAATAATTCAGGAGAGGCCGTTCATGCTGTTCCTCTATATCTCTCGTCAGACTTATCAGAGTTGAACATATTCTACCCCTGATAGCAAGCAAACGTTGGCCCAACGTTTACCACTACGTTGGCCCAACGTAATTTTGCTCATCGGCCAAACGTTGGCCCAACGTTGGCAATGCGTTATTAGGCCAACGTTGAGTCAACGGGCATAAATCTATGAAGATATTTAAAATAGCACATCAGAAAGCATAAGTTAATTTAAAAATTAAAGGTGAGTATTATGTTGATTTTGTTGGATTTACTGTGAAATTTCCTATGCTGG
This sequence comes from Chaetoderma sp. LZ-2023a, assembly GCA_034401795.1. Classification (NCBI taxonomy): domain Eukaryota; kingdom Metazoa; phylum Mollusca; class Caudofoveata; order Chaetodermatida; family Chaetodermatidae; genus Chaetoderma; species Chaetoderma sp. LZ-2023a. The sequence goes on along the minus strand of CM067368.1, from coordinate 14,820,697 downwards.
CTCAACGTTGGCCCAACGTTGGCAAACAAGTGATACAGCCAACGTTGGGACAACGTTGTAATGCCAACTTCGATCCGCCAACCTGTTACCAACGTTGGGCAAACGTTTACATGTCATCTGGGACAGCTTAGTAGTTCACAAACATGCCAGTTATTCCAATTTTGAATGAGATATAAAAATATTCTGATGAATATTTTGAATTAAATTTGCTTGGAAGCCATTGCTGCTAAGTTCACCATATTAAACTGCAGCTTTTATATTGCTTTGTAAACAAGTTAGCTATTTCTGAGTTGCACTGTAATCTGGCTTTTCTAAAATTATCTACATACCAAAATGTACATACGCACGCACGCACGCACGCACGCACGCACGCACGCACATACAGTATTTGAACAAAGAAGAACATCCAAAAAATTGTAACTAAACTAATATCTTATCTTCAAAGAAACAATATAAAACATAATTTGCTATGTGATAATTTGTTATGAAATGGAGAAAGATCAACCAGGAATGAAAGATAATGCCCCTGTTCTTCTATTGGATCAGGTAAGACAGCGAATATATCTTTGTGTTCTACATCAGATAGACTTACATCATCCACTAATGGGAATTTGAACACGCACGAATCTTTAGATACGGTACACGTCGCATGAATTTAACTTATATCATATTATTGGTTTAAACAGAATTTATTTTTGTTCAAATGGCGGCGCGATAAGACACGTGTCTTATACCCGTGTCTCCCACACACATAGAGATACAATACATTAGGCATACATACATCAAGATGGCGGATGATAAAACAATTATATAATAGCAAGATAACAAGAATAGCTAATTAATACATTAATAGATTAATACCGGGATCCAATTTCAGCTATATATATAATTTTCAGATTTCCTGACTCGTCAGGAATTCCATGGCTAGTATAAACCATGTTTAAAAATAAGATGTCGCACAGTGGACCCTGGCCCGCTCTAACCATCCATGCCAGGCTGGCCCACTCTAACCATCCATGCCAGGCTGGCCCACTCTAACCATCCATGCCAGGCTGGCCCACTCTAACCATCCATGCCAGGCTGGCCCACTCTAACCATCCATGCCAGGCTGGCCCACTCTAACCATGCCAGGCTGGCCCACTCTAACCATGCCAGGCTGGCCCACTGTGCCCCAAACGGCCCGCTCTAACCATCCATGCCAGGCTGGCCCGCTCTAACCATCCATGCCAGGCTGGCCCACTGTGCCCCAAACGGCTCACTCTAACCGTACCAGGCTAGCCCACCGTGCCCCGAACGGCTCACTCTAACCATGCCAGGCTGGCCCACCGTGCCCCGAACGGCTCACTCTAACCATGCCAGGCTGGCCCACTGTGCCCCGAACGGCTCACTCTAACCATGCCAGGCTGGCCCACTGTGCCCCGAACGGCTCACTCTAACCATGCCAGGCTGGCCCACTGTGCCCCGAACGGCTCACTCTAACCATGCCAGGCTGGCCCACTGTGCCCCGAACGGCTCACTCTAACCATGCCAGGCTGGCCCACTGTGCCCCGAACGGCGCACTCTAACCATGCCAGGCTGGCCCACTGTGCCCCGAACGGCGCACTCTAACCATGCCAGGCTGGCCCACTGTGCCCCAAACGGCTCACTCTAACCATGCCAGGCTGGCCCACTGTGCCCCAAACGGCTCGCTCTAACCATGCCAGACTGGCCCACTGTGCCCCGAACGGCCCGCTCTAACCATGCCAGACTGGCTCACTGTGCCCCAAACGGCTCACTCTAACCATGCCAGACTGGCCCACTGTGCCCCAAACGGCTCGCTCTAACCATGCCAGACTGGCCCACTGTGCCCCAAACGGCTCGCTCTAACCATGCCAGACTGGCCCACTGTGCCCCGAACGGCCCGCTCTAACCATGCCAGACTGGCTCACTGTGCCCCAAACGGCTCACTCTAACCATGCCAGACTGGCCCACTGTGCCCCGAACGGCTCACTCTAACCATGCCAGACTGGCCCACTGTGCCCCGAACGGCTCACTCTAACCATGCCAGACTGGCTCACTGTGCCCCAAACGGCTCGCTCTAACCATGCCAGACTGGCCCACTGTGCCCCGAACGGCTCACTCTAACCATGCCAGACTGGCTCACTGTGCCCCAAACGGCTCACTCTAACCATGCCAGACTGGCCCACTGTGCCCCGAACGGCTCACTCTAACCATGCCAGGCTGGCCCACTGTGCCCCGAACGGCTCACTCTAACCATGCCAGGCTGGCCCACTGTGCCCCAAACGGCTCACTCTAACTGTACCAGGCTAGCCCACAGTGCCCCAAACGGCTCACTCTAACCATACCAGGCTAGCCCACCGTGCCCCAAACGGCTCACTCTAACCATGCCAGGCTGGCCCACTGTGCCCCGAACGGCTCACTCTAACCGTACCAGGCTAGCCCACTGTGCCCCGACTGGCTCACTCTAACCTTACCAGGCTGGCCCACTGTTCCCCGACTGACTCGCTCTAACCGTACCAGGCTGGCCCACTATGCCCCGACTGACTCACTCTAACCGTACCAGGCTGGCCCACTATGCCCCGACTGACTCACACTAACCGTACCAGGCTGGCCCACTGTGCCCCGACTGACTCACTCTAACAGTACCAGGCTGGCCCACTGTGCCCCGACTCGCTTACTCTAACATTACCAGGCTGGCCCACTGTGCCCCGACTGACTCACTCTAACCGTACCAGGCTGGCCCACTGTGCCCCGACTGGCCTACCCTAACCGTACCAGGCTGGCCAACTGTGCCCAGACTGACTCACTCTAACAGTACCATGCTGGCCCACTGTGCCCCGACTGACTCACTCTAACAGTACCATGCTGGCCCACTGTGCCCCGACTGACTCACTCTAACCGTACCAGGCTGGCCCACTGTGCCCCGACTAGCTCACTCTAACCGTACCAGGCTGGCCACTGTGCCCCGACTGGCTCACTCTAACCTTACCAGGCTGGCCCACTGTGCCCCAACTGACTCACTCATACCGTACCACGCTGGCCCACTGTGCCCCGACTGACTCACTCTAACCATACCAGACTGTATCCTGACCACATGTTTTAACTTTTAGTTGACTTTCCCATATTCCGCCATTTTAACTGGCTCGTGTTCACACGGGTATTTTGAGCTAAAATAGTATCGATTCAGGCTATACAGTTAGAAATACGAGACCTCAGCGCGCGACTTCGAAAACAATTTTAACATAAATCCTTTACTCCTTCTCCCTACATTTACAGCAGCATGTAGGAGAATTCCCACAACACATTTGGTGATGTCATTGGCAAAATCCCATAATGCATTTCTGAGAAATTGAAATGGCCCACTGGTCCCCATGGTCCACTGTGCCCCGGTCTCCGCTACCATTGATCAATGGTGCAGCCATCCCTGATACAATTAACAAGGGATTAAGTATCCTAATAGATGATATTTACCAACGGGACAAAACTTTGGCGAGAAATACAAAAGTCTTACACTTTTGACCACCGGAAAAGTGTAATTGACCAATAACACTATTGACCAATGCGCCAAGTGCCCCTCCTATTATAACACAAATTCTGCATCATTGACCAATAACAAAATGCACCTATAGATATTAGGCTATATGTTCCAGATATAATTACATTTTCAAATTTTTACTTCTAAAGGTGAATCATTCAAAAGGCGCATCTACCCATCATAAAGATTCTGTATTATATGGTGTTTACGGGAAATTTGACAAAAATCGTGAGTTTTTGTATTTAGGATCTTGGTCCTATAAAGGCAAATCCTTCAAAAGGCACATCTGCGTATCATAGCTGAGGCATATACCAAGTTTCATTAAAATATCTGAAGTGATTCTGTATACTGTTTACGGGAACATTGACAAAAATCGTAAGAAACCAATTTTCCCCCAAAATCTTGTACCTATAACTGTGAATCCTTCAGAAGGCACCGCTAGCCATCATAAAGAAGTCATCTGCCAAGTCTCATTAAATTACTTTAAGTGATTCTGTATGATATGGTGTTTACGAGAAAATTACAAAAATCGTGAGTTCTTACACTAAAACGTTCATTTTCACCCAAAATCTTGGACCTATAAAGGTGAATCCTTCAAAAGGCATATCTGCCCATCATAATGAAGCAACCTGCCAAGTTTCATTAAATTATTTTAAGCGATTCCATATGATATTCTGTTTTCGAGAACATTGACACAAGTCGTGAGTTTTTGCATTAAAAAGCAATTTTCACCCAAAATCTTGGCCCTATAAAGGTGAATCCTTCAGAAGGCACATCTGCGTATCGTAGGTGAGGTATATAACAAGTTTCAATAACATATCTGAAGCGGTTCATGCATGATAATTGATATGTTGTTTAAGAGAGCATTGGCAAAAATCGTATGTTTTTGCATTAAAAAGCCAATTTTCACCCAAAATCTTGGACCAAAAGACACATTTGCGTATCATAACTGAGGCATATACCAAGTTTCATTAAAATATCTCAAGCGTGTCTGTATGATATGCTGTTTATGAGATATTGTGGACGGACAGACGGACGGACGAACAGACAGAGGGGCGGATTGACGACAAGACGGACGGACGTGGTGATTACTATAGGATTTCCGCACCTTCCGGTGCGGGACCCTAAGTATTAGCTCACCTGCCCTGGAAGGCTAACATGGCCGCCATTGACAAATTATTGTTAATTGATGCGAAAAATTGTCATATATAGGGTTTGTAGCCTGCTGAATACCTTTTTGACATTCTTGAATCTGATTTTGTCGATCTACACGACTACTTATTGACTACTTTTTAACCGCTGGCCAATTTCAACCAAACTTGGCTGGAAATATCTCATCGTACAGCGTAAGCTTCCAATCTCATATAACGAAATCTGACTGTTCAATTTGATTGGTCACAATTTTGGACCTTTGGAAATTTTCAGTAAATCCTATGAAAAACTACTGAATCGAGGGCCGCCGATTTCAACCAAGCTTTACTGGAATGTCTATGCACAGATCTGATTGCTCGATTTCGTTAGTAGCTGTATAGGATTTTTCAATACTTCCAGTAAACCCTTTGAAAAAACTACTACTCCGGACTATCTGCTTTAAATGCTGATGGAGCATGTGAGCGATACAGGCCCTTTGAGCCTCTTGTTAATCTTTAAGCCCAACTTGACGTAACAAATTTTGTAAATTTCTAATAATGTGCATGTAAGAACCCAATTTGTACATTTTGAATGTAACTGAATTGGCCGACTGGAAGACGAGGTTGCTTATAACACCGACAAGAACTTCCAATCAAATGTTAAACAACTGGCATCTTTTCCGCATTAAAATCGGGATAGTACGATTTCTGCTTTCATAGTTAAAATGGGTAAATTGTATTTTCGAGGTTTTGAAACGCGAAGCTGTATCTAGTATGACACGTTATACTTTCATAATACCTTGCTGATAAAATCCTAGTCCATAAACTTATGTGCACAATCAGTGGCCAATTTATACAAGCACAGAATGAATATACCGTGAATCATTTTGATGTGGGTCATATAATTCCATAAAATGTTAATCGTATACCATCTGTCAAAGAGAAAATAGAAAAAGATAGAATAGGTCAACAATTAGTAGAAGAACCACATTTCACACCAGGAATGCGGGAAACGCCATCTCAAAGCATCTGGATTTCAACATATTCAACCACATACCCGTGTTACATGACGATTTCCAGATATCGGTCGTGATCCTGTTAAAAAACCTGGATCCGGATCGGATCAAGATCCGAATCTATTTATGTCTTGAAAAGTACCGATCAAATTTGGCACAAATTTTAACATAAGATATTTTAATATGATTAAGATTGCATTAAGTGCCATACTTATGTCCAGTGACCTCACTGACCTGTATTTAAAACTTTTAAGTGATTGTACACACGTCTATATTTACATGGTGTACACCGGCAAAAGCCATTGTTAAAATTCAAATATTCATGATTAAATATTAGTTATTTTATGCTTAATATATAATATACATACCGATGGACCCCCCCCCCCCACCCCGGGTCCCCTACACATAATGGCATAAAACAAGGCATTGCAATGTATGCATTACAGGGCGATAATTGCTACAACATCCGGAATGTAATAAGTGGCCCGGTATACACAAATAACATCATCATCAGCATCGTCATCATCAATCATCGTCATCACCGCTGCCGCCGCCGCCACCACCAACACCGGCATCTTCATTTACACGGCATAAGCCATTGGCTTGTTATTGCCTCGGTGCTTTATGAAATCGTCATCTTTCTTGACTTGTGGAGGCCGTATCGCCGTCGTCGTTGTCGTCGTTGTCATCATCATCATCATCATTCCTAGGACTTCTTAGGATATTTCCTCTTCCATTAAAAATTCTCCACGTTCATGACTTCCCGGCATCCGATATTCAAATTTAATGGCTTTAGGTTCCCAAAATTTATCCAAGGCAACGTCATCATCATCATCATCATCATTATCATCATCATCACTGCCGCCGCCGATACCGCCGTCACCACTACCACCATTACGAATCATAAGCCGTTGGCGTGTTATTGCCTCGGTGTTTGTTTAAATCATCATCATTATCATCATCATCATCATCATCATCTTTGTTGACTTGTGCATGGAGGCCCTAATTGGTTACTTTACACTTGGAATTCACAATGTTGGTTTTGGTCTGAAAAAATCTCAAATTAAAAACAAACAAATGACAATCACTGGAAGACTAGTGTATGTAGTATCAGATTGATCTTGATTGATACTGTCTGTTTCCACATATATAGGCTTATTTGGTACCTTAATTAAAGATTAATGAGACAATCACTTTGTAAACGGCTGTCCAATGACCAAGGGGTTAGTTAGCAATTGGGAATTCGTCAACTGTTCGTGGGTCAAAATGTCAAATGGGCAATAGGTCAAAGATCAGATTGCCGTATGGTCGAGAATACTGCAAATTATGCTAGTCTTTAGCCATATTTTAAAAACGTGTTTGACTGAAAGCCATTTCTCCGTTCCGTATGGTAACAATGGATTCCAGATGGCTTAGTTTCAACAAATTCAACAACATAGGCCTACCTGTATAGTCCTCTTGAAATTGACGTATTTGGACCTGGAGTAGAAAGAGTTAATGGGTGAATGTAAACATAATTCATACATGCATTGTATCGTACTCTATGTCATTTGTAATATAAAATATACATGTATATAAATGTTATATGTATAAACATAATATTATAAATGTTATATGTCAAGGGTCCACGGCATCATAGGACTTGACTTTGGTAGATGCCTGTATTGAATTGTTAAACTATTTACCTATATGGAAATAAGGAATCTTGAATCTTGAATCTTGATTAATCAACAGTAATAAGGGTAGGCCTAGCAATATGAAATCATAAGCTGACGTGAAATACACCTACCCTGTGGTTTCTCTACGCAGATATTGTCGCCACTAATACGTGGTTCCATTTTACGCTTGACTCCTCTTTTCGTTGAGTTCATTCTATCATATCTGCATTCCTAGAACATTTCAATCACCCTCTTTGTACGGATCTTTGACAGCAAATCATGCACTTTAAAAAAAATGGCCGCCATAGACATAATTATTATGATAACGGTTGTCATACGTGACGTAATTAATTCATCTCCATCTATGACGTCATAAAATGGTAAACTGGCCATAGGTCAGTAATATTAATTACCGACGTAGTGTTTATGACGTATCTGTATGATGTAATAATGTTTCAGTTTGGTTGTCAAGTAGTAAAGCATTATGGGAAGCCATTATGACATCATCAATTGTGAATATGACAACGGAAATGGAGTGATTGCAATGAAGATGAAGAAAAGCAATACGATTTCATTTTTAAGTGGATTTCTCTGTCTTATGCTTGTTTGGCGATTACATGTTGCGGCAGACCATGTAGCCATCCAGTTCCACCATGTTGAGCATTTCACTACTGACGATTTGGACGAACTTGAAGATCGTAGGTTTATACCTTTGTCTGAACTCCCGCTGTATCTCAGGAGGGTTGCGCTTGATGGCTTACAAGACGATGTTGTGGTCCCTGAAGAGTTCACTGACGAGGCTGAAACAACTCCAAGCTCTGGGATTATCGCAGGACGATATAACAAAACTCTTTATCCAGATGAGAATGATCTTGAAGAACCCAGAATCAACAAAATACAACAGGCAAATGCGGAAATCGAAACTAACGCACACGGAAGCACACATATGCATATTTCATTAAGTTATGAAAATAGTAATTTGTCGGAGGAATACACTGTGAACAAGACAACGATGCAGGGGAGCTTTGAGATGGACCATGGAAGTGGTTATAGACCTAATGAAGTGAACGGTACTTTACAAAACGATAAGTTAGAAATAGACAGCCTTGCAGAACAACTTAGAACGCTTCAGACCAGTAACAATAACGTAACGGATGACAAAAACGGCAATAATCATCAACAGCAGTCTAGTTCGTTTTCTGATAATTCAAACAGAACAAAGCGACAGATTGGTTGGGATGTTGAAAATGTTGCTCAGGACGAATGGACAAAGATGTGGACCACACCAGCGCCAATACAAGAAGTCAACCCTTCAAATATTCTAATCATAAGTAATGAAGATCTGGAAGACGCGAAGCAGGCGCAGATACGCGAAATATTATTATATACTGGGTCTGTTTTAGGGTTTGTAGTTTTCTTTCTAACGTTTTGTTTTTGTTTCCTCCGCAATCCGGAATCGTTTGTGTCTGGGTGCTGTGTGTCGTATTGCTGTCTTCAGCTGTGCTGTCCTACTGTTGCCGAGTACCTCAAGGATCCGGCTAAGTTCGTCCGTGCTCGAATGAATGACTATATCCCTGGTATGACTGTAAGGGAAGATGGAGTTGTAGAATATTACGAACCATCCACAGAAGAAATGGATGCGCTTAAAGAAGTGCTAGATGAAATAATGGACCAATAAAGAGATACCACGCACGTATCACTTCGCGTTGAGCCAAGAGATCAACGAGCACGTTCAAATACAATTCCTATCTCTCAAATTGTATTTATTTCGCACACTTTGTACCCTTAAAATTTGAATTGAATTGAAATTTATTTGACAGACTGTTATATACAATATATGTCACCCCCCCCCCCCCCACGACCCACATTCTCACACGCACGCAAACACATACGCAGACATACACGCACGCACGCACGCACGCACGCACGCACGCACGCACGCACGCACGCACGCACGCACGCACGCACGCACGCACATAATAATCCGTTACTCAAATATCTGAGGTCATTATCAAATACGTCGCTAGTTGACTGACGTCACAATCAAAATGTTGCAAGTCCGTCACGAATGTATCTGAGTTGGATGTTTGTGATTAATTTAGAACATAGTAGCCTAAACATAAGCAGAAACGTCCCACAGTCAAATTAGTTTCAAAATGTTTAACATCTTACCATGCAATTTAGATTCTGGGAATTTAGGTTTCAAAGTTTTTAATCGATTCCAACACAAGTACAACGCGGGTGTAGCTTATATAGCTAGAAATAGCGGGCATCGTTAGAAATGGATCACTATTCTTCGTGTGTGCGTGCGTGCGGGTTTGCGTGCGTGTGTGTGTCGGGGGTGGGTGGGGTGGGGTGGGGGGGGTATGGGTGTGGACGGCTAATAATATTCCCCGAACACGTCTAAAAGTCCTCTTTATGTTATGTCGTTTAGGCTCGTCTTGTTGTTATTTTACTGTTCTGTCCCGCCGCCTGCCAACAACACTCCCGTTGTTCTCTTTCCACCAATCACATGTTCTAATTCAAATACTGATGACGTCATCACCATCATGACCAATCAGCGAACAGCCACCTATATCTTCGCTGTTTTTTGTGATGCAGAGGTGTAGGCACATGCGGATGACTGACAGGTGTAATGAGGCACATGCCAATGATGGACAGGTGCAATAAGGCGTGAAGGTGTTAGGGGGCATGGCAATGTCACGTGACGTCTGTAAACCAATTAGTATGGGCGCTTTTCTCTTCACCCTAGCTTGGCTCAACTTATAGAATGTCAGCTGTCGCATTTCAGGCGTAATTACGCATGAAAAGCCGCGTAGCCTAGCGTGCCTACCTGTTACCATGTGACAACCTCTGCTCATTGCCGGGCACTAATGATCTGCATAAAGAAAGGGTGTGACCTAATGTATAATGTCCCAGCATGCATCCATGGCATTGCCATGGTTGCGTCACATGGCGCTAGCTATGCTCGTGACCCGTGACACAAAGGGGCATGGTCTAATGTCTGGGCGTGTGGCCTAACGAGCGTCCATGCTGAATGATGTCAGTAGGGATTTCCCATTGACATAATTTCAGGGTTTAGAATGGAGGCTATTCCTATATGTAAAATGTATCTCCTCCCACTTATAACGGGGAGGGAGGGGGGGGGGGGGCAGCAATAGGGCAATGCAAATAGCTAATTATGAATCAGAGTTGGTAAAACCAAACCCCCAAAAATACAGTACATAGCATACACTGAGGACTCGACCGATTCTGATAGTGAAGATGAAGGTGAAGATGAAAAAGAAGTCATAGGCAATCGGGAACTATTCGCCATATTCCAAAATATTCAGCAGGACTTAGATGCTGAACAATCAGGTTTAAAAGACGAGGATGGCAAAGTGAACATAGCCCACAATGGTGCAGACCACCCGTCTATTTCTGTATATGCTGATGCTTTAATTGCAAAGTGTACTGCCATAATACTCTAGTGGAGAAGATTGCAGAACTCTACACTCATTAAAACATTTCGTCAGGAAACTAAAGATTTTATCACCGAGGGGTGCGCATACAAAAAAGCAGTCTTCTCAGCTTTTCACAAGAGTTTCTGATCAAGGTGTAGTACATAAGCAACAATCTAGATGCCGACGTTGATGATGATGATGATGATGATGATGATGATGCTGATGATGCTGATGATGATGATGATTCCGGCGGTGATGATGATAAATGATTCTGATACTGAAAGTATTCATATTACTGATGCGGAAATTATCAGTCTACCCGTCGCCTTATGGATCTCCAGACCATTCACTATTTGTTTATGCTAGTAACATAAACTCTGTTTATCCTATGTAATATTTTCTTCAACATAAAAAAAGATGTGGATGTAAATAAAACATTGGTTCTTTTGATTTGAAGATTGTAGGTATATATCCAGTCAGGTCCCCCACCTCCCTCGATATACAGATCAGAGTCTATAAAACACTCAAAAACAATTTACAGGACAGGGTACTGCAAAAAGATGTAACACACCCAAAACATGCACACACGACCACACATATGCCCGTAACACCCGTCCACACTCCCAAAATGCAGGCATACTGCAGCCACATGTGTATGCGAGGCCACACTGCGGCTGCATGTGTATGTGCAGTCGCATTGTGACCACACTGCGACATCCCATGAGCATGGTATCTGCATGTATAGCCATATGGCAACAACTAAGCCATCATATTTTTAAATATTCAACAACTTGCCTGCCTCAGAAATTTGTATTTAAATATTTCCTAAGCTATACAATGGATTTGATGAAGAGTTAATGTAAATACTGGAATATTGATTATTTACACCCTGTATTACCTTTAGCATATGCTAGGCATTGGCTGAGGAGCCACCAGGTGTGAAGAGTAAATCCTGAATTATTGGGTTTTCTCTTTGCTGGATAGTTTCTTTAGCATTAGCTATGTATTGGCACTGTTCCACGCGATCAGCTGCAGGATTTTCAAGCCGTAATTTGGTGTATGCTATTTACTGTATTTTCAGGGTGGTTTTACCAATTCAGTTTCATAAAGGCCATATGCTTTGTCCAATAGCTGCTGCAACCAATCAGATGTGGCCTAATTCTAATATTGATGACGTCTTTTGGTTAAAGCATTCTTGGAGGGGCATTTCTCATCATCATCTGTTGTGACATTGGAGGCCCGTACATGGCCTATTGCCAATCTCAAGTTCTTACACTACATCGTTGGTTGCAGTGTGCGAATAATGGTTGTAATTTGGTTACATATTTTTACATTTTTTTTCTGTTTTGCTTTTTGCTTTTTCATGCAATAGGGTGTATAGTTGGTTGATTCAGTGATATTGACATATGTACACTTTACATTTGACTCGCTTGCCCCCACCCGCACCCCATGGCACCATATCCATTTCAGTTTGCTATCACAATGTTCACAGCCTAGCCAGCTCATCGAAAGAAATTCTGAGAAGAGACTGATTAATACAATGATATCGCATACATAATATCATCGCCACCATCTTTTCTTATATAATCCATAATGTTACTGTGTCATACCTGGTGATGCTACATTCTATGCAATGTATCTAATAGCTGGAGATTCAAGTGCGGACAGTCTAAACAGAAGTGTGGAGATAGAAACAGTTCGCTATGAAGAAACTGAAAACTACTTAATCAAGTACAACATATACTCAGTAACTGTAAAAGTGAAGAATTCTAATTCAATAACCAAATGGATTTCTACATTTGAGCAGTTCTATGGTGAGTCAACTAATAAGGAGGACAATGGATTAATAATCCATGTTAAGCATCTTGTTTCTGAAAATGTAGAGTGTAATGTAACAGTTACAGTCTACCCAACCACATCCGTCATACATGTACAAGGAGAGAATTGTCGCTACTGGATTGCAGCAGATCTTTTGCATTTGTCGCGCATGATATTTCTCTGATGACAATGGTGACAAAAGTAATAATGATAATAATGACACCCGTATTGCAGATGTCGCTCAAAATCAAAATGGACAATTCGACATTTTAAATGAAAACTGTTCTGGTCTGAGCTTGCGCGAAGATGAACTGTGTTTTTCACCGGAAACTACTACGTTTCCTAAGCAGCTCTTCAGTCCAGAATATGCCAGCACATCTGCTGCGCGTAATCATCGAAGATCTAGCCTTAACCAGCTCACGCAGCAAGATTTATTTAGTTATAGCCAACCCAGTCAGCAAGACCTATTTAAGCAAATCTTTATGCTTAATGAATTGCTTCTGACCAAGGAAGCCATAATCAAGGAGCTCCATGAAGAAAATAAGCGGCTTGCCAGTGACTTACAATCTAAATGTATTAAAATGACAAATGAAATTGGTGTGATGACATGCCCAGAGACAAAAACAATGACAGAAGTCGGGGTTATGACTGAGATGGCCGTTGCTGATATTGTTTTGCGATGTACCACCCAACAGGCTGCCACGGAAGCTACTGTGAATGGAACTCTTGATGAATCTAAAGTTAATAATAAACCTTCATCATCATATCCACCATCTATCGCGTACCAACCTATGCCAGCGCCAAGGCTTCCTAAACCAAAGACTTCCAAACAAATAAGCTACGCGCGAGTGGTTAATGGACCTGCACCAGATCAGATACATGAACGTATCCCGCAGGTAAATGAGAACTCTACTACAACACGCGTCCCGCTAGTAAGCAAAACACTTCCTAAAAAGACATTGATAATTGGGAGTTCTATAATAAAAGGTGTGAACACCAATGGCCTTCAAGATTCGGTCGAGGTTATGTGCCTCAGAGGTGCGAAGATAGAGGATATTCACTTATATACGTACAAAGACATAATTATTATGGCAGGTACAAATAATTCTGATGGATCATTAGCTGATGCCCTTATATCCATGGACAATCTAATTATGGATCTACAAACGCTAGTACCAGAATACAAAATACGTATATGCAAGCTATATTCCCGTGGTGATGCAAAGTATCGACAGGACTTCATCCGCTCATTCAATAAGCATCTTGAGGTGAGAGAACATTTTCTAAACTTCTCAATGATCATGTCCGCAGATTACTTTTATTCATCATATAGGCCTGGTTCCATAGACAACACGCTATATCACGCAGATAAGCTGCACATAAACAGTTGTGGATCATCAGTTCTTGTTAAGTGTCTGAATGACTATGTTCCAATCGTCAGGTCGCCGTCGTGTAAATTTTGCGGGGAACCCAACCACAGGTATACCAAGTGTCGGCATGGTCAGCCTGTCCGTTGCTGGAGTTGTATGGGATCCGGTCACAAATTAAACTTGTGTCCAGTATATTAGGAACGTGGCCAAGAAGTAGAGCCAAACAAACATTTTAAATACAATACAAGCAAAACTAAGTGTTTGAACAGTTTGGATGCAGTTACTAACGGGACTATGCAGTAAGCTCCTTGAGTAAACGTGATGTCAATTCAGTATGTATGGTATGTAGTGACGAGTCCAAACATTGTATTGAGTATCATAATTATTCTAATCTATTGCTCAGTAATAGGTATCAACTACTCAGTAACAATACGAGTAATATTGGTATCTTGCCAAAATGCGGCATACGCGCTAATAATATACTATATGATGAAGACAACGACGATGATGATGATCATGACAACTATGACGATCATGACAATGATGACGATCATGACAATGATGATGACCACGATAATGATGATGATCATGACAATGGTGACAATCATGGCAATGATGACGATCATGACAATGATGATGATCATGCCAATGGTGATGATGATGATGATGGCGTAATTGGCGGTGCTCCTGCTGCTGCTGCTGATGATGATGATGCTAGCGGCGGTGGTGATAATGGTGTTGGTGGTGGCGGCGGCGGTGGTTGTTATGGTGGTGTTGGTGGTGGCGGGGGCGGTGGTCGTACTATTAATAATAATAATAATAATAATAATAAATCCATTGATCTGCCGTCTTTCAATATTAATTCTAAAGGAATTAGGATTGGTCATTTAAATGTACAGCACCTGGTGCCTAAGATTGACCAGTTAAAACTGATTATGGAGAAGTGTGAAAAAGAACTTGAAGTTTTCTGTACCACTGAAACATTTCTCGCATCAACAATCCCAAATAACTCCATTGAAATTGAAGGCTATGTTAATGAAAGAAAGGACAGAAAGAATGGGACGGTGGTGGAATTGTACTATATATAGCTTGTAACTATTCATGTGAGGAAGCTAAATTTTGAAACCGATGATCAGGAAACTCTATGGATTGAAATTGGACCCTTTAAGACCAAGCCTTTCCTATTGGGCTGTGTCTATAGACCCCCTGATTCACCCGCTATCTGGATTGATGAATTTGAAGCTATGTTAGAAAAGGTATATTCCGAAAACTCAGATATTATACTTGTAGATTTTAATTTCGACCGTATTAAAGCAGATAATCATAAATGGCAGTCTTTAATTAAACTTTTTCATTTAGAGCAACTTATACGTAATCCAACCAGAGTTACTGAGAAAACATCTAAACTGATTGACCATGTGTATGTCACAGATAAAGACAAAATTCAATCGTCACATGTCGGCTCTTTGGCACTAAGTGACCATTATCCAATATTCACTGTACGCAAATGCATACCATTCAAAACTCAAAATTCGCACCAACTTATTAAATACAGGAGCATCAAAAGCTTTAATGAAGCTAAGTTTCTTAGTGACCTGTCTGTATGTGATTTGCGTTCTATAGGTTATTTAGGTAGTCCTGATCAAGCGCTTGATCAATGGTATGCAAAATTCATCGACATTATAAATAAACACGCTCCTGTCATTGAACGCAGAGTTAAACGTGTATGTCAACCCGGATGGATGAACAGAGAAATTTTAAAAACAATGAAAGAAAGGGATTATCATAAAAACGTAGGAAACATGTTGAATTTTAAAATGTTAAAACAAAGAGTTGCATATTTGATTAAAGCATCTAAACGAGATTATTTTGCAAATAAATTAGAAGCTTATGATCATGTCGATAGTCACTTACAGGACTGGCGGTATGATCAGCGAACGACAAAAAGAAGAAGAAAAATTAGAAGCAGGCAAAATTATCCGGCTAATATATGGAAAATTTTAAGACATAAATCCCAAGGCAAACAAATTACCTTCAATAATCTGTGATGATAATGGAAGTGAAATTCAAAACCCACAAATGCAATCTGAACATTTTAATATATATTTCAATACAATCGCGTCAAAACTGACCACTCCATGATAAAACAAAGGCCAATGGCATTTGATAAGCTATCAGATCATGTTTTTAATAAAGTTCCAGAAAATATATAGTTTATAATTACAAATATAACCGTCGAATATGTGTCCATATAACTTAGCAAGTTAAAAACGTCAGCTGGTTACGATGAATTGAACGCACCCTTCCTCAAAGCTGCAGCATCAATAATTGCACTCTCAATTACACTTATTATAAACAAAAGTATAGCTACGGGAGAATTCCCCAAAATGTGGAAATGTGCAAAAGTAAAGCCTCTACATAAATCTGATTAAAAACTCAATGTTTGCAATTATAGGCCTATCTCTATATTATCCATTATCTCTAAGGTTATTGAACGACACATACATGATCATATTTAAAAATTTATAACCAAGTACAATGTATTAGTGGAGTTGCAATCAGGCTTCAGACCTAACCATTCATGTGAAACTGCTTTGTTAAATCTAGTAGAAAGATGGCACTTTTCGATAGATAATGGCGACCTTATTGGTTCTGTTATGATTGACTTTAAAAAGGCCTTTGATCTTGTCAATCATGACATCCTATAACAAAAATTAAGTATTTACAAATTCAGCTATAATACATTAAAGTGGTTTTCTTCATATTTAAATGGCAGACAACAATACGTTTCAATTTCTGGAAAGAATTCTAAACCACTGCTCATCGATATAGGAGTACCACAAGGCTAAGTTTTAGGGCCACTTCTGTTCATTTTATATGTTAATGATTTACCCATGCGTGTCAACAATCTTATGGATATGTATGCTGATGATACAACAATGCATGCTGCTAACTCAAATGTCGCTGAAATTCAAGAAAATCTAATTAATGGTATGAAGTCGGTAGAAGAATGGTGTGTAAAAAATAAAATGTTAAATACGGACAAAACTAAGTTTATGATGTTAGGCACTAAGCATAAATTGAAACAAGTAAATAATAATGTTATAATCCCTATAAATCATGGAAGCTTAAATGTTGTGGAATCTGACAAACTTTTAGGAGTATACATAGACAATACGCTTGCATGGAAAGAACATATAGGCAAACTTTGTAAAGATTTCATCCTTGATTTAAATTCTACGGAAAAATAAACATTATCTTAGCATTAAGCAACAAAATCTTTTCTATAAGTCATATATCCTTTCACACATTGATTATTGTAGTCTTGTATTTTGTCCGTCTTCACCTACATTATTGGATAGCTTAGAAAAACTACAAAACCGGGCTGCTAGGGTGATATTAGACAAGCCTTACAGGACACCATCTGCACAACTATATGAAACATTAAACTGGCCAAATTTAACTAAAAGAATGCAAATTAAAATGGGTATTATGACATATAAATCTAGAAATGGTCTGGCCCCTGGTTACATGAGACATGTTCACTTCCGTTGGGGTGGCGCACACTAGGAATTTAAGTTCCAAAACACGCAATCACCTACAACTTCCGAGGATTAAAATGGAATATGGCAGAAAAAGCTTCAAATACACTGCAGCGCAACTGTGGAATTCTCTGCCTGAAACTATTACTCAGTCTTCTACTCTGCTGACATTGAAATCAAATATACATGAATATATTACTAAATTATATAGGCAATATGATTTCACCTTTTTACTTGTGTTCTAATATTGCATAGTGTGTGTGTGTGTGTGTGTGTGTGTGTGTGTGTGTGTGTGTGTGTGTGTGTGCGTGCATGCGTGCGTGCATGCGCACGTAAATGGTGATTCCCACATCAACATTCGACGAGGTAATTATTCTGCAATACTGTTTTGGTAATATCTATCGAAAATTAACAAATATGTTAATTATCTAATTTAACAGTAATTTTACTGTGCTATTTGAATATTTGTAAATAGTTATGTGTGTGTATATATCATATTATATCATAATAAGTGGTGTGGTATCCTTACCATATGAAGGTGTAACAATCAGTGCATTGTAATTGTACCATCAGAGCATCATGATACAGTATGTATGAATGATTTCTGTTTTCTGCGGCTGTAGTAGTAGAAATATCTTACAGCTGCAATCAGTCCTTTTTCTCTTGTGACCACTGTGTCGTCCTTTAATCCTCAAATTTCTTCAAGAAAATTTCTACTTTCTCAGAGAATATGTCCAGTTTCAAACCAAGAGAAAATAATTTTTGAAAATTTCCAAAAATCTTCTTCTTGGTCTACAAATGGACATTTCCCAAGACCACTGCAGAAGCCGTTTTTGGCCGGCTTTAGAATTAAAAGGATAAACTAGTCACCCCCACCACCCACCCTCCGTGTTATTTCCGAAGTCCAGCAAACTTTCAAAATTAGCCATTACAGTTACATGTCATGATTGGGGCAGGGTGTTTGGGACTCGTTGGTATTGATCAACTAACTAGTCAGTCATGCCCGCCATATTTTAATTCTGAATAAAAATATATTTTTATATCAACAGTGTTTATTTTAAATCTAGCTGCGTTATGGTGGGACATGATTAGCCTATAGAAATGCACTAACATTCTAAAGACTATCTCTGTGGCATACTGGCAAATTAATAAATATTATTGCTGTAATAATACTTGTCATTCTGAATTCTGAAATTTGTTTTAAAGGAGGTAAATTTAGAAGTTGATTTGACTGAAAGAAATTACAGACAGCAATTAATCACTTACAGAAGTTACAGTCAAATTGTTTTCAAAGTAATTAGCACAGCTCCAACTATAACATACATGTATCATTGACATATATAAAATATAAGGAAGTGTTATGGACGCCATATTGTCAGAGTATTTCTATATTTAGAAGGGAAATTCCAGTTTTTTGCTTCCTATTTGATTAATATGGGACCAAGGTATAGAAGTGCTGACAAGACAGGCTATTGCAATTAGAATATTGTTCATTTAATCTTGGCAAGTGTCTTACCAAAAATATAATCCCAGGTTAAAAGTGCTAATATATTGTTTACTGTAATAAAAGGACAGATCTTTTAATATTTGCCGGTAAACTAAATCATGTCAAGAGAACTTGTAGTTGTTACTGGCAGTTTAATGCTTTAGCCTACCTACAGAAATTGTTGTAAATTTCATATTAAAAGTTATTGCTATAATTACCTCTCCAATTAAAATAACTGTGAAAGAACATATTTTTGCAAATATTTCTGTATATTTTGCTGTATCTAATGAAATATTTACAATTGAAAAATCTTCAATCTCCACTCATATGTTATCCTTAAAATTACAAATGCCATATAAGATATGTCTTCTTGGAGATTCAGAGTTAGCATCCCAACAAGCAGGGTACTAGGCTTTTGTCAGAGAATATCACCAATTATCTCTGCTCATATGGATATAGGAATAACCGCCACAACTGATTCTCAGGATTTTTTAGTAGGGACATCTGTTTGGAGGAGCCAAGGCAGCCAGTAAACTCCTTATCATATCCTAAAGCTCACACAATATCCATATCAAACAAATTCAATCCATTAGTAATAGAGACTCGAGTAAATCAGAAAGGTAATGGATGCTTGTATCATACGGTTAGAGCTATAAATGACTGTGATAAACATCAGTTGCACACTGACAACATTCTTGACAATGGAACCAGTGAAACCATTATTGTAAATGATGTAAATATTGATATTCTAAATAATCATGTTAACAATGATGTAAGTTATGAAAAGCAAAAGAAAAAATTAAAAAACAATGCAAAACACATAAACAAATTCATGTCTATACAAGGTAGTAAAATACATAAATCGATTTCATCAACAACTACAGATTCACTTAAAGGTTTCTATACTAATACTGATAGCTTATTAAACAAGCGTGCAGAGTTCAGCGCCATTGTTGCTGAACAAAATCCGGACATAATAGGGATTACAGAGATCTTACCAAAAAATGTTTCTATAAACCCTCAAGATAGCGAATTTGCACTGGAACAGTATGACTTATTTACAAACATTAGTGAAATCACCACTACATCTCGTATGGGGGTAGCTATATATAAAAACGGTTTTAAAATCTAGCCCTATTCATATACTTGGGGATGATAAGTTTGCCGAGTCTAAATGGTGTCAAATTAAGCTGGAGAACAAAGACTGTCTTATTATTGGATGTGTAGGCCCTATATAGGTCGCCCAACTGTAAACATGAAAACCATTCCTGTTTAATAGACTTATTAAGAAATGTAGCTGACTTAAAATCTAGCCATCTTCTGATAATGGGTGACTTCAATTATAGTCAAACTGACTGGGCCATTGAATCGTCAAATATTGGACTTTGCTCTGCATCAAGCTTTCTTGAATCAATTAAAGATTTATACTGGCATCAGCATGTAAAAGAGCCAACTCACTTTAGAGGCAATCAAACAGCAAATACATTAGATCTTAATGTTAATGATAATATCAAATGAGGAGAATATGGTAGAAAATATAATCATAAGTGCACCTATAGGAAAGAGCCACCATGCAAGCATAAGCTTTACTTTCAATTGTTATATAAATACCATCTTGCAAAACCCTCAGTACATTTTCAATAGAGGTGATTATGATGGTATGCGTGCAGATGCTGCAAATATTGACTGGACATCTAAATTATCTGGTGACATTGAGCATGATTGGTGTGAAATATTGAATGAAATTAAAAGGCTAACTGATACATTTATTCCAATATCTAAAATTAATGCAAGAAAAAAATCAATTTACCTAACCAAAACTGTCTTTGAAACTTGCCTTTCAAAAATGGAAAAGAAATCACGTGACAATAATGACTGTTTGTATTACCAAAAAATCAGAAATCATACAAAAAAGGAATGTAGGAAAGCAAAGCGAAATTTTGGACAAAAGATAGCAACCGAATCAAAATGTAACCCGAAAGCTTTCTTTCGTTATGCTAAATCTAAACTGAAAACAAAAAGTTCTGTGTGACCTAAAGAAACCAAATGGAACCCTTACAAATTCAGATTCTGAAAAGGCTGATGTCTTAAATACATTTTTTACTTCAGTCTTTACGCACGAGGATATGTCCCATCTGCCCAGCTTTTGCTACAGACAATATTCCACAATTCTAAATGAGATTTTAATTACAGTATCAATACGAATAAATCTGCTGGCCCTGATGGGATATATCCAAGTGTTTTGAAAGAACTAAACAGCCTCATAGCCTACCCCCCTTCTTCACCTCTTTAGAAACTCGCTGAAGCATGGAAATTTACCATCACTTTGGAAACTGGCTCATGTATCACCTTTATTTTAAAAAGGTGATAGGCATTCTGCAAACAATTATATTCCTGTTAGACTGACATCAGTTGTGTGTAAAATACTGGAATCTCTAATAAAAGCCCATTTAGTAACCCATTTGGAATCTGATAACTAAAGCCCAGCCTGGAGTTATTTGGGGACGCTCATGTGTCACACAACTCATTTCCACTCTAGATATTTGGACAGATGTCTTAGATCATAATGGGCCGATAAAGCATTCGACACTGTACCACACGAGTGACTTCTACTCAAACTTGAGAAATATGGTATTCAGGGAATGGTCTTAGATTGGATAAGAGGGATCTTATGTAATAGAAAACAACTAGTGGTAGTAAATGGTACACACTCTAAAGTAGCGCAAGTTCTCAGTGGGCCCCTCAGGGTAGTGTCCTGGGCCCACTTCTTTTCATTTGTTATGTAAATGACCTGCATGAAAATATAAACTCACCCATTCACATGTTTGCAGACGATACAAAAATCCAGAGAAATAGGCTCCATAACAGATGCATCAGAACTTCAAGATGATCTGAACAATATAGAAGATTGGTGTTGCACATGGCAAATTCATTTAAATCCAGAAAAGTGTAGCGTAATGCATTTAGTATCAAATAACAAGAACTATCCATATTATGCAAACAAAGGCGGTACACAAGTCAAACTAAATGAAGATATTGTCGCTAAGGATCTCGGTATTAATATTGATAATCAGGCGAAACTTAGTGAACATTGTAAGACACAGGCAAATAAGGCTAACAAAATTTTAGGATTAATCAGACGATCTTATACCTATTTGGATGCACCAACGTTAGTAAAATTGTACACTTCGCTTGTAAGGCTACTCCTGGAATATGGCAATGGTGCCCCATGTTCATTAAAGATTGTGAAACCCTCGAATCTGTACAATGAAGAGCAACAAAAATGGTGCCTTATTTAAGATCTCGCATCATTATACTATCGACGTGCAAGGGGGGATATGATTGAATCATACAAACATCTACATAATATTTATAATATTCAAAGCCAGTATCTTGAATTAGATAACAAAGCCAAAACCCGTGGTCATAGCCTGAAATTATTCAAAAAGCGGGCAAATAAAACCTTAAGACAGCATTTCTTTTCAACTCGTATCACCAACAACTGGAATGGGTTACCTAAAACTGTCGTAAATTCCCAATTAGATATATATTGGACTACCTTTTGGTATATACAAGAACCTATGCACAACAGGTGCTCTGCAGTAAACGTTGCCTATCTTAGAAACTTATAAGGTGCAATGCATTTACTGTATTATCTACCTACAGGCTAAGTGGCCTATCAAGGTAGTATATGATAAGTATTGACACTCCTATAGGTGTACATATGTAACGAAAAGGTCTTGTAATAAAGAAAAGAATACCCTCTTGCAGCGATGGAGATCATACCGCTTAGTGATGATATTATAGGCACAGCTTTTATGAGTGCTTATCGGTATGTCATTGTATGGGATTAGTGTGTTGATTCCCCTTCGTGTAATTGAGTAGGCTATATTTGATAATGGCAACAGGCCGGTACGGCAGTTTAATACACTGATGCGTACTGTATTTACATGAGGCGTGCATGGTACGCATGAATATTTAAATGTTTGCGTACATGGATGATTTCTATGAGTATAGTACTAAGGAGTAGCATTTTGACCATTTCTGGCAGTTTTTTCATAAAATCTAAGATTTTTACCCCCAAAAATTGATCAATCAAAATTCAGAACAGACGTTCTAGAACCTAACACCGAAAAAACCAACGAGCCAAATTTGGTTGAAATATGTCAAGCGGCTATGGAGGAGTAGCATTTTGACCATTTCCGGTAAATTTTTCATAAAATCTAAGGTTTTCACCAAAAAAATTGATCAAACAAAATTCTTAATAGAAGTTCTAGAGCCTACCACCATAGAGTCCATCTACCATAGACAAATTTGGTTGAAATATGTCAAGCGGTTAATGAAGAGTAGCATTTTGACAATTTCCGGAATTTTCCATAAAATCCATGATTTTCACCAAAAAAATGGATCAATCAAAATTCTGAATAGAAGTTTTAGAACCTACCACCATAGAATCAGTCTAGCCAAATTTGTTTGAAATATGTCAAGTAGCTAAGGAGAAATAGCATTTTGACAATTTCCGATAAATCTTTAATAAAATCTATGATTTTCACCACAAAGAATTGACGAATCAGAATTCTGAAAAATACTCTGGTGGCTACCAGCATAGGATCCTTCCAGCCAAATCGGTCACAGCATTAAGGAGAAAAAGCGATTTGACGGACGGATGATGGACGGACAGACGGAAGGCCACCATGGCTTAAGCTCACTTGGCCTTTCAGGACAGGTGAGCTAAAAACTGAGTCGGGTATAGCTTTTAAAGGCTTGCGGCCACCAGGGGCATTTTCCGAGATGGCCAACGGTAATATCCGTTTTCTTGCTGTAGACTATTTAATTATCAAACAAACCATGGCATGTTTCATACTAAATTGAAACTAATTTAAATGCATTGCTAAACTCCCGCGGAATTACGTTTTATCTATATGTGATAATGTAATGCAAAGTTTAAGTTGTCAAAGCAAGTAAATCTTTAAAATGACTGGCGATGTTATTCTAGGGAAACGTTTACGATGCTTCATATCAAAATGAAGCTCATGGAAACGTATATTCAGAAAAATCATTTCCTTTTAGTTTCCCCTTTTCAACTTGATCACGGAATCTATGGCAGTGTCTCTACTATTTGTTATTATTTTATATAAGTCTGATATTTGACAAAAGACTAACCTGGAAGGCGCAAATCAGAAAAGCTGAAGGTATAGCCAAGCGAAGACTGGCAGTTATGCGGAAGCTCACTGGAACAAAATGGGGAGCTAACATGAAAATTCTGAAACAGGTTTACTCTGGATCAGTTAGGTCAATCATCGAATACGGCTCATTATCATGGATGACAGCTGCTACAAGCACCCTTCAGACATTGGATAAGGTACAAAATCAGGCTCTTCATATCATAACCGGGTCTACGAAGACCACTCCAATAGCAGCGATGGAAGAACTTACCAATATCCAGCCACTCCAGCAGAGATGAGAAATCAAGGCCGCGATTCAATACGAGAAATTCAAATTGATGCCTCACCATTCCATGCATATGCTGACTCACCAAATGTCTAGAGGAAGGCTCAAAAGGAATAATTTTTTATTAACTTCAAAGAAAATTGAAAGAAACAGAGTCAGACATCTTCCCCAGATGTAGAAACGTAACTGCTATCCCTGAGAAGGAAACGTGGAAAGCCTCTGAAATAGAAAACACAATTTTAATCTGGCCCTCGATTCCAGGGATTGAAAGCAAGGGAGATCAAGCAGAGGTGACAAACAAAGTTCTTGCATTGAGTCATATTGCAGAAAAGTACCCTGAGGAAGAATGGATACATGTTTATACAGATGAATCAGCTATCCAGGCTGTCAAGAATGGAGGGGCAGGTGCTCACATTCGGTTTCCATGTGGAGCTATAACAGACTCATGCTTGTCAACAGGGAAGCACTGTAGTAATTACACTGCAGAAATCCAGGCACTATCTTAGCTAGCCAAATGCTGATACAACAAAAAAACAGAAATGACAATATTGTCTTCCTGACAGACTCCCTCTCAGCGCTCCAGGCGCTGGAGAGTGGAAAGGAAAGTACAGATTTAATTCATGAAGATCTTACGCAACTGGCTAAGGAGAACAATGTCAACTTACAGTGGATCCCCTCGCATTGTGGCATATTAGGAAATGACAAAGCTGATCAACTGGCTAAGGAAGGGTCAAATAAAGAACAATTCAACCGCGAGGTTGACTTTGAAGAACTGAAGCATATCATTAAAGCCACAAGAACCACCAACAGGTAGCATAATGATACAATACACAGCCTCAGTAGGGAGGATCAGACATGTATCTTCAGCTCGAGAACTGGTCACAATTGTCTCAATGCACATCTTCACCATCTCAAGATTACAGATTCTGCACTTTGTGAGTGTCAGCAGGCAGAAGAAACAGCAGAACATCTCTTGCAGCACTGCCAGCGATATGAACAGGCTAGAAGAAGCTTCTGGCCTATTGAAGTATCTTTTGAAGAGAAGATCAGAGGAGACAGACAGTTTGGTGACCACTTCAGCTTTCATGCACCAAATAAGGAAAACGGTCTAAGATTACTGTCATGAGAAAGATGAACGCAAGAAGAAGATATAAGAATATCACTCTAAAGCCAACCACTTTAGAGTGACATAAATCATAGGATATCTCACCAATTCATTACTTATTAAATTCTCAACTTATGCAAAGTTAGTCTATGATGTTCTCTTCAGACGTTAATAAGAAATGCATTTGAATTGGGATTTAAACTCAGATGAAGTAAGAGACCCATTTCGAATGTTGAGAAAACCTTGTGAGAATTCGGAGAAAGATGACTTAAATGCCCTGAAGACATTGCAGTCACACTCCGAGATGTCAATAGCCTGTTTGAAATAATAAAACAGTAAAAGATCCCACTAGCAACATTCTAGTTCAAGATTCTGTACATGATTGAGATCCTCTTAGTGAATATTCAGTCTGTGCACCAATAATTGGAATGGTTAATGATACAGTGGCTAAATGTGTATGATAATGACAACAGTTTTGGCTAGAGATATCTTCTATCCATGCCAAACTTGTTGTGTTCATGTCTGATCTGTTTTCCCAGCCAATGACATGGAATCCATATTCCAGTATGACATTGGATTTATGGTTTGCACGCACAATGAACAGAGGATCCAAAATTAAGGACTGGCTCGATACGATTACTAAGAGTATGAAGGCAATGCATACCCACACACGCAAAGAATGCACTCAATGTGAATGAGATATCTTTACACAGAAGTTCTACAGCCTAGCACCATAGAATCATTCCTGCCAAATTTGATCCATCAAGCGATTAAGGAGTTGCGCATTAACAAATAACATTAAGTTTTTCATAAAATGTTCTGGCAATGAATGTGTATCAGTGTATGCACATGAGATTCACAGATGAATGCTTCTATAGCATGTACGATGGGCCTAAATCTTGTTACTATTAAACCATTTAAACCTCAAGCATGTCAAGCTGGTCAAAACCAGCCTCTGCAGTGCTCATGACGATTGTCCATTTATATACCAAAGAAGACTATTTTTGGAAAATCTCACTGGAATGACTGGCTTGATAACCGCCTAAATAAGCGAGCCAGTCATTAAATGGGTAAATATTTAACGATTGCCTTTTCTTGAACAAAGACTTTAATTCAAAATTCTTAACAAATCTTGACCATTAACAGGTCAACAATCTTTTGAACAAATAAGAAAGAAAAAGAAATATACATAAACAAGTAACGATAATAAATAACAGATTTTTATTAATAAGTCATAACAGCTTTCAACAGTAAATATATTGCAAACAGTAACGGAATTGTACACAACTTAAACAATGGTTAATGATAATGTCAACAGTTAGCGTGTTGTAATGCATGGAAAATCTTGTTTATGATTCTATAAATTTCATTGAAATAATCAACAAATATAACCATTTATTGTAGAATGGCTCTGTACTTACCTAACAGCTCTATTGAGAAATAAGAGCCCCAAGGGCCTGTGGCGCTCACCTGGACCATTGGCATTTAAACCATTTGCATTTAAATAGACATGATGGATGATTTTTCGGAAAATACAAGATGGCCACCAAAAAATTGACCAATCAAGACTCTCGTTTAATATGTTGAATCCTATCGTCATAGGATCATTTCACCCAAGTTTTGTTGAAATCAGGTTATTGATTGAATGAGGTACCCCATTTTTAAATGGTTCCAGAAAACTTTCAGAAAATCAGAGATTGCTGCCAAAACAGTGACCTATCGAAATTCTGAATAGAATTAGAATTTCTAGAGGCTGCGACAATAGAATCCTTCCAGCCAAAATTGGTTGAAATTGCCCAAATGATTAATGAGGAGCAGCATTTCCCATGAATTCCCATTTATCGGAAACCCCAAGTGGCCACCATCAAAGTCAAAGGCGTCAAAATTCTGTATACAAGTTCTGAAGCGTACAGGCCTAGGGTTCTTCCAGCTGAGTTTGGTTGAAATCAGACAAGCGGTTAATGAGGAGCAGCCTTTGAACTGATTTCTCAAATATTCAGAAAATCCAAAATGGCCGCCAGAAAAATTTACCAATCAAAATTCTATATGCAACTTCTAAAGCCTACCACCCTAGGATCGTTCCTGCCAGTCTGGTTGAAATCGCATAAGTAGTTAATGAGTAGAAGATTTTCAGCCATTTTTCAGAAAATTCGAGATGGTCACCGAATAAATTGACCAATCAAAATTCTATATAG
Source organism: Chaetoderma sp. LZ-2023a (assembly GCA_034401795.1). Lineage (NCBI taxonomy): Eukaryota > Metazoa > Mollusca > Caudofoveata > Chaetodermatida > Chaetodermatidae > Chaetoderma > Chaetoderma sp. LZ-2023a. Next base: position 14,792,948 of record CM067368.1, on the reverse strand, counting down.
AAGCTCTGAAGCTTAGCACTTTAGCGTCCATCCAGATGAGTTTGCTTGAACTTGTTCAAGCAGTTAATGAGTAGTCTTTTAACTGATTTCCCAAAATTTGCGTAAAATCCAAGATGGCCACCGGAAAAACGGACCAATTAAAATTCTGTATACAAATTCTGAAATCTACCAACCTAGTATCCTTCCAGCCAAGTCTAGTTGAAATTGCTCAAGCAGTTAATGAGTAGCGTTGTAAATGATTTCCCACCATTTTTCAGAAAATCGAAGATGGTTGGCAGAAAAATTGACCATCAAAATTCTGTATACATATTCCGAAGCATACTAGGCTAGCATTCTTCTATCTATGTTTGATTTAAATCGGCCCTGTGGTTATCGAGCAGTAGGCTTTTAAGTGATTCCCAGAAATTTTCAGAAAATCCAAGATGGGCGCCGGAAACATTGACCAATCAAACTTCTGTATACAATTTCTGAAACATACCAGCATACTAGCCTTCCAGCTAAGCCTGGTTGAAATTGTCCAAGCAGTTAATGAGGAGTAGCATTTTAAACAATTTCCCGCAATTTTTCAAAAAATTCAAGATGAGCGCCAAAAAAATTGACCAATCAAAATTCTGTATATATGTTCTGAAGCCTACCCCCCATAAGTACCTTCCAGCCAAATTAGGTTGAAATCCACCAAGTGTTTAATGAGGAGTAGCGTTTTTAAGCAAAAGTTGACGGATGGACGGACGGTCGCCATGCCATAAGCTCACTTGGCCATTCTGGCCAGGTGAGCTAATAATGGTACCACTTAACCCTTTAACATTTTAATGTCAAAATTTGGTAAAAAAATATTTGCTTACTGAATGCCCATTTGCAGGCCATGAGGCTATTTATGAAAATTTACCACTGGAATGATTGGCTCGGTTACTGAGTCAGTCAATCCAGTAGTAAATTTTCAAAAGTAGTCCAAAAGACAACTGCAGGGTCCAGTTTTGGCTGATTTCATTGTGAACGGGTTAATGGGCTAGCTGGCCAAAAACAACCTCTGCAAAGGTCAAGAAAATCCTAATCTTTACTTAATGATTGTCCATTTCAAGGCCAATAGAAGTTTTCTTTGATAATTTAACACTGGAATGAATGGCTCGGTAACGTACCAAACCAGTCATCCTTGTAGTAAATGTTCAAAAATCCACTCTTGGCCTGCAAATGGTCATTCACTGAGAAAAAATTTGAGAGAGAGAGAGACAGAGAGAGAGAGAGAGTGAGAGAGAGAAAGCGAGAGTGAGAGAGAGAGAGTCGCAGTGTCATATGAAATTATGGTAAAAAATTGAAATTTTCTAACTTTGTCTTACTCCTCCTGACTCCTACTTCCCCACCCACTTAATAATCTCATACAATCATCCAACAGCAATCTATTCAGTCCTATATGGCATAAATTATATCAATTTCAACCACAGACAGTCACACACACAATACTTCCCACACGTGCACGCACGTGAGCATACTCACACATGCGCATGAATGTACACAGACTAGATGCATGCACGCATGCATACATGCACGAAGCTACGCACACAGTCAATGCAAACACGCACGTGCACATGTTTATTTTGAGTTCAGTGCGTCCATTTGAGATGGTTTGAGTGTTTTACACATGGAAGAGAACACACTACACATACATATATTAAAACCTGATTCATTGTAATGATAAGTGATTTCACATAATGCACCAATATAACGCTGGACTTCACAATGCTGGATACTATCAGGGAAGACATAGAACTATTTCTTTATAAACTACAGGTGAGCTTAGAAAAAACTCAACACGTTACTAAAACAAAATAAAACATACTGTTGAATACTAAGGCAGCAATATCTTCCTATCAGGGGTAGAAATAAGAATTTTGTTTTACATACACAAAGTGCATCTAACATTTGGATTTTGCCTGCACAGCAAAACATCTACATGCACATAAATTAACCCTTTCACCAATGAATTCCCTATTTCTCAGTTTCAACACAACCATACAGGAAACTTATTGAATATTTTGAAATTAATTTGACTAGAAGCCATTGCTGCCTTAGACTACAACGTCTTCCAGTCAAATTAATTTCAAAATATTCAACATAATAAGTTTTATATTGTAAAGAATTTCCTTTTATCAGGGATTTGTCAGTGATAGGGTTAACATTATAGCTTATCAGGCAGAAATGTGCATGCACCCTGTGCACCCAGTATTACAACTTTACCTGCACCAGCCATTTTTTACCTGCATTGTGCGTGTAAGAGGACCTTATTTCACCCCCTGCTTCCTGGTACAATTATGTTCACACTATTCAACAAAGCATTTCTTACTAACTAACATGTTTCTATTTTTGCTTTGGAAACATTTAAAATTATTCAGGAGCTGTACTGTACTTCTAAAATAAGCAAGAACTACTAAGAAATGAATAATGATTTAACATTGAATTTATTTCGCAAAGCAAAATGCTAAACAACTAACCTCAGATGGATCGATTTCTAGCTATACTCTGCCCATTAATAGCGACGTTCCGCCCCCTTTAAATGTGTATTTGAATCGATTTTATTACAATTTCAAACTAACTGCCATGTATACAGATAAGCTGTTGTTAAGTTTAATATTCTGAAACTAATTAGACTACGTACGGTTGCTGCCTAGGGTAGCAACGGATCTCAATTTAGACAATGTATGGTTGCTGCCTATGGTAGCAACAGATTTCAATTTAGACTATGCACGGTTGCTGCCTATGGTAGCAATGGATCTCAATTTAGACTGTACAGTTGCTGCCTATGGTAGCAACAGATCTCAATTTAGACTATGTACGGTTGCTGCCTATGGTAGCAATGGATCTCAATTTAGACTATGTACGGTTGTCTCAATTTAGACCATGTACCGTTGCTGCCTATGGTAGCAACGGATCTCAATTTAGACTATGTATGGTTGTTGCCTATGGTAGCAACGGATCTCAATTTAGACTACGTACAGTTGCTGCCTATGGTAGCAACGGATCTCAATTTAGACTATGTACGGTTGCTGCTTATGGTAGCAATGGATCTCAATTTAGACTATGTACGGTTGTCTCAATTTAGACCATGTACCGTTGCTGCCTATGGTAGCAACGGATCTCAATTTAGACTATGTATGGTTGTTGCCTATGGTAGCAACGGATCTCAATTTAGACTACGCATGGTTGCTGCCTATGGTAGCAACGGATCTCAAATTAGACTATGTACGGTTGCTGCCTATGGTAGCAACGGATCTCAATACGGCAGCAACAGCATCCAGTCAAATTAGTTTCAAAATATTCAACATCTTTATTAAATAGTAGACATACAAATCATACGTGTCAGACTTAGACGGGCCATATAGAATCATTTATGACATAATCATTATGACGTCATCCTACACGCCGCTTATGCCATCATATGACGTTAGATTGATAGATGGATACTCTGGAAAGGTGAATTAGTGCCTTGGATAAGTCAGTCTGCCAGTCTACAATGTGATATAGTTGTGACGTAGGCAGCTTCACCAGAAATGCCAAAAGATTTTCTGGCAAACAGGCTGACTTATACCGCAAACAGACTGACTTATACCAGTTATAGACACAACTAAAAAATAGGTCACAATTACACAGCATTCAAACCTGCTTTGACCATTCAAAGGCCAAGGACACAAACTGATCTCTGCAGTGGTCTTTGGCAATGTCCATTTGTAGGTCAAGTGATCATGTTTGAAAATTTACCACTGGAGTAACTGGCCCACTAACTGAGCCAGTCATTTCAGTGGTAAATTAAAAAAAATTAATGGACATTGACTAAGTAAAACGTACATTTTTTTTTACCAATCTTGATCAGTAAACGTTTAAATGCGCATGTTAGAAATATCACCTATCTTAAAACAAGTGTGACACGAGATAGTTACGAGATAGGCAGCTTTGTCATAAATGTCAAACAATTTGAGACACACGCAGACAGACAGACCTATTTATGCTAGTTGCGAGTCACAACTTAAACTATCATCTCGTGTCCAAGAAGCTAGTTACTAAAACACTGACCTGCACATGGAACCCAATCCGCCTTTGGTGACTTTTTTTGTGCTCACTATGGTGGCATATCAACCATGTAACGGTCAAGATTTTTCACAAAGATTGAAATTTTTCCTCAGTGTATGCCCATTTGGAGACCAAGACAAGGCAATTCTTGAAAATTTATCAAAGGGATGACTGGCTTGATGATCGAGCGTCATTTCAGTGATAAGCTTTCAGAAATGGTGTTATCTTGGCCTGCAAATGGACACTCCTCAAGACCATCGCAGAGGCCGGTTTTGGCCAGCTTGACCACTAAAGTGTTAAGATGGGTTGAGTCCAGGATAAAGCTCACAAAGCCTGAATTTAAAGATATTATGATGACTCTGTCGCTACATCAGAATTATCTCGATGAGTTGTCGGGGTACTTTCTCGCTTTGATGTAATCTTACTATCAGAATCTACCTCCTTTTCAGATGATGATTTATCTCGCCTTACTTCATCTCCACGTCGGCGTGACGGAAAATTATCTCCTCTTTCGCTAGGGCTCTCCCTCGTAGATCGATATCTACTCTCGCTCTTATAGTGTGAGTACTCTCCCCTGTCTCTAGGATTGTCCCACCCTCGCTCACGATCACGTTCACGGTCTCTGTCTCTATATGAACGTGGACGGTCTCTGCTTGCAGATGAAGATGAGGGTTTATATGCTGATGAAGGCCTGTCCTTAGAGGAGTGTGTGGTGGATGAGGGTCTATCTTTAGATGAAACTGATGAGGCTGCAACACCATCTTGCTTAGCGGCTTCTCGCGCTTTTCTCGGAACGTACAGAGCTCTCTCAGGACGATCCTGAAAACAAGCACCAGAGTGTTATCAATAAAGTAATGTAAGCAAAATCCTTACAATCAAGCCTGTTACCAAGAGTAATTGCTGTTTTGCGACAATGAAGTGAAAAGTTCGCTAAAGACAAGTGGTGGAATACAGCATTAACCATTTTGCAACCCCTCATAGAAAATGTCCATTTGCAGACCAAGAAGACTATTTTTGAAAATTTACCACTGGAATGACTGGCTCGGTTATCGAGCCTGTCATTCCAGTGGTAAATTTTCAAAAATAGTTTTCTTTTCGTCTGCAAATGTACATTTCTCAAGACCGCTGCAGAAGACGTTTTTGGCTGACATGAGTGCTGAAAGGTTAATCCATGTCTACTTATGCCTCACGTAATTGACCTGTCCGGTTTTAGCTATGCCCCGCCCATCTCTAGCTAAGCTCCACCCACACCTCACTCGTGTTGGGATCGATCGATCTCTGAACACCCTGACTATCAATTTCCAAAAAACTACACAGGTAAGCTGTTGTATATTTTGAAACTAATTTGACTGGGTGCTGTTGCTGCCTAAGGCAGCAACAGCGCCCAGTCAAATTAGTTTCAAAATATTCAACAGCATGTTTATTAAACAGCAAAGAATTACAAAGACATGCAATTTATACACCGTGTCAGATTCTTTGAGATTTGGTGACGGTCGATATGGAACCCTTTGCGACGTAATGATTGTGATGTCATCATACATGGGCTGAGCTGATTATGACATCAGACGAGGTCAGATGATGGATGGATACTCTGGAAAGGTGGATTCTAGCTAATCTCCGCCAACTTTTAATGAGTGTCTGAACCTATTTGAAACTTCGGAACCTGGATTGACAGAATCAAAATCGCACGTTAACTAATATACAGAAAAGCTGTTGAATATTTTGAAACTAATTGGACTGAGAGCTGTTGCTGCCTATGGTAAAATTAGTTTCAAAATATTTAACAGAATGTTTATTAAACGGTAAATTCATCAGACATATAATTTCGTAGACTTGACACGCGACAGACATTTCTATTTTCGAGACAAAGCTTGATCGTGATGTCAGCTAACATGACTTGCATCATCTGATTTATGGTCGAAATTGGCCAAAAGAATTGATTTTTGCTTAGTGAATATCCATTTGTAGACCAACAGATGATTTTGGAAAATTTGTCACTGGAATGACTGGTCTGCAAATGGACATTCATTAACCCTCTGACACTCATATCAGCCAAAAACGACTTCTGCAGTGGTCTTGAGAAATGTCCATTTTGGAGACCAAGAGAAAACTATTTTTGAAAATTTACCACTGGAATGACTGGCTCGTAACCAACATCGTCGTGTCGTG